>OX451389.1:13797493-14397493 GCA_949629135.1 Eremobia ochroleuca
GCTAAAAATCTTCCTCCTTCTTCCTTACCTTCCTTTATTCCCAAGTACATACCTACTTACTTAATAAACTGTTCAATATTTTTTTGTTGAGTGACAATTTTATTCAGTGATCATTTGCTTAGGAAGTACTCCCACTTTCTATTTATTTCCACAGACTACCTACAGTATTTGTCTCTCCTTCCCTTTTCAATCCATCCAAAGGTTGTCTTTAAAAGATCGCTCTTAGCGATAAGACCGCCCATTGTGTCACCCTTTGTAAAATTTCTATATTTATGTCTGTAATCTATATGGTGTACATAATAAAGAGTATTCTATTCTATTCTATTCTATTTATTTATTTATTTAATACTTCAAGCACATAAATGTACAGAGGCGGACTTAATGCCATAGGCATTTTCTACCAGTCAACCTTTGGGTGATGCAGAGACAAACAGTAGTAGGTGCAATCATGAAAATTGAGGAATCAATTTTTTAAATATAATATATATACATAATTACATATCAATTTAAGCACAAATAAATATACATAAATACATGAATATAGTAAAAAGAAATAAGACAAACAATGAGAAAATATTAGCGTTGTGATGACACTGCCAGCTTCTTGCGAATGTGCTCGCGAACCTTAACTTTAAAGGATAATCGGTTGGTTCCATATAAGCGGAAAACACCTTACTAGGTACATATATCTTTCTTTCAATGAAATTCCTATTGGAGGTCTTTTTTGGCTTTTTGCGACATCCCGGAAAATGATAGATTGGATCATAAGTAGACCATACGGTTGCAACCGACAACGGAGAACCACGGGAGTAACCGACGTAGCTTGCAGAGTAAGCAAACTGAAGTGGCAGTGGGCTGGCCATGTCTGTCGAAGAGCCGATGGCCGGTGGAGCAGACGAGTCCTAGAGTGGAGACTGCGTATCGGAAAGCGTAGAGTGGGACGCCCCCCAGCTAGATGGACGGACGACCTAAAGAAGGTAGCTGGCGTAGACTGGATGCGGAAGGCGGAGGACAGGGTGTTGTGGCGCAGTCTGGGAGAGGCCTATGTCCAGCAGTGGACTGCGATAGGCTGAGTTGATTGATTGACGGTTGCAACAGTCCATCAACCGTCTATTTATTTAGTTAGTCCATATTACTTTTATCATCGCCAAGGCCAACCCAAGAAGAGGTGGCGAGACGATCTAGACGCGTACTGCAAGGCTGGATTTGGATCGAGGTGACGCCAGATAAGGATGCCTGGAAGGTTTTGGGGGAGGCATTTGCTCAGCATGGCACAGTGTAAGCTAAATAAAAAAAATATATTGCCTTTATCGAGGTTCATGGTAATTATATTACCATGAACTTCGATAAAGACAATCACATAGAACTATTGTGACGAATATTACCCACTGGCTTCACCCGTGTAAATGTATAGCAGGATAAAAAAGTATCGTAAATCCCGGTTATGAACTACCTTTGCACCAAATTTCATCTAAATCTGTTCAGCCGTTTTTTCGTCACTGGGTAACAAACATTCAAACATACAAACGATCACATTTATAACATATTATATAGCACAATTTTATGCTAACTTGATTTCCATTACGATAATTTGTACTATATTAAAAGGAAAATAACCAAAAATATTTTAACGGTCCACCTGTAGCAACAATTTGTTGATCAAACGTTAACCAAGAACAATCCTGCTCTGATACAATTTAATGAACTGTAACTACAAACCTAACCTGTGTAATATTGTCATAAAAGTTTCAATACGTCCGGTTGAATGCCGTAATTACAGATACAATTAAAAAGCCATTGTGTCTCGCGTGGATTACGTTTGAGATAAAAAAAAAGAAAACAAAATATTGACCGATTTTTTTTAAGCCAAAACAATATTACATGAAGTGACTTACCCTTGAACTATATTTGTCTAATACAAGAGAAAACGTTACCCTTTTTCGAAGGGTGCACGCGGGCATGGTCTGCGGGGTTGCATGGTGCGGGGTGCGGGGGGCGCGTCACCGGATATGATGCATAGATGAATAACTCATAACATAACTCCCGATAAGCTGTTGAATGTTTAATGCGGCTCGGCGAATGTTACAAGGTCAAGCTCAATTTTATGTATTATATTTTTTCTGCTCCTTTGCACATAATCAGAATACGAAATCATTTCATTTTGTTCATGTCAGTCTAAATTAACGTTCGAAAAGGCAGCTTGGACTGACTGAATGCGGAAGGCGTTGAAGGATGCGAGGACCAGCACCCTAATTGCGTAACACTATCAATCTCAATTTGAATCATTTAGAAGGATATTGCTAATCCATTGCATATGTTCGAAAATTTTGTCTGCTTAGCAACGTAAATAACGCGATGAATGATGTTGCACTGTCAAAATGAAAGTGTGTTACGCAATTACACCGCGGGTGCTGTGGCGCATTTTGTAAGAGGACTACGAGAGCAGTGGATTGCGATAATGCGAGTTGATTTATTTCATATTTAAATTTTAATGTGTTGATTTTTTTTTTTTTTTTTTGTAGAATCAAATACCTGCATAGACTTTTGAGGTCATAAGTCATTTATTAATTTGTTCAACATAGGTACAGACGCCAGCACATCAAGCTACTACAATCTGTCAGATTTCTTTAATACATTTTCAATTTTATCGCTAAAGCATAAGGTTCAAAGTTGATTGGGAAAATCTGACAGTTTCGGGTAGCTTGATGTGCTGGCGTCTGTACAATAATGATGTCATATAACGATAATATGTATATAAGAGTGCGCTAAGTTAAGCCAGAGGGCGTACAAATGTTTGTGATTTAGTAATAAAGCCAGCCAGGTCTCGACAATAAAATAAAATAAAAATTACCATGGACAATAAAAATATTATTATAGAAAAAGACACATTTTGACAAATTCATTAATTAATAATAAATAGCAATACAAACTAATGTCAATAAAACAGAAAACAAATAAAATGAAAACCAATAATAAGACTATGTCAATATACAATACTAATGTCAATATACAAAACTTGTGTCAAGAACAACAGCCGTGCGATTCTTTAACCATCTCACCGTGAAAATTTGGTTGAAGTCAGCGTGGAGTGAGTCGTCAATAGTGTCAATCCCCAGCATCAGCATGACTCACAGCTCACTCTAAGCTCACTTCACCTTAGTTATCACGGTGAGATTTTGCCAGAATCGACCGCCAGATGTGATTTATTAGCATTTCAACATTCTGTCATTAGATTTTTGTCTGTTATGAAGCGCCAACATTGGCATTACCTGTACTCTCTTTATAGTCCTAAGATACGTAGAGGTACGACATTCACCGATCGAGTAACCGGATGAAATGTGTTTTTTATGTAATAAAATATGCTAATGAAAGTAACGATGATGGGTTGCCTAATGAAATGCTGTCAAGAATATTTTTAATTAATAATGTAACAGATAATCCTAAGGCATTAAGTCCGCCTTTGTACCTTTTTGTGTGCAAAAAGTTTAAATAAATAATCCTGATTGTTGACAAGTTTTTCATAGGCAACCTTATACCATCGTATTCGCAAAAAAATAATCTTCATTTTGATATATAATTCATTTGGTTCGGTGAAGGTAACATTTCCGATTCACCTCTTTAAACTAAGCAACCCTAAAGCCTTGACAAGAAAATGGTAGGCAACTCTATGTTTGCATATTCTACAGAGTTCATACTTTCGATTAGCTTTAAATTTTTTTTAGTTACTCCATCGGTGAAGGTATCGAAAAAAACTAATTAAAAATATCTTTGACAGGATTTCATTAGGCAACCCATCATCGTTACTTTCGTTAACATATTTTTTTCCGTAACAAACACATTTCGTCCGGTTACTCGATTGGTGAAGGTCGTTCTTATACGGATCCTGTACTATTAAGGTAGCAAACCCAACATTTATATTCAAAAAAACATAGGTATGAGTTTCTTTACAATCACAATGTATTCTACTATTCCAAATCTCTCGGGTCAGAATAAGGTTTTCCCACATTAGTCCGCACTAATCCAACTGAAGCTTGTAATACTGTTTATCGCCATCTTTGTTTAGTTTTTGCGGTTGTGAACCGGACAACTAGCGTTTATAGTCCCTACAGACGTCGGTCTTTGCAGTTATTATACAATCAAGTCAATCGTGAAAATGTTTCCGATATTCGTAGTTTTTTCTTTCTACTGGGTTATGGTTTTGTAACATGCCTCTGCTGTGAATTGTTTAGTTTAGCACCAATAGTAGTAAAACTAACCTACTTAGAGGTGGTATGATGAGTTCGTTCACCCAACTCATGTCGGATGAAGCAGTCGTTTCGGGCATTGAGTTTTGCATACGATATTGTGCTATACATTCTGGGACTGATATATCAGTAAGATTCTGGTGAAATACTTATAATCATATACATATTGCAACACTACGACGCAACACTGCGACCCCTAAATGAATGCGTTGTTGGATTTTAAACATTGTGTAGGTAAACGTTGAACGATGAATATAATACTTACATATTCAGACTCTTTCCGCTGTTGGCTAGTAAAGACCACGATTAGCTCGAACAGGTTTTGATTTTCCACAGTTCGTGGTTTTCTAGTAACATACACATCACGACGATTAATCCTAAGTCCAGCCTACATTTGCACCAGACCGCATAGCCTATCGTTCGTTTAAGTATGGTATACTTCACAAGCGCTGTGCCACCCGGCTTAACTAGTATGGTACAGAATTGCTATTGACTTATAGAATGATATCGTAACCTCTAACTGTGGCATCTATGTTTACCGCTATGATTACAGAATCAGTACAAAATCCTTGTTTTAAATCTGCCCTGAATCTGGATTTTTGCCGGATAATGGTATTAAGCTCGCCCCCTATCACATGGATACTTAAACATAACTGGCTAAATGTGAGTATATCTACAATAGGTAAACCTCTGCCTAACCCTTTCAGAATTACAGGAGTGATGTTATGTGTGTGTATTATGTCAGTGTAAAAAAGATTAAAGAAGTTTTGTGATAAAGATTGACTGACTGTTCAAAGTTACTGTTTTTTTGTATTTTGAAAAGTAAAACATTGTTTTAAACTGTCAACCAATTTCAAAAGTCATTTATTCAAACTGGGTTGAGAATCAGCACTTTTCGAACGTCAAAATTACAAAAGACAGTCTCCCAAATCGCCCGCCCTTTACCACTTCCTAGTGCTTTCGATGGGGAGAAGAAGTGGCGCAACCCCAGCAGCACAGCTGTCTGATCAGTTAGAAAATACTTAATAGTATACAATAATAGGTATGCAAAGTAATTAACATTCCAAGACACAGAACATTAAATTATTTGCCATATGTCAGCTAGCCACGCCAAGATACCAACAAATACAATAAACACTATACGTACTCAAGCAAAAAAAATAATAAATCAAAACTAAAAATGTAAACAAAAACTTACTACCTAAATAAAAGCCTCCAGGTATAAAGGTCGTGACAGCTTACATATTTATGCAATGCTGGGTTTTGTTCACATAGCTGTCACTTGAAGTCACAAATGATAAACTAGGACCATCGAAGTAAACTAAATAAACAAGTTATTACTAATGCTACAATAAAACCATGGTCAGCAAGACTAGTACTTTAATAAGCGGACAAGGAATTTATTTTTACCCTAGCTGCACATCGCGGTTTCACCCGCGTAAGTTTCGATTCCGTAGGAATATCGGGATAAAAAGTAAGAGTTTTAAGTAACAGCTATGTGCCTATTAAATTTCATCGCAATCGGTTCATTACTTTTTGCGTGAAGAAGTAACAAACATATTACACCGGCCATTTTTGTTTAGATTGACATTTTTAAATTCGTAATATCTTTTGAATGGAATGACCGATTTGAATAATTCAAAAAGTAATCTACAGGTATTAATAATAATAATAATAATAATAATAAATCCCTGGACATTTCACACAGCACCATTTGTCCCAAGCTAAGCAACCTAATGCTTGTGTTATGGTAACAAGATGGCTGATAAACTACTTATATACAATTTTTTTTTTTTTTTTTTGTAAATACATACATATTATAGATAGAAAAACACCCAGACTCGGAACAAATACATGTAGGTCATACAAATATTTGAATTGATTTGTATTGAAACAGTCTTAGATACGAAATGATTTATTTGGATAAGGATTTATACAAAGTTATGGATAACATGGTCTGATTTTGGTCGGCGTTTCTATCAACTTTTAAAATGTACAAAAGTAGCTATAGTGACATAACTACAATAGTTGGACATATGGTATCATCAATAGTTTCCGCAGCGCATATGATGAAAGACATTTTATGGCTATTTTTTACACCTCGGGATACATTATTAAAGTCTTAGTAGGGACCCCTAATTTTTCTAGCAATAATCAATATAGCCTATGTTACTCAAGGATAGTGTAGCATTCTCAAGGTAAAAAAAAAAAAAATTCAATCGGTCCAGTAGTTTTTGAGTTTATTTATACAAAAATACAAATCTTTCTTCTTTATAATATTAGTGTAGACGAAGAATTGCTACGACTTAGGTAGGCACGAATTACACACACATGTCCCTTCACACATACACATGACCCTTTTTGCGCGATCCCGCGGGTAATTGAGTAACACACTATCAGTAGCAATGGCTTTCATTTTGACAGTTCAACAACATTAATTGCTTTATTTGCGTCGCTGAACAGACACATATTTCGAACATATAAAGCAATGGATCATTAAAATCCTTCAAAATTATTCGGATTGAGATTGACCCAGAACTCAAATCCGAATAAGACCTAAATTTGTGACAGGATGATAAGCGTGTAAGCATTTTTTTAATTCATTTGAAAAACGGGACAACTAGCTACAGGCACGTTACCGTTTGGTAATACCTTTGACACGTTTTTGACGAACACAATTTGATGATCCTAAGCACACAATTGATCAGACGAGGCACGTACACATATTTAAGCAACGTACGTCGAACTAATTATGCTAATATTTGTGTTACGCCAACGATATAAATGCGGTTAGATAACCTGTTTAGGGAATCGCCTCTGAGACTCTTGAAGCGCCCTAACCAAACTAACAGCATCTGACCAGAATACTGATCGCCCGCGGCCCTTACTTAAATATTCAATGTAGATGTAGCCTTTTTGGTAACTTAATTATAATCAATATATTAATGAGAATTATATCCATATTCAATTTATGCTGATAGTCCTGTTATTTTCGGACTCTCAACAAGATTAGGAACTTAGGTGCGTATTAATGAAATTCCTCCCATCAAATTATAGATATTTCGTTACGTGATAGGGATACTTGGGATAGACATTTTTCGGATGGTTCCTTCATTAATCGGCAGGTTTGAGGTGTTTACGAATGCTGCGAACGTTTTGGCTAGCGTAATAACGCTTATAAAAGAAACGTTAGTAGATTGTTTATTAATTTCTTGATATATACCTAATTGCGGTGTAAATAATGTGATTACTAAGCAATAGTAGGAAACACTACACTCCTCCTTTATGATCTGTTAGCGATGTAAATTAATCGTTCAAACTGAATTTCATAATTAATTGGTTGTTAGCACCAACTGATGCAACAATATCATATTCCATTTCGATTTTATACACGTACATACCTACTGTGTAGACATCATCATCTGCCTAGGTCTTTCCCCAAATGTGTTGGGGTCGGTTTCCAGTCTAACCGGATGCAGCTGAATACCAGTATTTTACATGCAGCCTATCCTATCTGACCTCCACAACCAGTTACTGGGTAGTATGATACCCCTTGGTAAGACTGGTTGTCAGACTTTCGGGCTACTGACGACCCGTAACGACTGTCAAAGATCCACGAATGACAGCCGGGACCAACGGCTTAGCGTGCTTTCCGAGGCAAGGAGGTGTCTTGACTCTTGGTATATGAAGATGGTCACCCATCCACGGACCAACCGCGGCAAGCGTAGCTTAACCTCATCGATTGTCCCGTGCGGCTTTTATAGCTTAGCCACAAGCGTACAACACGTACATACAGTGTACACGTTCTACATTTATTAATTAACTTATAACACTTAAGAATGGAGTTCCGTTCGGAATTATTAATATAATAATAGTATTTTATAGCCGTTTGCCGGCGTTCAATTCAGCTCACGCATGGATTGAGGGAACTTTCAAACCACTGAAACGTTAATTACTTTACTTTTTGTTATCCACGACCGCTCAAATTTGTTGAAAAGCTCGCTACTCGCTACTACGATGTAAGGTTTTCACATAATACCGTGACTATGTTGAATCAAGATAAAAGTTTATCAGTGAAACTGATGACTGAATGTAAGCCACGTAACTAAGTATTTTGGTTTAGGTACATATACAAACTCACGCCTTCTTCCCATGGGGGTAGGCAGAAACTACAGAACGCCACCTATTACGACCCTTACATACTCTTTCCTCCTTTATGGTATAGTCGGCGAATATATCCATAGATAGACCCATAGATAACTAAGTACATCTAATACTATTTATGGCTTTAATCACGTGTATGTTTCGAGGCAGCACCTGATTAGAACTGCCCATAATCATGAGCTGATCATGTGGCGAGGCTGCAAAATGTGATAAGAGAGATTTACTCCAATTTCGTTAATTAAAAAGAGAATTTCGTGATATAAAATACCTATACTGACCAAGTTCACACTCAGAACGTCGTTGCATATTCTGATGACTGATTCTATGTTTCCTCTAGATTGGAGCCATAAGCTACGCCTCAGAAACCAATACAATGCTGTGCCTCCGATACAAAGCTTGTTAAAGTTGCACGCAATATCGGGGCATGCAGACTTAGGTCGTCAAATACGCCTCAAGTGCACTATTACGCCTCACAGTTCCACAGTGCCACTACACACGCGACTACATTCCTTGTCAATTCCTTGAGGACCGCATTGCAGCATTTGAATTATTTATCAGTTTCCTTTGTGTTACATCCAAAACCAACTATTTCGAAACGGACTCCCTTTTTTCACGGGTATCTGTTTTATTGTTTTGTGAACAAATCGACGTACGGGCACTGAGATTGACGTTACTTAATCAACGGTCTCCGTGCCAAAATCACACGCTGCGACTGTACCCGGAAAACCCTCGTCTCATTTGTCATTAGACTAATCGTTTGCAAACAATTAAGTACCTCGTAACTCCACCTAGAAGTACAAATTATACGCAGCTACAATGACCGACTTCGTTTTCCATATTTTTGCAGCACACCGACAAAATGAAAAGCAAATACAATGGGAATTGAAAAGCATGTTGCAAATAAACAATACCTTATGGCTCGGTGCCTACTGAAAGCTGGACCGCCGTTCGTCCAATATGTGTCCCTGCCAACATAATATACCTACATACATAGATAAACCCTCCCTGCCTCCTCCTTTCTGTAATGTTATTTTTTTCTTGGAAAATTGATTCTGTGAACCTTAAAAGTATTTTTCTGAAATCATCATCATTATTTCAGCTGAAAGACGTCCACTGCTGGACATATGCCTCCCCAAGAAAGGGGGGGGGGTTCCATAATCGCCACGGTTGTATTGCGGGTTGGCGATCGCAGTATGGTGGCAAAATACATATAGAACGCTGCTGCTCATTCTCCGGTACGTCCCTTAGTCGCCTTTTACGACAGCCTGAAATAACATGTACTTATTTATTTATTTATCTGTTTTTGTCTACATAATCAGCCTGTAATGTACACAATGGGACACAAGCCGTTTCTCTGTGAGAGGGAGTGGGGCGTAAACCACCACGCGGGCCCAGTGCGGGTTGGTAGATATCACATGTCTTCGAATTTTTGGTTCTAGTACATGCCAGTTTCCTCACGATAGTTTTGTTTACAATTACTTAATATAACACCTACTTGAAAAAGCTTCTTCACCTTGTATAATTTGCGTATCAAATTATAAATTAACATTTCATATTTATCTTCAGTGACAAATATATTTTATCCTGTCAACATATTTGTACAAATCTACATTTCCCGGATTATTTAATTCATTTTCGATTAACAAAGAAAACAAGCTTGTTTCGTTGTTACAAAGGTGCGTTGCTTGTTAATAACTTGAAGTAAAGCTTCGCTCCTAAGGTGGAGAATTTATCAAGTAATTCGATGACGGAGATACTGTAAAAAGTGGCTGAGCCATACTCAGCGCAGCGTAACAAGAACAACGATGTCTTTATGAAATTATGTTTTGCCCCGCGTTGAATGGCTGACGTTGACAAATGACGCGAGGGTTGTTTTTCACTGTCAGATCGAAGTGACATGTTTTCCCGTGACTGAGAACTGGAGAATCAGTAAAGTGAAATAAGCTCGCGCAAAAACATCGTAGACTCTGGTGATAGATAAATTATACAATTGATAGAGTAACACGTAGCTACTCTAGTTAACTGTAACGTCAATAAGAAAATCAATCACCAATAACAATCGAAACAATAAAGTATATAATATAGAGTGATTTTTATATACAAAACTTATACGACGCAATAAATCGAATGACATAAGTAACAGTAAACTAATGCGAACAATCACGGTTAGCGATCCGTCCATTGATTTATTCGAGCGAAGGGCGCCCCTTCCTCTCTCGTGTGATACCCAACTGTTCTCCACCACTGATATAACTGATTGATAGACTCAACAGCGTCCTCAATCTATTTGAGCATGATGACGTCGGCCGATATTGCGATGCATCGCTGCACCCTCTTGCAAAAACTAAATCGAATCTCCGGGAGCTGTAGGTAACGACGAGACTCGATAGATGCTATCTCAAAAAGAAGGAAATTGATGCATAAAATCTGTTATTTGTTTGTATGAGGCCTGTTGTAACCACACATATGTAAAGATATATTTGCTCCTTGTTCAATACTTTATTTCGTGCTAGGAGTATGAAGCTGCGCAACAAGACGTAGCCGTAACGTTGGTTGACGTAAACAAAGGTCTTGCCATCGTATAAACAGGCCCATAAACATATTTCTTTTGCTCAGAAAACGAAATAGCTATCGAGATTCCGTAGTAAAAATTCGAATGAGACCGCTGTTATTTATTATTTAGGTGGAGGACAGATTTATCGCATTTTTTTTTGTATTAATAGGAAATAAATCGTGCTAGGCTCATCTTTTAATTTAAAAAGTAATATTTGATGTATTTTAAAAGCATTATTGCCAAAGTCCTCGATACGCGTAAGATGAGTTTCCAAGACCAGGTTATCTTGAACACAACATAACAAAACAGGTTCGCATGTAAAATACATGAAATCTGTCTTACGAACATTAGGCAGAGATAACTTCTAGTAATATTGCAAGTAGACAATATTATAAAACGTATCCATTTATATGAACATCCATTACGCAAGACCGAATACATTTATTACGACGACGGGTAGAACAGAACCCACCTAAAAATAGACAACCATTTTCTGCACGTGGGTGTATCAGATGTTAACTAAGGAATTATTTTCTAGGCATCTTCGACTTCTACATATGATACTTATACGACAAAGTCTACCAAGTATTATAAATTGTATCCGTTACCCTTCATTAAGAATTTTCTTAGTAGCAGAAGTCTGGACTTGTCTACGGTTGAAGACAATAAGCTCGCCCCTATATGAAAATGAAAACAAATGAAAAATATTTTTATTTTCAGAAAAAGCTTCATATACAATGAATTGTGTTTGGATCCCCCTTTTAGGCAAACAATGCATGTGTAAGGAGACTCCGCTCTTCCATATCTTAGATGTAGTCTTACAATTAAATGTCTTGGTATTCTTATCATCAATATTCTAACATATTGAGTATGTATCATGTGGTAAGAAGCGTGGTGTGCTTTTAGTTTGGTGTGGTGTGTGGGGTGCGTGTAAGATACAGTATGGTTTGATGTGATCTGATGTGACGTGGTATAAATATACATATAGGGTGACTGGTAATTAGTGACCGATACTTAAACGCATGATTCTACTCACGACAACAAACAACTTTTACTATAGGACCAAATCCGAAATCGTGAAAAAAAAATCAGCTGTTCCCTACATTTATGTTCGTACGAGTCGTCAAAATGTAGGGAACAGCTGATTTTTTTTTCGTCATTTCACTTTTTGTCCCATTATAAAACTTGTGTGTTGTCATGAGTAGAATCATGTGTTTAAGTATCGGTCACTAATTACCAGTCACCCTATATATGAGACTTAAATATTACTGGCGAAATGGTTTTACTATATACACCTCTGCCGAACTCTTCTAGGACTATAACCGTGATGTTATCTGGTATTATTCACAGATATATTGATTCACAGAGCAGTGGTAACAGCCCCGACATACGAGTTGTCGGTCCTGGAACCCAGGCCGGCGCTTTATTTTGTGGAAATAATTTCATCGCCACTGCTCTCAAAACGGTGAAGGAAAACGTCGCGGGTAGGAAACCGGCATGTCCCAGAATCAAAACTTCGAAGTCATGTGCCATCTACCAACCCGCACTGGGCCCGCGTGGTAGATTATAGCCGAAGAGAGGAGGCCAGTGTCCCAGCAGGGGGAACCCTATATGCTGATTATGTATTCCCAGATTCACTGCTCTATCATAATAATATTGTAATAATATTTATTTATAACTATAAATCAACTTTCAGCGGTTATAACTTTTAGCACTGTTATTAATTTAGAGAAGTTGTTAATCAATTGTTAGTTAACCAATAAGCTGTCTACATAAAATCAAAGGTATAATAAAACAGAGTAACATCATAACAGCGCGCTATGTTTTCCTGATGGGTTGGGCAGAGGTGTGCCTATAGTACACCTACATTTTGCCAGTTGAAACGGAGTGGATAGTACCACACTACGAACTTCGTTAATATACCAGCTATTACAGATTTTTAATTACGTAATCAATTTATTTTAAACTAGCTGCGATCCGCGGTTTCACCCGCATAAGTGTCGATCCCGTGAGAATATCGGGATAAAAAGTATTCTATGTGTTAATACCGGTTATAAACTATCTGTGTAACAAATTTCATCCAAATCCGTTCAGCCGTTTGACCGTGAATAAGTAACAAACATACAAACACTCACAAACTTTCGCCTTTATAATATTAGTGTGATAAGAATACTATTTCCTCTCCCCATAAAGTTAAAGAAGGAGCAAAGTCAGAACAGAATTGATGCATACACTGCACAAACACTAAAGCACTCACAGTGTACTCGTAATAGATGACCACTAATCTACTAACAAGTCCATCAAACCGTAATCACAACTATGTTTACAAACAAGAAGTGTAAGTGTATACGATATTAGTCCATTATCTATCACTTAAACATGGCGAGGGGACGGACGCCTATCTAATGATTATCACATATTGCTTTAGTGCGGGCCAGCGCGGGAGTTAACTCGCTAATATCGCATTAAAACCATCTCCCGTTATCTGACGGCCTCGGCTAGCCCGTCCTGCAATAATCCCGGACTCCGGGATCCCGATCCCGTGTTTACCAAGGATTACTCGCGTCTCTACGAGGACTATATAGGTTCACTTACAACATTGACTCGTGGTCTATATTTGAGTAAAGTCATGCTCTAAAAATGATAAGAAACAACAACGATAAGAGCTCATGTAGTTGTCTACTATCTTTGTTCCATAATATTGTACCAATGTGTAGCCACAAAATATATTAGGAATATTCATCTTTTTGAGGCCGACTGTTCCTAGTAGGTATGATACTTCAATATTCTAAACCTTCTAACATATGTTAAAACATTCGAAGGCAGATCAATCACTCCAACTTTTTAGTTGTTGGTTAGAGTGTCGTAATATTTTTGATGGCTGCCAACGACGAATCATCATCTGCCTAGCCTTTTCCCAACATGTTGGGGTCGGCTTCCAGTCTAACCGGATGCAGCTGAATAGCAGTATTTTACATGGAGCGACTGCCTATCTGACCTCCACAACCCAGTTACTGGATACTACGATATACCTTGGTAAGACTGGTTGTCAGACTTTCGGGCTTCTGACGGCCCGTAACGACTGTCAAAGATCTACGAATGACAGCCGGGACCAACGGCTTTACGTGCTTTCCGAGGCATGGAGGGGTCTTGGTATGTAAAGATGGTCACCCATCCACGGACCAACCGTGGCAAGCGAAGCTTAAGCTGGTCGATCGAACCGTGCGGCTGTGTGCATAGCCACTAGAACTCCCAACTGCCAACAACTCAAGGCTGCCAACGACGAATATAGCGAAATATTCGTCCGGAGTTCTAAAAACTGATTCTACATACACTCGGTCAACTTTTGGCGTGATACGGGAAGCATTTTTTTATATTACTTTCATATATTTTATTTTCCATTCAACAGTTTGATGGACGATGTGTTCCGGTCTACCGAGTCAGAACGCTGGGCAGATTGAAAGCCGCAAAGCTAATCTTGAGACGTAAATTATTTTGCTCTCCATCGCTTGTTCAACGTTTAATCAATAAATCCTAGAAAGCCTTGCTTATGCCAAATTACAACAAAAACATACATACAATACTAACATAGCTGAAGATAACATATGTTATGTAGGTAAATGCTATAAATATAAGGGTTCCTTTTATCAGCGAATCTCTCAATACGAATAATACCTGAAATCAGATATACAACCAGGAATATGCATAATATTTCATTCCTAACAAATATTCCTATTACCCTCTTTTCAGCTTCAGTGAAGTCGGAAAAAACCTACCTACTGTTCGGTTACGTCAGACTTATTAGACATACCTTCTGATACGGAGACAAAGATATTTTTTTTCAGGAAAATAAATTACTGCTATACTTTTTTGGAAGGACAGACGTACCGTCTGCGAACGTCAATTTTCTTTATTAAACGAGTAATGTCGTGGTTTGTTTAGAAAATTTATTCGATTTGTTTGTAAGCTATTCGAGCAAATATTGTTGCCTGTGGTCATCTTCATTTTGCCCGGATTTAATATTCTATCTAAATTTCTGAGGCGAAATCTTGTCTTGGCATCGGGTGTAGCGACTGCAGCGTGTTGTTGTTCGTGAACTGCAGGATATTGCCAGCCATGCACCTTGTATAATAACTTAGCGTCGTCCAGGTATTAAACTAAAGGAGACCCAGGGGGTCCTGTTATTAAAAGGGAAGAGCATTTTCATTTATAGTGATAACTTTATTTGTTTGCAGCAAATCTGGTAAACATTTGCTAAAAGTATTACGTCCGATTTACCAATACTCGCAATACGAAATTCAAATTGATCCCTCGAATTCAGTTTAGAATTTAATGCTCTCATTGCAGTTATAATCCCGAAGCTCTGTACGCGTAGCGGATCCCCTTCCAAAAAGTAGTTGGAATAGGTATTGGTATTTCAACTACGTTCCAAACTACGATCTAGTTCTGCTTTCCATCTGTAAAATATAATCTAGGTAAACCAGGATCATTCCTAGACATGGCATGTGGGATAGGAAGCTGTGCCTCGCGGAATAATTCATAACAGTCACCGGCTTACAAGCGATTTACAAAATGTTATAAACGAGTGGAGATGTCACCCGCAACTAATCTAGCGAAATAAATGAATTTAACTTCCACACAATAACTCAGCTTCTAGAAACTATTATGGAGGAGAAATGTTGAGTCATGAACGTCATGTTGTGGTACGAGTATGGATTTATTTTGAGAGAATCGTCTGCCCAGAAAGGCATCATTTGCTTTGTAATAGTGTACCTGCAGAGAGCAGTGTTATAGTAAATTTCCATTAGATTCTCAGAAGGTGTCCGAAGTTTGCGATTTGAGCCCGGTCAATGGCAATATTCTCTCACCATAATGCATGGGATTTCAATACAATGGAGTGAATCTACGCCTTCTACGACTTCTAGAAATACACATTTTAATTACAAAGTTATGTACATATTTTATGTAAAAACAAATAAAGTATAAAGGTCCATGTTTCTGATTTCCATGTCCGATAGTCTTTTCCAGTCACCTGAAGATATCTTAAGGTCAATCCCATACGGATTTCAATCGCCCGGCCCGTGGCTAACGAATTTGATCTGACTGAGGACGGATTTGAAGTACGGATTTCAATCCAGTCGGGTGATTCTGAAGGTTGACCCAGATTGTGAATAGCCCAGATGGTTTGAAGTATTTGAAGACAGTCACACAACTAGATCCGGAATATAAGTAAGTAGGTACATCATAAATTTCAAACACTTAGTTTACGATGTTTCCAAGAAAAATATCACTAGAAAATTAAAATCATCGATGCAACAATAATAATGATTTATAAGGTCTTGTTTTCCCTCTATGTTATGATAAATACGTGACGAGAGTAGTGTCTTGAAATATACATGAAATAAAATAATAAAAATAGATCATCTCGGACGAGAAACTAATTAGTTTAATTACATAGTTTTACCATTTTTCCAAAGGAAAAATAGGTACATCTTTTTAATCTATTCAAAGTTATATTATTATGCAAATACATTGTGTAAATCTTGCTAATATATTTATTATTTGTAGCTTTTTCTAACACATACAACACACAGCCGTATGTGGCACCACTCTTATCGAAATCAGATAGAAAGTAGTAACTGAAAAGTAACAGGTATCTAAATAAGGTAGGTACAAGATGCTTATCAACACTAATTCAATGGAAAGACCCAAGAGATTGGAAAAATAGGGTTTCTCAGATGGGTTTTGGCAACTCTGAGAGTATGTGTCCCTAACCCGCATTCTGGTACAGTAGACAGTTTCCTGCGAATGATTAAAATATTGAATAGGGTACGTAAAGTAACCCCAATTAATCGCCGATTCAAAAGAGTTGATTGACGACTATTTACCCAACAAATTGGTAAATAAAAAGATATTTATTTTGCGAACCAGCAGAAGTAGCTTACGGTATACTCACGAATTGATATAAATGGAAATAATAAATTTGTTATTGAGTCTCAATTTCTTGTAAAAAGACCTACCTACCTGCAATTTATAAGCTGACTGCTTTCATCTTTTATCAGGTTTAATATTGTGTACATTGTTGTTAGCAACGACAATAAAAAATAACAATTTACCGGAACACCTAGCGGCACACTGTACCCGTTTTTGAGTACCCAGTCGAACAACAATTTGCTAAAAGCTATTTATAAATCGCATCTTCTTACCTTATTGAAAAAGTGAATGACTTTTTGGGATATCTTTAATAAAACTCGTGTCAGGGGAGTTGGGTAGATACATTTAGCGCGAACTGTGTCAAGGAACCGATTGGCTCGATAACCGTAATTTTAGGCAAGTTGAGGCAGACTCGGTACTTTTTGCCGCCTTCATTTAATATTCAAGGCTCGGAGCACATAATTCGTGGCGGTGATCATGGAGAGAGGCGGCGGTGTCTCGTTATCTCTTTTTCTATTCGTCACAGAACTCGAAATAAATTTTATATTAAATTGACATTAAAGGGAACTTTGAGAAATTCAAGATAAAATATGCAAATTTCGTACGACGTAGCTTTATGTATATTGCATTTCAATAGGGTAAGAGCGGTAATTTAGAAATAAGAAAGTTTGTAAATGCACCGCAAATCTGATGAGTCCGTGCAAAGAAATATATTGACACCAAACAAATATAATACAAAAAGTTTACTTGTTTCCGGGTTAACGTTTGATACGAAAGTAAAAGTAGGCATGACAAGGAAATATTCCTATTTATCACTTTATTTCACAATTTCTAACGAAAACAATAAATAAGTGATTACTTACTGTTCTCCATAAATTATGGAACAACCCTGTTGACAGCTGTCGCATCAGTTACCCATTACCCGCACATTACGAATGGGTGAGTTTAAAAGTAGAAATTCAGAGAAATAGGTACTCGTACATTGAGATGATTGTGAATAAATTAATAAGATTAGACGAGCTATTCAATAATAATTAGCTGCGTGGCACGAAGCAGTACCAACTATCTGCTGATAGCTGGTACAGTAGCTAGGTGTACATGCAGTGTGGCTGGGACATCATCGAACAACTTGTTACCATGGATTCAGTACTTACCTACATGATTTTGAACCCCCTGCGCCGAGACTTTTTGACGGTTATTAAAAAAAAACTGCTGTTTCCTACAAAAGTGCAATAGGTTAGCAGTTTGCATTTTTTTTTTTAATAACCGACGAAAAATTTCAACGCAGTCTGGTTAAGAATCATTTACTGAATCCAAAACAGGTTGCTTGTAGATGTCCTTGCCATCCTGTACCGAGCTTTAGAAAATGACTATCACACAAGTAAAACTCAATGTACCAGATGTACAGTACTGTACGGTATTTTGTAGTTTATATATCGCGCACAAGAGTCCCTGTTT
This sequence comes from Eremobia ochroleuca, assembly GCA_949629135.1. Lineage (NCBI taxonomy): Eukaryota > Metazoa > Arthropoda > Insecta > Lepidoptera > Noctuidae > Eremobia > Eremobia ochroleuca. Next base: position 13,815,848 of record OX451389.1, read on the forward strand.
TGACCACATATTTGTTAAAACTAATCGGAACCGATACAGTTCAGTAAAATTTTGTTAATAAATTTCACTGTCGGCTTTACGACCACAGTTAGGCAAAGGGCAGCGCAGTGTGAAATTGAAATTTTACAGAAATAAAAACGAAACGTATTTTCGTTTCATAGACGCTATAAATTCGCGGCGTGGAGTAAGTTACGCCTTATTTGGCAGACGAATGTACTTGACTCGATGTGGAGTGATACCTCCCCTCTACAACCCTTACGAGAGCACTCGTATTCAGTAAATCGAAAGTCGTTACACAAAAACCGAGATACTTTTTTTCCTACCGCTTATAGAGCCACATCTTCCCTTTTTAGAGGACGCTTTGATGATTTTTCGCCTTTTGCGTTTACGTTTAGTTTATGTCCGATTCGTGTTAGACAAAGTATCTATTAGACTAGACATTTCGGAAACAAAAGCACAATTATAAACTAGTATTCTTGTTATTCAAGATCACAATCATAATAGATTGCTTAAGATAAATAGTCGCAGATAAACGAACCGGGAGACGTCTGCTCCGACCAATTCTATTACAACTCAAATTAAATTATTCGGTTTATACTAAACGAACCGCCTTATAACAAACACCAAGCTTCGCATTAATAAACCACTTCTCATTTTAGACCTCAATTTAAGAATTGTTTTGTTCGCTTTATATTTATATTATGTTTTATTATATTACGTTTTTAAGGTTTTTTGACCTAATAATCACCATCGCCATACAACACTTTTAATTTGCTATGTCTGTCTTAATGCTTTTATTTAGTTAATCTTGATATTTTAATTGTATTGTCTTTAGATCTGATTTTTTTTTTTTTTTTCTTTTGTTAATTTTGTTATTAGAATTTGTATTATCTAATTTAAGTAATTAATAATATAATTAGTTGACTACTACATTTAATTACTATATTTAATTTTCGAATATCCAATTAATTATTTTACAATAGATATTAATCTGTTATATGTTATTATTATTATTATTTTTCTTGACTGTATAAGCTTTGTTCGTTTGTTTTTTTTATCTGTATCTTTGTATAGGAATATTTCACACACAATTTTATTGTTACTGAATAAATGAACTGAACTGAACTGAACGGGGCAATGTTGTCGCATATAATAAGTATCTATTAAAGTATTTTTTTCGGGTACTCTACCCGGAAAAGCCATCAAAAGAAAATAAACAAAACTGAAAAGAAAATAAAATATTTCCACCTAAAAAACCGACACCCTTTACTATACAAAACCAGGAGAGCAATCACTTTTTAAGCGCGCTACACACCTTCCAATATATTGCAGGAAAAATACTGACGATGCAAATTGCATACAAATAGTCTGGAATACCGTAAGGGACAGACCGAAAATCGTCAAGTTTTTGTTTTATTTATATGTGCATAAAACAAAAACGAGGTTGTGTATTACTGACATAATATAGCTACACTATAGCTTGAGATTTGTAGGCATAGAAGTAACAAGGATTTTATGGATGAAACATTTTTGGAATCTTGACTTGGCAGAATATAAAAGGGTCATAAAAACATGACACACTCCGCTGAAACGAGCAAAATACCTATGGAAATTTTGGAATTTAATGTGAAAATGCCAGATTTTCACATTAAATTCCAAAATTTTCCAGGAACGTCGTAATAAATTTGGGACCATTTTTGTATTCCCATGTATATTTTTTTAATGAATTAACAACGCTTTTCATCCTTTTAGGAGTTGTGTCATGTCATGTTGCGTGTGTGTTTTTTGAAGTGATACTTCTTAGGCGGCGGAATCGAGAGTGAAATTTCAAGGACGCGTTACGGTTAGGCACATTTCGTTACATGAGAGAGAAGAAAGATATAACTCTCTCTCACACTAAATATCTCGTATTCTTTATTTTTTAAGAATTTTCACTTCTATCACGTGTACGGTGTTGCGCGCGCATGTTTTATTTTCAGTATTCTTTATGTCCTAATCCAAACCTCATTCAAATCGTTTCAACAATTTGGGTCGTGAAAAACAGTCGGAAACGCTTTCAGGTTTAACATAAGTATAAATTACTATTTTCTTTTTCTAACTCTACTCGTTAAAACATACTTCTTCATAGAAACACATGGGAAACTAAAGAAATATGAGATACAGCGATACATAGTATTTCCTTTAGTTATAATTCAACACGAGTAGTGAGCGGACGTGCTCTGTTGTTATTAATTATGTCAATATTTGTGTTTCTGAAGACGGGATAAGCACGAGGAACTTTGTTATTTATTTATCTGCAGCAAAGGAACGTCTATTAACTAATTACCATCTGGATTATACGTGGCTATTATGTTGATCATTGTACATAGAATGGGATTTTCATCTAAATTTCTTCGGTTTCTGAAAACACACTAAAATTCAGTTGGATATGTACGTATTTAAAGAACATCAGAACATAACAGATATGTTAAATTGCCGATTGTGTTATGAAAATGAAATGCACAAAATAAAGGAAGCGGTCGAAAGCGAAGAATGTAATTAAAACAGTAATAAAAGAGCACATTTTACAGCTTTCCACCGCGGCGTTATACTCCCTGTAAAGGTTATTATCTGCTTTTTAAACTTCGCTTTCAACTGCGTGAATTAAAAACGAAAATATAAAACGATGTGCCTTAATTTCGTCTGTCTCACGCGAAACAATAGGAATGGGGAAGCGACCGTAGCTTTTAACGTTTGCCTGGCTATATCTGCCTGTATTTTATTGTGTAGCCAGAAAATCGTTCGCTTTTACAAATTCGGTATTTTTTATTTTATTTTATTCGCGTATAAAATGGTGGAGTAAAGATTTTTACGGGTATGTGCTTCGGGATGTTTTATGTATTTGCATTTTACAAAGTAAACTTTATAACGTAGTTGGTTTTCTTCAACAACAAATTCATTACGGCCCTCACTTAGGTCATATAAAAAGTTATTTTAGAGCTAAAACTATAACTTCAGTGTTGGCATCACGTCTATTGTTTTTCATATTTCTGGGCACGACACGAGATCAATCTTTAAAAGGTATCCGGTCATTGTTGGGTCCTGACATTGATTAATGAGCTCAATATATTGTTTCTTTCCGCTGCTTGGAGAGACTTCTTTTTATGTGCTCTAATTTTGTACGGGAATACTCTTTAAAATAAAAAGATTCTGACAGTGAATGTACTTACTGGACTTAACAGAGCGGAACATCAAAAATAGTAGCAAAATTGAAATCGTTGGCGTCATCGGCGAAATGGATAAAAATCCAACTCTGCCGTGCTCTCACAGGAATTCAGGCGATACATTCATTATACTAACGAATTAGGAATGTGATTTTGCCATTGGGTTTTTTTTTTCATAGAACGTTACAGATCATCTCTTTTTCGTTCGTCTTGATGTTGACCAGGCTTCGAGAATTGGCGACTAAAGTCATATACAACGGGTGGATATAGCTCCCAAATCCGATATAATCCCTCAATCTCACGACATCAAAACGGAAGAGGGTGAGATATTATTACTGGGGGACTGCAATAGCAGGGGGCAAATTATTTTTATTGACTCTTACAATGTGTGCGGGTGACGCCAAGCAACTAAACATTTTTAATTTGTACTTCATTATAATGAAATATTGAGAGCTGCTGTAAAAATTTCAAAACAGCATGAAACCAATAAAATAACTATATTTAGTGAGCCGAAGATATTGAAGGGGAGATGGAGAGTTCACAAAGTGAATATAAAACAAGCAAGAAGAATCTGAACACTATCCGAACACATGGCGTGCCAGACATGAAGGCGGCAAAAGCTGAACTAGCTTTATCTACTCCGAAAAGTAATGGACCAGAGTAAATACACCTACAGCTGAACGTGTTTACATAAATATAAAAAAGACGTTTCATCTTGATTGGCTAAGTTTAGAAGATTTTTCTGAAGTTAATTACTTACCCATCAGGCAGAGTGGGCGTGAATGTTGATAAATTGTGTTTTTTGTGATTCGTAAATCCCGCAAGAGCCTAATGTTACTCAAAGAAGAATCTAAATACGATTTAAAAGTAGCTTTTGGGTTCTGAAACCAATATGAAATAGCTTGCGGTCGACCGAACAAGGATACAAATAGACACCCTGCATGCCCATAAATATCGGTCACAGACAGCTTCAATTTTATGAACGTATTCCGAATACATTGGAACTGAGCTCCAGTTCTCTACTAGCGAGTCTACCGACCATAATTTTACGCTTCATGAGACACTCTGTAAGTGCCTGTATATCACGAGTAGCTTAGAATAAAGCAAATCCTCTAAAATATCCTAATAACAGTAGCTTACTTGACACATATTAAGATAAGGCAGGCGCGGGAAGCCGCCTTGCAGCGTCAGCCTACTTTGGTGTCTGTGTGTTAGTGTTATACCTACTTAAGTAGCAGTGCAGATCAAATTTTGTGGCGAAGGCTTATTTAACAGACTGCGAAATGCAAATGAGTGAACAGTTGTGGGGAGTTGTATGAGAGCAAACGTTTGTAGAGTGCGGCCAAGCGGAGCCGCGCCGCTCCGCGCCCCCGCCGCGCGACTAATCTTTTATCATAATAGTGCAACTGCATTCGTTCTAGCCACACGTTGCTGATTGGACTAAAACGTTAATGTATTTAAACAATAACATTGTTAAACGAGCTCAACGTAAGTGCTCAATGTTCTCGTTAATTCATTTTGGGATATATTTCCTGATGGATTACCGTGAGTAGCGCAAGTGCGCAGCGAATATTTTATCACAACGCAAAATGAATTATTAATCAGAACGAATTAATTCTGATCCTTCATTTTCTTTCAAGTACTTGCTGTTCTTGTAAACCAAATTAAATTTTAAAACGATGATAGCCGCTAATTATTTGTTTATTTCTACGAACAAGTTTAGTGAAGCACTAGCTACGACCTAAGTTAACGAGTATACAATTAAGAACTGAGCTTCACTTCAGAACATGAGTTCTTAATTAAAATAAGTTATTTTCTTTTGGTTAAAACAAAATATTGTGAGATTTCCTCAAACTTAGCAGAATAGCTGCCGCCTTAGAAGTTTTTTTCTCCTTATTCCCAGACTCTGGCTTCCGTTAAAGGCACTGCTCGTACTTTATTCCTTTCTCTTTGTTAATGATGCTGGATTATGCCAGGGTTAAAAGGTGAACTAGCAATGCGTGACCCCTATTCCAGTTATAATTTTTTTTAAGTAACGTACATTGACTTCTCTATAATGAAAAATATTTAGCTGTTGGACAGCTAGACATTTTTCATTATCGACAAGTCTTGCCAATTCCTAAGTATTGATTCTATCAATTGAACGTGAACTCCGGACAAAAAAGCTAGCGCCGTTCATTTCCCGGAGGCACGCCAATAACGACCTTACGTACCTTTAACCTCTATTTTCAATTATTCATAAATTAAATTCTACACTGCTCTCCCGCTACCAAGGATTATATCCCTTTGATTACATTCAATGTTCAATCATTTTCCTCATGGGCCCTCATAAAAGTTTCCGTCGGTTTTCGTCGTCCGACGTCTGGCACAGAATTGGTTTTAGAGATTTAAAACCGTTCGTCGTCGTCGCCTTATCGATGTAAAGGACGACAATTTGTAAAGTTAATTAAGTGAACAAAGCGTATACGTTAGATAACTATCAGGAGCATTGTTCTTAGAACAAGAATGGATGCTCATCTCTACAAGTTTCTTATCGCTTTGCGTGAGTTATCCTTGCGAACGCCGGCCAACAGTTTAGTTGTTACGCTATATTCCGAGTAGGTCGTACAAGCCACATACATAGTCATTATAGTTACTAAACTAATATCTTACGCTCGGGGTAATAATAAACATGAAATTTACTTGTAATGAAGAGCGCGGTAGTACGTTACATCAACGAATTAATAAGAACAGCTTGCGCCGTTTTATATTCAATGTTAAATTGGCGGAAAATGTTCGGCGGCTACTGGCGTGCTGCGTGCGTTGTATGTACCAACTAATTAAAGGACACGTTTTTTTAGTGTCGGTGCAGAGCTTCATGCAAAACAGAGACTTGATTGCGGATGGAATAGACGTATAATTAATACGGATTTATTCAGTTTCACACCAGTCTTTCTATCTACGAGTAAAAGTCGAATCTGATGGTGCGGTCACCAAAGGACACTAAAAGTAATCAGTTTTGTCGGTTAAAGTCGTAGTTAAGTAAGGAACCGCTGGTTATTTTTGAATAAAATAAAATAAAATTAATAGTTTTTTTTTTTTTTATATATACTTGTAGTGATTTGCGACTGCGATTATCGCTGATAGCGAATTTAAAGATTAACTGTTTGTTTTGTATTATTTTTTTTTTTTGCATTTAAAAATTCGTTAATTTTTTTTTATTATAATGAAAAAAAAATAAGAGAAAACAAATAATTAATCTTTTAAATCGTTATCATCGATAATCGCAGTCGCAAATCACTACTTAACTTTAAACAACGTTTAGGAATAAAGGGGTTCAACTCCAACTCTTGACTGGGAGCAATGGTTTATCATGAGATAGACAAACAAAAAACAGCTCGGCCGATAGATAATCATCAATTTAATTCCTTTATTCATTCGTTGTTTTCATTATTCCTCTGTTTTTTACAGGTTTTATAAAAAAATACCTTTCAAATCTTTGACAAATGATCTTTAACAACCAAGAAAGCATTCTGTAGAACCCTATACAACATCTTTAAGATTTGAGCAACACGCTGCTTGCTTATTAGGTGTTTGATAAGGATGACATGTTTTTTTAAGTAATTTCAAGCAGCGCATGAGGTAAAAATTCGTGGGACCTCAGAACTTCACACAAACTTGCGACTAAGAATACGATCAGGGCGTTACTGCGGCCGTTATCATGGCGACCTGATTCGACTATGAGTCGACGAAGTTCCTTCAAACGGACTTACACTAGTCAACTTGAGAACCGAACCCAGAATCACAGACTCAGCAGCAACGATTTCGACTGAATGAGCCCGGTAAGGTTCAGAGATTTAAAATTATTCATCGTGTGGTTTCCGATAAAAAGGTCCGCAATTTGTGAAGTTAATTAAGCGAACAAACTCATGCAAGCATATTTTTATCCTTACTTTTATGAAGTAGGCAAATTTTAAAATGGCTGCCGTTTTATTCAGAGCTGTCCTATTAAAAGTAACATTTATGACACCGCCTAAGTAATCCATTAGCTTTAATCTCAGAGAATCAAAACTTACACCTAATACTCCTGAAGCAGATGAGAATGAGTCGGTTTCATTTAACGGTATTAGTTATAAGCTCCCTATTTTGGCGGGTTCCGTCCATCACGTTAATGTTCCAACTACACTGCTACCGAGCTCGGGTAAATTGCAAATGAACTAGCAAACATTCCGAGCAAACTACCTACCTGGTTTTGGTAGATTTTGTTAATAAGAATACCTTTATATGGCGCATTATACGAATGGTACGGCGTAACATTACAGTGGAGTCGGGGTAATGTTTGAGACGGTCACATTACAATCTAAGACCTAGGTATATAAAAGTACGAGCTGGATGCATATTGCATGCGGGGAATTGCCCTATCGTTACACATAGGATAGGTGTTACCAAAAATATAGATACCATTTATTTATTTTCCTAGGAAACAAAGGATAAACACACTGTTTTCACAGCGTAAGGAAGTATTTAATAAACAGAATAAAAACACTGGATAAACTTCTTATACTGAAGTAACTAAAAAACTATAAAAATATAATGAACTAAGTAGATATTTGTGGATTAAAAATCGATGTACAGACGAGGAAGTGGAAACCGCTATCTACTTTTAATGAAATAACAGGAACTAAGAAACGTGTATGTCTGTTTTGAAATCTGCAGGCTAAAATTTAAGGAACGTATACATAGTTTAGCGTACCCATATGTAGGTTAAAAACTGATAATTATTTGTAAATGCCAACAAATTGCTTTGCAGTTTAGCAGAGGTAACGTATTTTAAAACATTATTTCTGTAAATAAACACTTATTATTATTTTTTTATAACACTTATCGGTGCAACCATGAATGAAATTGCATCTGCTAATAACTCTCAGTTAAAAATATTCTTGTATACGATACAAGAATATTTTTAAGCCGTAGGTAAGGCTAGTTACCAGTACCTATAGGTACGCTATAGGTACTGGTAACTAGCCTTACCTACGGCTACACATATGTATATACAACATAGTACCTAAACACACTAGAACACAATAATAGAGAGAGTCGATAATGACGTCTCTTATGTACGTGTGTCTTTGTGAGGAGACTCAGAAAATAGGGATAGCTAAAGTGCGTCATCCACCCACAGAGTTACTTCGACTCACACAAATTTCTAAATTATATCTCTACTTACGAAAATTACTCGTATTCCGTATACGTACTAATTTGCAAATGGATTAATTCACGAGCTTATTTAAAATTCTATTTCCATGAATTGTGTCTTTGGAGCGTTTGAGCAAGAGCATGTAATGTCCCGGTCGTATTAGTGGCGTGTCGGGCTTAGGGCGTACGGCGCGTTGACGGTAGTCTCTGATTCCGACTGCCAATAATACGCACGTGATCCGCGTCGGCAACGAGACCTTTTCAGAACCTCTCGTGCGGTTCTGTTATTGAAGAAAATACTTATATGTATCCTGACATATGTAGGATGACTCATTTTGTCACGTGCGTAAGTCTGGGATGTAGCAGTAAAACTGTCTGTTTCTCGGTATGAAACATCCAAAATTTTGTTTGATAAAAATACTGCTGAGATTTTTCTTTCTAGAGATCCCCTTTATTTCCTTCCATTTCAATTAAAATAAATATATGATTTTCAGTAAACAATAACATTAATTGTTCTCGACTGTATCCGAAGTTCTGTGTTTATTTTCATATCACACTTAGTTAAATAAATAATGATAATGTGTAGGATACAATGTTTATAATGCATAAATGATTTAATGGTTTTACTTCTAAACTATAAGTATACATATTTATTTTCTCTTTACAAATTATTATTATTTTATACATTTACCAATGCCAACATAAAATCATCGACTACATGATTTAAAGAATTATAACCACTTAAGTAGGTACTTAGGCAAAAAGTAACAACAAAAAAAAAACGGTCAAGAGCGAGCCGGACTCACGCACCGATGGTTCCGTACCGTATATTAAATTTACATTTTTTTTTTCTGAAAAACTGTGCTATTTTGAAAAAAATCAGCTATTCCCTATATTTTGACGAGTTATGCGAAAATAAATGTAGGGAACAGCTGATTTTTTTGTTCGCGATTTCAAGTTTGGTCCCATGGTAAAAGTTGTTCATAATTATGAGTACAATGACTCTTTAAGAGGTTGTACTTTAATTAAGTTACACCTTGTAGATATAGGTAGATAACATAAAAATAACCAGTCATATACATATATGTAGGTCATATATAGTCATGTATCTAGTCATATAAATAGGTGTCAATTCATATTAATTTAAATAGATGAACCTGTGTAGGAGTTATTAAAAGAGAATATACTAGATTTTACTTTACGGCGTTACATTCTAACGCTATCAAATAAACTGCATTTGTAATACCCATACCGGACGGTCCTCTTGAATATATTGCCTTTCAGATTGAAATATGCACCATCTGTTTTTCAAAGGTGTCTATAAATCATATAGAAGACTGTGAATTTGTTCAAATATTTTATTACATCATCATGTTGGAATATTCTTGAGGAGAAGAGGGGCCCGTGGCTAAATAATAACAGCCGCACAGGTCGATCGATCAGGTTAAGCTACGGTTGCCGCGGTTGGTCTGTGGATGGGTGACCATCTTTACATACCGCGACCCCTCCGTGCCTCGGAAAGCACGTTAAGCCGTTGGTCCCGACTGTCATTCGTAGATCTTTGACAGTCGTTACGGGGTAGTCTGAAGCCCGAAAGTCTGACAACCAGTTTTACCTGGGGGTATCGTGTTACCCAGTAACTGGGTTGTAGTGGTCAGATAGGCAGTCGCTCCATGTAAAATACTGGTATTCAGCTGCATCCGGTGAGACAGGAAGCCGACCCCAACATAGTTGGGAAAAGGGTAGGCAGATGACGGTGGAAAATTCTTATAAAGTACTTCCAAGATAAGGCTCAGTATTATCAGCAGGTACTTATAATATTAATCTATTGTATATACTAATAATAAAGCTGAAGAGTTTGTTTGTTTGAACACGCTAATCTCGGGAACTACCAGTCGGATGTGAAAAAATATTTTTCCTTTTGATTGCCCAATTTTTGAGGAAGGTTACTTAACATCGTGCTAGAGCCATTAGGAGCCGAGCAAAAACAAAACAAAATCGTAAAGAACGCAGAGTGAAAATAAAGTAATCGGGCGATGCGACGGGTCAAGAAGAAATTTCATTAGAATATCTTCGTAGGCATCGTCAATGTCGGATTTTGACAAAGGTGCATTTAAACCTAAAACCTAACTTATACTACATACATACAATAGACTCACCCCTTCTTCCCATGGGGGTAGGCAGAAACTACAGAACGTGCCACCTGCTGTGATCTAACGTATACTACTTATACAAAAACTGGCAATAATTGATAAAATCAGTATAAATCACAAAAAAAACACGCGTGACCTTTAAAAATAGCGGGCCATTAAACTGAGCAAACGGCGCAAAATAAACAAATACACATATTTTACTTTACATCACGCAGAACCATTCTAAATGAATAAAGGACAAGGATTTTTTTTTGTGGCCTAGTACGGACAAAAAGTTAACAATATTTAAAAAATAACTGATGATATTTTAAATCCCACCACAGTTTTCGTTACTTGACAAATGTTAGCAGAAAATATTTCAATTTAAAAGATTATTATTTGGATTAAAGTATTCGGGAAGGTCTTATATTGCCAGTTTTGGGAATAAGATTGGGACATGCTTATTGTAAGAATTGATATGATTTTACGAGTATTTTTAGAATAAAGAATATCAAAACTGTATTTATAGTGTATTGAATAATAACTACACTGTTATGAACATGATATAAACAAATCGCTAAGTCCAGTCTTTAAAGTATGTAATGGCAGTACCTTCTTTATGACTTTCTCTGTCGCTGCTCGTCATGGTCATGCATTTGTCATATGTCATTTATGCTTTACACAGAGTATAACTAACATAGAGAAGTCATTAAAAGATAAACAGTGCTATGCTTTATTTTATTTTTATTTTTTTTCTATACGAAACATCCTGTGTGTTAGAAAGAGTACCCTTTAGTGCTTAGGTATATATGCCATTAGTTATTTCTGACGATCCCATTAATATGATTTATGACCGTAAGTGATTGTTGCACTGTCTCATACACACTTTTGCACGATACCTTTTGCATAAACCAGTGTAAGCAATTGTTACTGAACCAATTAAAATAAATAAATGACCGTAGTGAGGGTCATAAGTCATATTTTTGGAATCGTCTCCTCGAGTCCTTTATTTAGACGTTGGTACTAAAAACTTTCTTCACGACTAAAAAAAATAAATTCAGCCATGTTGATTTTTGTGAAAACTCGCCTATTGAATTAGGAATTTCCTTCAAAGTCCTTCAGATTATGTTTGAAAGTGACGTGCGTTACGCTAGGAGGTCACCACAATCCTTACGATATAAATAAATGATTCATCATCAGACAGACATCTGGATGCTGTGAAAGAATTAAGAATCACATACACAGAGCATAACTACAGTCCGCGCGCGAGCTCCGAGGAATCGGTGGCTGAGGAAGCGGGCGGGTGTGCGCCGCGCCCGACCGTCGCTCCATCCCCCGCACTCTCCCAGTACTAGTGTCGACCTTGACGCGAGAACACGCTTATCGAGTCATTTTTAATTTTGCGATAGTAGGTAGTGTTATTTTCTACTATAAATAGTACTACATTTATAATTATGTTGTTTTGTCATGATGTAATGCGATTACCGCCTTATATGTGCGACTTGAACCCAATAGAGCTCGCATGGGCAAAAGTTAAAAGGCTCGTGAGGGAACACAACATTACTTCAGATTTTTCTGACGAAACTGAAGGAGGTCACCGAAAAAGCTATCACACATGTCACAAAAGAAGATTGGTGTGGATATGATAAACATGTTTTAGCATTAGAGGAACATTACTGTCAAAGGGATGGCTTAATGGAGAATGTTGTCGACTCATTTATTATTGAAGTGCGTGAGGAGAGTTTAATTTCATCATTTTTATTTTATTTCAAGTACATAATACCCTCATAAAATGATTTCATGAAGTACACTCGCGCGGAGGCTCAAGATGTATTAGTATCGACAGTGCAATATCGACTAAATCACAACTCTAGCTCATTACGTCAAAATTCCTTATCATTCCTCGGAGCTCGCGCGCGGACTGTATGTACCATGCAAAGACAGCGCTAAAAACATAACCCTTCTTGTCAGCTGGGTTTGATGCTTTCTGTTTTATTTATAACTCTGTGGTGCTGCGTGTGACAGAACCATGAATGTTTTGTTGTGAATTCTTGTGATTTGTTCAAAAATATCATTGGCCGTGTTTCTGGCTATCTTTTTTGCATTTTTGAGTGACTTCGCCTATCTTGGAGTATGGATTTTCGCATTGCAGTTTACCGCGGCTAAAATAACAATACCTATTACTCGTATCTCGGACCACTCTGATTTTGCCTGGTTTCTTATGGAGATCCAACGTTCTATATACTGGGGCACAGCGAATGAATCATTTGTGATACAGTCGTTAGATTGGAGTGAAATTCAATCTGTTGGAAGACAGTGGATTACTCCGTGATCGACAGGTTTGAAATTTAATTTTTTTGACAAGTTTGTCGTCATCAGATTTGGAAGGGTCTTATGGCCCTTGACCAAGTTTTACGACAAACAAAAATATGCACGGTTTTGAAACACTATTATTGCTTCATAATACATTTTGTTTTATTTGTGTCCATTTATGGGCCAAGCTTGTATGGGACAAAAATTGATCTCCATTAAAATTATAAATATTTTAAGCCCAATTCAATTTAAAACCCACGCGTGTTGTTGCTAATTTTATTTGATTTTCACCACGAATGCAATATTGCGTTAGTTTGAACAAGTTATTTTATACCGGCTGCAAATCATAACAGTAATAGTTTGCCCGTACTGCATAAAAAAATTGACATGCTGTAACTTTGGATTCCTGTGTGCGGTGAGTGACTCTCATTCTGATGATTATTGAATGACAAACTACTACAAGCTCGGGTCGTCAGAATCCCGCAAGTCGACAACCAGTCTTACCAAGCGTATCGTACTATAACCCAATAACTGGATTGTGGAGGTCAGATAGGCGCTTCATGTAAAATACTGGTATTCAGCTGCACTCAATTAGACTGGAAACCAACCCCAACATAGTTGGGAAAAGGCATCTGATGAAACAACTACTTGCAATGTTTGGAATAAAATTGACCGCAAAATCGAGCCACTAATATATTTACTAATATATATTACTCTTGCAGTTTCGAGACTCTATCTCAGGCACAATAAATTCAGATACAATGCCGATAATCGCTGTCTCGCACGAAATATATGTTGACATTACAGCCGAGTTTAACGCCAGGCGCCAAAGAAAACAATAACATATTGGTACAAAAGAATATACAACACAGATTCCTAACAGCCGGTCGATTCTGTAAAAATCTCACAGTGAAATCATAAGTGAAGTGAGCACTTAATAGTGTTAATCCCTAGCGAATGACAGCTCACTCCACGCTCACTTCACCCAAGCTTTCACGATGAGATGGTTACTGTCGGCAGGACAGTTTTTTGTCATTTTGTGATAATATATGTACAGGGTTATTTTTCAAAGACCAGCCAAATCTAAGGATGTGGTACAGACCATCAAAGTGAACAACTTTCTCCATGGGACTAATATCGTATTCGCGAAAAATTTATCAAGTGTCCCTTAGATAACTTCAATACCTACTCGACCTAAACGTATGGGACGGCTGAATTTTTATTCGCGAATGCGATGTTGGTCCCATAGACAAAATTTTTCAGTTTGGTGGTCTGTACCACATCCTTAGATTTGGCTGGTCATTGAAAAATAACATTGTATGTATGTTAAAATCCTTGAAAAGCAAAAGCAACAAATAACAAAACAATTTAAAAATTCAGTATAGTACCTGAAAACGATGTATTTTATCATGCCACTGAATGATTTTCAACTAAATCCTGAGAGTGTAAATGTTTACATATTTACGATACCACACTAATGAAGTCACAGAAGGATAAACATGTGAATATCTGTCCTAATTAAAACGCTATGTACTTAGAAAGTAATACATGTAAACTTAACACTCCCGAATGTAAACTGTGCCAACACCAAATGAATAATAATTATCGTAGCTGTGGCTACGAGTTTGCCTACAAAAGAGCTACGAAAGTGCTACGAATGCTATGACACTCAAATTGAAACGGATATGTATTATATTTAAGATAACATATCAATGCTATTAATTCTTATCATTCAAACATTTCTAATTCAGTTTCTCTTTGTAAAATGGATACCTAGATATTATAATTTGCTGTTCATTTCATAGAATTTGAATATTAATAGCAGTAAGAGGTAATGAAAATATTTAGAATGCTTAATATTATTTACTGTTGTCGACGGCTTTTCAGGATTATGCGAAGCGGGAAAAACGTCAGCAACAGTAATATTTTCCTCAAATTTATGTTTGTGTTGCGTTTGTATCGTATGAAAACCCACGTTTGAGATGGTTGTCATAAACAGTTATTAATCATCGTGTCACCCGTGCAACTTCAAAGGCTCGCTTAATCAACTGCGAATGGTTCAGGCGTCTGAGCCATTACTCAACATGCTCGTTTACACATTCTTGCCTGACGTACTCGTTATCTACTCATATATGTAATCTGAAACTCATCCGATTCTACTGTTTCCGAATTCCGAATACAACGGACGAGTCAACACAGTATTAAGAAAAGTTGGCCGACACACAACATACCAATGTTTGCGTAAGTTTCAGTAATTCATCAGTCAAACGTTGACGTTTGAATTTAATGAGATATGTTTTAAAAGTTCCGTTTAAGCCGTGCTTCCACAATGCATACGAGTTGCAAGAAGTTAGGGTAACTTAACGACGGAAAAGTTATCCGCGAATATCTCGATATCAGTCTGCGCGCTTCTGCGCAAGTATTTATCTTGGAAAACAAGATAAATCTGGACTTTGTACAAATTTGAAGGCATTGTGAGAGTCATGCCAACTACATTGGAGCATTAAATTAAATGGTTTGTGTCCTCCCAGCTTGGGGCGTAGAACCCAGTCTTTTATGTTTGTCTTTGTAAGTTTGATGGCTGGCTCTCATACATTTGATGACGACCCAATTAGTCCAAAAGCTACTTACAGCTTTTTGCGACCCTTCACGAGCGAATATTTGTATGGGCCACAGATATTTGGTCAACTCTGTGTCATCATGTTTGAATTTTTATCTTGTAATTACGTTACCGAAATTAATTTATGTATTAGGTCATCCCACTTCCAGTGTCATATTTTTTTATTATTATTATTTTACAAAAACTGACTACTATACTATATAACCTTGTGACACTAATCAATAATCTCCACCACTATTAATCACTCGCTCCCAGACTGCTAGCAAATCTTGAACACCATTTAAAGTACCACTTTCATTTAATTCATCAATAATGCTCTTTAGTTTAATATCTAACTCCTTTTTGCTATTGTATCGAGTACCCGACAATTTCCTCTTCACATGGCCAAAACAATTGAAATCACAAGGATTCATATCCGGGGAATATGGCGGCTGAATAATTTCAATCCATCCTTTATCTTCAATTAAATTCTGAACTATTTTTGATTTGTGCGGTCTGGCGTTATCATGTAAAATTATAGGACTCGTTATATGATGTTCGTCTGCCCAAATAGGAATATTTTCTTCTGAAAATGACTTATATCGCTCCCCAGTCATAGTTGTATTTTCATCATAAGTTCTCCAAAAAGCAATGCCTCTGACATCCATAGCTACTATTAGTAGTATTTTTTGTTCATGTAGCTCTGCACGTGGTAAATGTTCAGCTGAAGTGCCCGGTTCCACCCAACATCGTCACTGATGTCTTTGACGAGGAGATAAAATTCGACCCAAGTTTCATTAAGGCATATGAATCTATTAAGTATATTTTTCTTACGGCGATACCACGATAAATGGCTACGCGCAGTTTCATAACGAAACTCCTTCTGATCCGTGTTCAGAGTGTGGGGCACCCACACTGCACTTTTATTGACCAGACATAAATCCTCCGTGAGTACTCTATCTATAGTGGAATGAGGAATGTTAAGTTGAGTGGAGAGATCACTGACACTGACCCTACGTGACTGACGAAGTGCTTCCTTGATTTTGTCCCTTGCTTCTAATCTAGTCGATGATAATGATCGAGGTGCTCGCGGCTCATCTTCAGCTGTGGTTCTTCCTTGTTTGTACATTTCAAGCCATCGCTGTACGGTTCTTTTATTTAAGGCGTTACGACCAACACACTTTACCAGTAAGTCGTGCGCAACTCCTCCAGAGTAATTGAGTAAAGCACAAAACTTTAGAAATATACGTTGCTCCACTACATTAATAGATGTTTTTAAATCTTCCATTTTAAATCAATGCACGTCTTGACAATACAACACACCAAATTAAACTAACATGATTGTACAAGACAACACATGTATTAACTATTGCATACCATTGCGCAATACATAAATATTGGAAATAAAAAATATGACACTGGAAGTGGGATGACCTAATAGATATATTTTTTTACTTCTTCCATATAGAACTTAGTTTGACAGAACATTTCTAAGTCCAGACAGCTCTAGATCTCGACAAGATACCCATAGTATATATATATATATATATTTTTTTTTTTTGTTTAACCTATATGTGGAAGGACTTGGAGGAGGTCTTTGCACAGCAGTAGTGCTGGGTAAAGGACTCATCCAAGTCCTACCAGAAACTTTTATCCCGCATCACCTCGACACGGGGTTTATCCAATCCAGATCACTTTGCCACCTCTTTCTTTGCAAATTATTAGGATAAGTAGCCCAATTAACGTATCCACTGTAAGATATTTCACACTCTAGAAGGCCTATCTTCCTGCTTACAGACTACACCCTCAGAGCGTGATATTATGCTTCATTCACAGCCAGAACTATTCGTCTAAATGATGGTCATATTCAAATCGAGTACAAAGCGAGTATGTTACCTCGTCACGGCCACTTAAAGCTGATCGCACGCCTCGACACCAATCTAAATAGGTACAGTCAAACGAAGAGATTGCTATACCAGCAGCTAACTTGCAACTACTTTGAACCATTGTTGTAAATGTGTAGAGTAATCAAAGCATTATTTTAATTAAACAGGCACTTTCAAATAGTCGAGGAGTCGGAAAATCAGTTACAAACTTGAAGCTGCTCGTTCCAAAACTTAGATGTGTATGGAGGAGAACGGGCAAGAACCTGTCCTTGGGCTGTCACATCTTTAACATCACTCTTTTAAATGCGTCTACCGTAAAAAGCTATTACGCACCCAATAAATAAATTGAAAAGTGACACACAAAAGGTAGGCAGATTTGAATGAAAACGTCGGGAGGGAACGCTCTAGCCTACTAAGGCGTCCCCTCCTCGCGTTTCCAGTATATTATTTTCTATATATATATGTATATGTCGTACAAACATATACTGACCTAGTAGAACATAACATAGTGGTAATGTTCTTAGAAAGGTCAGAAACCGTAACGTAACTTAGTACTCGTAACCGTGCGTGAAAGCAAAGCAAGGAGTATGTAAGAACTGCAGGTAGCGTTCTGTAGTTTCTGCTGACCCCCTTGGGATAAAGGTGTGAATTTATGTATGCCTGTTATTTTTTTAAATCAGTGTAGTGAAAAGATGAATATATTACCCGTATACCAAGTCTTTGTTCGACTGTACATTCACATGTTGCCGGTTTGTCCTCATTGCTTCAAAGGATATCGGTTTCTAAAGCACAGGAACTCCGTTCTAGACTAGAGGTTCAATGGTATTGTACCATTGAACCTTAGTCCAACTACCTATTGTGAAACACATAGTTGGTGTATTGAGATTTACATCTGTTATAAAGGCACTTGTTCAAAGCCAGTTACTTGAGAAAGTTTGACGGGCCTGTTGGTCTAGTGGTCAGTGGCCCTGCCTGCTATGCGCAAGGTCGTGGGTTCGATTCCCACCTAGGACAAATGTTTGTGTGATGAGCACGATCATTTGTTCTTTGTCTGGGTGTAATTTATCTGTAATATGTATGTATTTAGAAATATATATGTACGTTTATCAGTTGTGTAGTACTCATAGCACAAGCTCTGCTTAGTTTGGGATTAGATGGCGTTGTGTGAAAGTTGTGGAATATTATTATTATCTCCTTTTTTTAATTAAATACATATAAATTATATTTTTAAATATTAGAATATAATAAATATAAAAACATTTAAAGATATAAAAAATAGTAGCCCACCGGTAACGGGAACAGGGTCCAAGCTACCGGCAGTCAGGGCTCCAGAGAGAGGAACCTCCTGACAATGCGAGCCGTGTCCAGAAGTACCGCTTTCTGAATCAAGCCCTTGATCCAGCTGCCTAACGAAAGCCTCCCCAGGTGTTGGTCGAGGCTTTTGGCTATTAATCCATTGGCTGTCACGACTATCGGCACAATGATCGCTGAGTCCACATCCCACATGTCGACAACCTCGCGAGCCAAGTCAAGATACTTAATTTGTTTGTCTTTCTCGACTTTCACGAGGTTTTCATCATCCGGGACGGCTATGTCAACAATCATTGCGCGCCGCTCTGATCGATCCACCACTACTATATCAGGCTTATTGGCAACAATAGTCCTGTCAGTGATGATGGATCGATCCCAGTACAATGTGATATTTCCATTTTCGAGAACTGGGTCGGGCACATACCTGTAGTACGGCACCTCAGATTCCACAAGGTTGTATTTTACAGCAAGTTGCTGATGGATTATCCTGGCTACAAGGTTGTGTCTATGCAAGTATTCTCCGTTAGACAGACGAGAACACCCGGAGATAATATGCCTGATTGATTCCCCCGGCCGGTGGCATGCCCGACAGATGTCAACCGTGCCGTCTTTCATAATAAATCTCCGGTAATTGTTCGTCATCATAACTTCGTCCATAATTGCACAGACAAAACCTTCGGTTTCTCCAAAAAGGTCACCGGAACGCAGCCAGGTTACGGACGCTGGTATATCTACATCGGGTCCATGTAGGGCCCGGAAAAAGCGTCCGTGAAGCTCCTTACTATTATTATTATTATTTATTTATTATACATAAGTACTTATGTCTTGAAATCTTTCTCGCAATGGCAACCGTTGTATCGCATTGTAAATATATCGCGCTAACCGTAACTATTATTTCAAACAATATTTTTCTTATTTTACCTCGCGTTTTTCTGTGTTAGCAAAAAAATCGATATCAATATTGTGTGATACTATTTTCGATATCCAGACCAAACAAAGGTTTATTAGTTTTTCTGTTAGTAACCTAGCATAGGGTTTGAAAATTACCCAATAATAACTCTATTACTTGTTAAAAACTGCTAGCTATTCCTATAATTTCGAGGAATACCTGACTAACACTATATACAAGCTGTAACTTAAATAACACACAACCTCATAAGGGGTCATTGTATTCATCATTATGAACAACTTTTACTAAGGATCAAACCTGAAATCGCGAAAAAAAATCAGCTGTTCCTTACATTTTGACGAGTTATGCGAACATACATAAATGTAGGGAACCGGTGATTTTTTTTTTCGCGATATCAGGTTTGGTCCCATAGAAAAAGTTGTTCATAATGATGAGTACAATGACCCTTTAAGAGGCTGGGCGTTATTTAAGTTACACCTTGTATATCTATTATATTAGGTTGTCTCATAAGTTCTTGCCATATTTTATTTTGGCTTGTGTTTAAACACCGCTCAAAAAAGTACCTATTTCGCAACCAAAAAAATTCTAAACGGTTACCAAAATGAATTAATGGTCACCAAATAACGTTTCCTAAAATATTATGAAATAAATCCATTTTTTCCTATTATTGTCTGTCATAAAAATATATGGACGCCTTAAAAATACACTTTAGACTAAATATTATAGTAACCCAAAAATAGTAAACGATCACCAAAATTAAACCAACATTTTAAAGTAAAATTATAACCAAAGTTTTTGTACACTAATTATTATCTTTAATAATAATAAGGTGTAGTCGACGGAGCCCCGCTTCGCGGGGCCCCTATTTCTGTCTGCAGGGTTTAAAGGAACCTAACACGAAGTATATATATATATATATATACCCTTCGAACCTAACCTGTCCGTGTCGCGGTGCCCCAAGTCACGAGCTCGCTTCGCTCGCTCGCGAATTTGGTGACCGTTGATCCATTTTAGAAACCAAAAATAATATTTGTGCAAGGTTTGTGATTTTTCTGATGTTATTTCATTTATTTTGGATCATAATATTATGTAGTTTAGGGCCCTCATAATAAAGTCAATTGATGTTTTTTGGAGTTGTTTATTTTATTTGGTGCCTAGGCTTAGAGTCTTAAAAATATTTTTGGTGGCCGTCTAAATTATACCCTTTTATTCTTGTCAAATTTTCTCGTATTTAAACTAAAATGTATTTAAGAAAGTTCTAGATCTTTCTAGTAAGGATGAGTATCTTTTATGGTGAGGGTATAAATAGGCGCGGACGCAACGCAATAATTAGTCTTTAGTGAAAATGGATCAGCGTCAACTGCGAGCTATTATGCTATAATTAGCATCGACTTAAAGTCTCTTCAACAGAAACCGCTAAAAAGATTAACACTGCATTTGGACCGGGTACTACTAGCGATCGGACTGTTCGTTTCTGGTACAAGCGTTTTGACTCCGGTGATATAAGCTGCGAAGATCAACCTCGCCCAGGCCGACCCACCAGCTTCGATGCTTTGCGTCACGAACTTGAGCTACATCCAGACTATAGTACGCGCGATTTAGAGAAGGCGCTTGGACAATCCCACACGACTATAGATCGTTATCTCAAATCAATGGGATATCGCAAAGTCATGTCACGTTGGACACCTCATGCGTTAACGGACCATGACCGGGCCGTTCGTGTTGCCATTTGTCAAAGTTTGTTACTTCGTCCGCACAGACGAGACTTTCTCATGGACATTATTACATGTGACGAGCGCTGGATACATTATGAAACTAACATGCATCTTGCCTATTGGATTCCTCGCGGGACAAACCCACCAGCCCAGCCTAAACTTAATGAACACGGTCGTAAGATTATGTTGTCTGTTTTCTGGGATTGGCAAGGAATGATTTTCTGGGAACTCCTCGAATCTCATCAGACTATTAACGCCAATCTGTATACGCAGCAGCTTCGCAAACTAGCAGAGATGTTAAAAATTAAGCGGCCAAAACGACTTGGAGTCCAACTTTTGCATGACAACGCACGACCTCATTGCGCCAAGTTAACACATAAACAGCTGGAGGAGCTAGGATGGCTGACTGTTCCACATCCACCGTATAGCCCGGATCTTGCGCCTTCAGACTTTCATTTATTTCGATGTCTTAAATTTCATTTACTAGGAAAAAAAATCCAAAATTCTGGAAGTATTAAAATTGAACTTGAAATTTTTTTCGAGTCCCAGCCTGCCTCATTTTGGGAGAAGGGTATTAAAATTTTGCCCAGTAGATGGCTGACTGTTGTAGATAACGAGGGAGACTATATAATTGATTAAATGTATTTTTTATTAATAAAAAATATTAATACTAATTTGTCTTTTAACTGGCAATAATTTATGAGACAACCTAATAATACATATCACATACTGTGTGGCTGGTATCCAATAACAACAGTTCAGTCGGATTGTTAGCAGTTGCAAGAATAATGCGGGACTGAGTGCAAAACTTCCATTTTAACGCTGAATCGGTCGAAAATTCCCCTATATGTCGCAGTTTTTGCCTCATAATAGCGTAGATATCTATAGCACCGGCGCAAACTACGAGTATCAGTGTTTCGGCTGGAATAGACAGCACACAGCTTTGAGAGGTCAAATTCATTCATCACATCAACATAATTGGAGCATTGACGTCTGACATCAAGCTTCTATTCAGTGGCGGAGAGATGAGATGCATTCAGGGAATTTATGAATTCACTGCCAAATATACAGCGTGATCCAACTCGAAATGATAATGATGGTATTATTATTAATTCTTGTATTTTATAGTAATTTCCTAGCTATTTATCCCGTATGTTGCACCTGCCATATTTTGTCTCTGCATCACCCTAAGGTTGACTGGTAGAAAATGCCTCAGGCATTAAGTTCGTCTTTGTGTATTTTTTTCACTTGTGCATAAAGTTTTAATAAATAAAATAAATAAATAATAAATGTATGTGTGTGCACGTTCCACGTAGAAGAGGGCTCTGTACATTATAAGTTCACTGTAGTAATAATGCAATGATGATTAAAAAAAATCCTATTGTATGAGTTTGCTTTTTAATCCAAAAATCGTCCAACGAACCCTCAAAAATAGGGACACACGGCAGGGTAATTGCGTAATACACTATCAGTAGCAACAACTTTAATTTTGAAAGTTCGACAACATTCATTGCTTTATTTACGTTGCTGAGCAGACAGATTTTTCGAACATATGAAGCAATGGATTAGCATTATCCTTCAAAATGATTCGGATTATGATTATAGTGTGTTACGCAATTAGAGTGCAGCAGGGTAATTGCGTAACACACTATCACTAGTAATGGGTATCATTTTGACAGTTCAAGGACATTCATTGCGTTATTTACGTTGTTGAGCAGACACACTTTTCAAACATATGGAGCAATGGATTAGCAATATGCTTCAAAATGATTCAAATTCAGAGTAATAGTGTGTTACGCAATTAGGGTGCTGGTTGTATACCTTGGTAAGAGGTAGCTACTGCGGATAAATAGTAATTTATTCATTATAATCTACTTCTAGATACCTAATTGAAAACTATTATAAAATTCCGATAATTTCCGCGTTCAGGCTATTAATCACTACATAGTATAAAACAAAGTCGCTTCCTGTCTGTCTGTCCCTATATATGCTTAGATCTTTAAAACCAATCAACGGATTTTGATGCGGTTTTTTTTAATAGATAGAGTGATTCAAGAGGAAGGTTTATATGTATAATGCATGCATAATATAGTAGAGAAACACTGATAATTTTAGAGGTTTCTAATGTAATGTCGTAAATAAACACATTTTTTTGTGCTTACATTGTAAACGCTGGCTGAACCCGTCGAGATAGATCAAAATAATGTACTACAGTATTGTACACCTTAAAAAGGTCTACAAAAAAGTCCGCGATGGTATATGTCTATCTCTTAGGGATAACCCACAATAACCATTTTTTATCCTATACTTTTTACGAGAAATAATGGCTCTAAAATTATCAGTGTTTCTCCATTGCACCCGTGCGAAGCCGGGGCGGGTCGCTAGTTCATTATAATCTACTTCTAGATACCTAATTGAAAACTATTATAAAATTCCGATAATTTCCGCGTTCAGGCTATTAATTTACAAATAAAAGTAAAAGGTCTAAAGGAAATTGCTTCGGTAAGTAAGGTGTCCCGGGTGAGATGAGGGAACGAGTCGATAAGACGCGAGATAGTCCAGATGTTGGAGTTAAACTTTGCCTACGAGCGCGCTACTTAACTCTCTATTTTCTAACCCCACAAGTTTGTAAGAAACGGTTCCGTATATAAATTTATAGCTTCAGAGGATTACGCTCACAAAATGGAAGTTCGAACTTCGTCGATGTCTCTGGAAACTGTTATGATACAATAAAGAACGTTGAAATATTTAAGCGACAATTTACTTTGCATTCATTTTTTACGACTGTCTATAGACAAAAAGGATAAGAATGAGTCAATAAGAAATTATCAAATAGGCACTTTTCACGAGGACGCAAACCGAGTAAGACGTTCAGAAACACCTTTTTGGGAACCCTCGTGGGAAATCTAACGCCGAGTGTCATTACATTACGAATAAAACAGCCTTTTATTTCCGTAACACGTTTCGTAGAATGAAATCGTCACTATGTAACAACTCCTCATCAGCCCCCCACGAAATAGGCGCAGAAAACTGTATCGAAAGTTATCAGAACATCGGGTCAGGAAATATCGCAACATTGTTGGATAAATAAAGGCATATTGCTAGCAATGATGGGTCGCACACGGCTCGCTGCCTCTTGTATCACGTCCCTCGAGATGAAACGAATGAGCATTACCCTCGCCGACTGCGAAACATTCCCTGTTCCAGCACTGATATTGTAAGGTACCACAGTTTTTTCAACCTTCGCTGAATTTGAATGATTATACACTAGAAGCAAAGTTCAAACCTTTTATAAATATCAGTACCAAAGTTTCGCACTCATAAGCTTGTTAATAGCCTTATTGACACAGTAACTAAGTATATACGTTCGCAGAAGTTATGTCCATTACCGGGTGGCAAGTAAATGGTGCTATATATTACGAAGAAACGTAATTTCTAGCGGTAACTATGTAGTTTAAACGTGAAAAGAGTACCTTTTGTAACAGATCTTCCTTCTTATTCTCACGCTAAGAATCTGCATTCTTCTAACAATCTTCTCTTACTCTGTCCTTCTCATACTTCTGGCTTTGTTCATTCTTCCTTTCATATTCCGTCCATTCTTCTTTGGAATGCGTTTCCTCTTGATATCAAGACGGCCACCAGTCGGAATGCATTTAAGCGGAAATTGCAGAGTTATTTTCAAAACGAATAGATTCATCTCAACACTTCTCTCCCTTGAATTTGTATACATGTGTATATATATTTTATAGTAAATCTAAATATGTATAGTGAATATGTATGTATGTTTTGAAAGTGTATTATAGGTTTTTAACCTATTTATGCATTTGTGTATGTTTTTTATTTATAATTCAATAATTTTAATAGTTTTGTATTTTTTATGATTGTTCGGCACAACCAAAGCACCTGCCATCTAATCTCTTCACCACCCTTGGTTGACTGGTAGAAAATGCCTAAGGCATTAAGTCCGCCTTTGTACCTTCTTGTGTGCGAAAAGATTAAATAAATAAATATAAATGGTAGAACTAGCACTTAGGAGTAGAATGTTCAGGCCATAATATGTACATTAAAACGAAGTAGCGGTGGCCGTATCTGCGTCGCAACTTTAATAGGGACACATTCAACGTCACATCCATCCTTATCTATGGACTAATATCAGGAAGATCGACGGGTAAAGTACTCGGAGAGTGATTATGCGCGGTTACCCGACGAACATTTTCTAGCGTCATTATGCGTTACGAAAATGGCAGACGGGCTAGCAACCCCACGACCATAACGATAAGAGGAAATTGTGATGTTAAGCAGCCAGGAACCGGTACTTTCCAAGTTCACGATTCACTAGAAATAATAAAAAGATACAATGTAGTCGAGATAAATGTACGAATCAGAGGGCTATTAACATCGTTTTGCGGATGAGCGGCGACAGTAATTGCCATGTCGGCGTGCAGACACAAAATTTATGGCGCCCACTGCGGGTAATTGAGTCGACTCGCTAGTTACTGTGTGGCCTCCACGACACCTGCCAAACACACTACACTCTTATGAGGAAAAAGCTTAATGATTACGGGACACAAAGGAACGCACTTGTGTTTTCTAAATTGCGTTTGTCGTACGCCTTTTTTTTTCCGTAGCTTTTCTGAATGGAAAAGGAGTTGAAAAACTATGGTACGGCTTGTATGAAATGAAATTATTTAAATCTGCAGCTTAGATAAAACTCCGTAAACTTTT
Source organism: Eremobia ochroleuca (assembly GCA_949629135.1). Taxonomy (NCBI): domain Eukaryota; kingdom Metazoa; phylum Arthropoda; class Insecta; order Lepidoptera; family Noctuidae; genus Eremobia; species Eremobia ochroleuca. The sequence goes on from OX451389.1 coordinate 13,841,817, forward strand.
ACTGCTGCCGTTTTGTTTTAAGTTACCTATAGCGAAGTTTATAATATTTCTGGTTAAAGCAACTTGAACAGCAGGCTAATTGCGTAACATACTATCGGTAGCAATGAGTTTCATTTTGACAGTTCAACAACATTCATTGCGTTATTTACGTTGTTGCGCAGATACAGTTTCGAATATATTGAGCAATGGATTAGCAATATGCCTCTAAATTATTAAAACTGAGAGTAATAGTGTGTTATGCAATTAGGTTGCTGGTTAATGTCACATTTGCTCCCCTATTATCATGTATTACACGATGAAACACAGCTCCGCTCACTTATTAACTAATAACGCGCAAAATAGGGTAAAATTATGGCAGGGAAGAGAAAATATGCGTTTAATATTTTAAATTATTAAAAAAGTGCCAATTTACTTTGACTAAAAAAATAAAACCACACTGAGTAACAGTTTTAAAATTCTAAATATAGGTCGTTCTCTTGAAATTCGAAACCACTGAAATGTAGAGCTATTCTAGAACAGTTTGAGATTATTTTACCAATTACGTGCAAATTCATATTGCTTAGCTTAATATGAATGGTTTATAAACTTTTTCTGTTGAGGTGAGAATTTTTTTTTGTATTTTTGTATTTATTTAATCCTTAAAGTTTTAATTTAATATAACACCTGCCAAACTGCACAGTAATTTGTCGGCAGTAGGTTCTCGTGGATTTCGCACGACTTTGCTTGACTAAATTTTAAAATCTAAGTTAAAACAAAAAAAATAAAAAAAATATTAAAAAAAAAAAACAGAAAAAATAACCAAGACTAAAACCATGGCTCTGTAGGCAAAGATTCCGTATGAGAATAGACAGAGTACAATAGTTACCTAACAGAGTATAATAGTTACCTACAAAACCATAGATTCTATAACCAATATAACTAAATATAATAAGATCCATTGTTGAGTAAAATCCAAACGATCAGAGTCAGAGGAAATCCTTTAATAGATTTGATGAGCCACTCCTCATTAATTTTATTCAGTTCAAAAAGTTGAAAATTAAAGGCATATTCTTTTTTTTTTCGGCTGTATTAGAAATTCCTTCCAAAGTTACCCTTTTCAATTCATTTCCAAATTAATTTTTTGTAACTTTTTCATAAGTTGGTATTTATTTAACACTATGTAGGTGGGTGGTTACTTCTTTGTTGAATTCAGTAAATTTATAATTATGTTGGGTTACTTGTTTATTTTAATTAATCCTCACACGGTAGTTGTGATTCTCAGTATTGACGGCTTATCTACCGTTTTCCAAGCAAACATCCACTATTATCACTACATAGTATAAAACAAAGTCGCTTCCCTGTCTGTCTGTCCCTATATATGCTTAGATCTTTAAAACTGCGCAACGGATTTTGATGCGGTTTTTTTAATAGATAGAGTGATTCAAGAGGAAGGTTTATATGTATAATACATGCATAATATAGTAGAGAAACACTGATAATTTTAGAGGTTTCTAATGTGATGTTGTAAATAAACACATTTTTTTGCGCTAACATTGTAAACGCTGGCTGCACCCGTCGAGATAGATCAAAATAATGTACTACAGTATTGTACACCTTAAAAAGGTCTACAAAAAAATCCGCAATGGTATATGTCTATCTCTTAGGGATAACCCACAGTAACCATTTTTTATCCTATACTGTTTACGAGAAATAATGGCTCTAAAATTATCAGTGTTTCTCCATTGCACCCGTGCGAAGCCGGGGCGGGTCGCTAGTTTTCATTAAATAACTAACCTAATTGGTTTGTTTTAGGGTCCACATATTAACTAAGGAACAAGTGAAGGATTTTATGACGATGAGGAGATAATGGCGCCGATTCCCGTGTTCACAAACTAAACTTAATTTAAGTTCAGTGCATCTTTTTTTTTCTATTTCATTAAGAAAAGGACAGAAGATAAATATTAGTTTAGTCCTGTCAAGTCAGTCAGTAAATTGACATATTTTTAGCAGCCAAGTTTTTAATCACGTCTGAGCTTGTCTATGGAGTAATCTTAATTCGACAGAACTAAACTAATATTTATCTTCTGTCCTTTTCTTAATGAAATAGAAAGAAATAGATGCACTGAATTTAAATTTAGTTTAGTTACCTATGAATAACGAGTTCGTAGAAACCACACTTCTGGAAGAGGCGGTGGGAGGAAGTAGAAAAATAAAATATACTACACTAGCTTCTGCCTGGGACTACGTCTGCGTGAAATTTGTTGTCCCCCGACCCACCCGGCCGCAGAGAAACACCTGCCCGCGCTATCACTTCATTTCCGTCTAGCGTTCTTTCTAACTTCGTTTCTTATTGCCTTGCTCCTAAGGGTCATAGCGTGATGTTAAATAGCCTACAGCCTTTCCCAATAATTGCGCTAAAATGCAAGAAAGATTTGTTCAAATCTGACCGGTAGTTCAAAAGATTAGCGCGTTCAAACAAACAAACAACTTTCAGCTTTATTATTAGGAAGGAATTATCCTACCTACTTACTAATAGGTAAATACCCCCGCGCTGCCCCGCACGCCCACTCTGCGCGCCATTGGCCCGTCTACCATTCCGTGTAGGATTTTCGAAGCCCTATTTGACTCTATCGGGGGATGATTTTGGAAAAACTGTGATAAACGTGTCTCATTATTTTAATTGAAGAGTATGTGTACCAATTTTTTAATCAATCAACCCAGACAATCAAAAGTTTTACAAAAAATTCAACTCCCCATTTCACCCTCTTAGGGGTGGAATTTCAAAAAACCCTTTCTTAGTAGATACCTACTCTTCACAAAATATACACCCTCCAAATTTGATGTCTCTAGGACCAGTGGTTTAGGCTGTGCGTTGATATATCAGTCAGTCTGGACTTTTTCTCCAACGCCAGATAATTTTATCCGAGGTATAATTTAAAATTTTTGACAGTTCTCTCATATAAAATGTGTGAGACGTCAATTTATTCCACGAATAAAAATTATTTGTCGATAGAAAAAACAGTCCGCTCATTTTTCCAACGCCAGATAATTTTATCGGAGGAATAGTTTTGAATTTTTGACAGTTCTTCCGTACAAAATCTGTCAGACGTCAATTTTATTCCAAGAATAAAAATTATCTGTCGATTAAAAAATCGGCCCTTAGTCTTAAAAATCTGAGAAAACGCATAAAGTAAATAAGCAAATTATATTTAATTGGTAAAGCAGTATCACGTGGCGTCGCGAGTAACTGTAAGCACAAATTCTCAGTACTCCCACGGAAATGTTTCCACTAAAGCACAATAACGTACTTGCGAGGAGCTGTAAGCGGATTATGAGAGGTTCCGAAGTAGGCTGCTTTGAAACTCGCAAGAAAAGCAATATCCATTATCTTGGCGGGGCTTTGTGTGTCGACCGCTGCGCATTGTTGGTCGCTTGCAGCGGCCGCGCCCGCACCGATATATTGTTTGACTTGAGAGGCATTGGACCCCGGCTTACCTCACGGAAAAAATTAAAAAACATGTCGGAAAATTTTGGGTTTTTCCTGAAATCCGGAAGCTTTTTTCTGAATTCCCTGAAATATTGAAGTATACTCTGTTCCTAAAGTATCTGATTAAAAGAGAAAATGTACTTGTGGATGCCAATTTGCAGTGGCACTTACAAATTGAGTGTTTTGATTAGATTAAATTGATATTTGAATACTTAAGTCAAAATTGTAATTTTAACACATTGAAGGACACTGAACGAGACACAACAGAAGTTTTATTGTTATAATGTCGAGGGGCGTTAAGTGTCCCGCAAAGTGTTAAAACAATCTAGGTTAATTTTATAACCTCAAGTCTCGTCGATGATTTTTCAATAACGGTTTTTTCCTCGCCTCTGATGCACGAGGTTGTGAATTCAAATCCAGGCAAGTACCTATCAACGTGATTTCTTCAATTCATCTGTGTTTTCTGAGTTTATCTTAGACATTACTGACATTCGGTAAAGGAAAACATCGTATAAAACCTGGACTAAAACCTTCAACCCGTCTTGAGCAAGCGTGGTGGTCAATGTCCATACATTTTCTAATGCGAAGGGGCCTTTGCCCTGCAGTGGAACAGTTATAGTCTGGTATAATTATTTTATTATTACTTATTCAAACAATAATTGTTGGAAAGAGTGGTGAGACATAAAGTTCAAACCTAAACGCAGATGAATGTGTTACTAACTCCTTTTAGTGATTGATTGCGTAAGAATTTAACCTGAACTGGGTTTGTTTACGCTTTCATCAGATGGTTTTGGAACAGACAGTACAGTACAAGACACCAAATCATGCTTACGCCAGATAACTACACATTTGCGAGTGTATTCTGCACAAACCAAACGAACCGCCAGATACCAAACATTTGTTCAGCACTTAACTTAGCACGGGGTAGGTGCAAAGTACTCGTACAATGAGCACAAGTTATTAATGCTCAGAAACAACGCTCCTAAACTGGCAACAAGAGAATTGCATAAAAATATTATGAAACCATGCTTTATAAGTGCCTGATAAGGAATAGAATAACCAGTGTATCAAAAGGCTATTTCTTATTTATCTCAGTATTCGTATACTGCACTTGTCATCCCATTAGGAACTGACTGTTTGAAATACATACATAAACTGACGTCACCTTTTTCCCGTGGGGGTAGGCAAAACTACAGAGAACGGCACCTGCTGTTATCTTTACTTACTCCGGCGTGCATGTATGACCAGCAGTGCTATTCTATAAAAATCTCTATTCTATTCTATTTTTAGTTATGGCAAGTAAAGCCAATTTCGACTATTCTACTAATGTAAACAGTGAATTGGAAAAGCAAATGTGCATTATTATCTATAAAAATCTCACCGTGAACGCTGAGCTTGAAGTGAACAGTCAATAATGTCAATCCCTAGCATAAGTTGGAATGACAGCTAACTTCACTATGTTTTCACTGTGAATTGTTTATAGAATAAACCGGCAAATGTATGAACGTAAACGAAGCTGTATGAAATATCGTATTTTAAATTTTTTTGTTGGTTTCTAACTAACAGCTTTTACTTTTTTTGTTTGATAACTGTACTTAGCATCTTTATATAAATTACTTTCAGAGCTAAGAAAGCTTCCATTTGAAAAAGTTCCTATTATATTATTCACGAGTAAATAAGTATGTAAATGGGCGTGCAACAAACTTCTTAACAGTTCTGAGTACCCTGATTTGCGAACTCTGCGCCAACACTTAATGCAAATATAGCTTCAAACTCGTACCAGTAGTTTTATTGAAATATTTTGCATACAATAGTTATAACTTCATGTAACTAAAAAGCGCTTTGGAGTTTGAAATTATATAACTACACCTGAAAACGGGAATTCGAATGACAGGCGGTTACATGAATGTTAAACCATTTAAATAATAGACTTTTCTTGACTGAAATTTGTTGTGATTTTTATTTCTTTTATTGCATTATTTTCAGCCTATTTTTTGGAACGAAGTTCCTTAACGCGACTTGCGGTAGGAGTTAACTGGTAGAAATGGTCACGTAAGGAAAAATCATTATACCCTCTCCATGGAACTTTCTTTCTATTTCTCTGTCTCTTTCATATACGAGTGTGTGTGTGTGCGTGCGAGGATCGCGTAAGTAACTTCGTTCCTGATGGGGCTCCCGACAACACCCTTTTTTTTGTTTATTTCTTTGCACCCTATACGGTTTATAAATCACTGGCAATGTTTTCGGCAAAAGGCAGATCCACCAGTGACAGCAGCCAACTATAACTTTCACTGCTAGAATTTCAAGATCCGTAACGTTTTCAAATAACAATAAAACTTAAACTGTTACATTAAGGCAGAATATGGTTTGTTGTACACCGTAGTTGTAACAAACCTCATTTAGAATTAATTTAAGGGTACAATGGCTGTCTTATCGCTGACAGCGATGTCTTCCAGACAACCTTCGGATGGGTAGAAAGATAGAAAATTTAATAGAGTATCGAAGTAATGAGCCATGTGTTAAACTATAGCGGTCGCGTTTTAGCGGGGCAATAGCGGTCATTGACCCACCTACACTTTCTAGATTTTTTTATTTCAAAAACTAAAATAAAGTCCGCTAACTCCTGAGTCAATATCTAACATGATCTAAATAACATGTTCTAACAACGAAAACCATACATAGTTTATTGTTTGGGTTCCTACGGAGAGAAATTATGAAAAGGGCAATGACCGCTATTGCCCTGCTCAAACGCGACCACTATAGTCTAGAGTTCTAGACTCTAGAGTTCAATTTTTCTGATCTATTCCTTGTGACAAATTAATAATTCTCCTTAATAACAAAAGATAAATCAATCTTAATAAAAGCTCTTCGACAGCTCACTAAGTTACAATAACTTTTTTACGACAAAATTGCGAGCTTTCATAATTGATCCCGATAGTGGAGAGTGCCACGTTTATCAAGGCCCAATTACAAAGGATTGACAGCTTTACGTTTAATTGATCGCTGCTAAATGTTTTTAACACAGTGGCATTTAATTGGATTAAAATCATTTTGTTAGGGTTTTACATCAAGACTCTGTTGCTTTTATCCAAAGAGTATGGCGGGGTAAGCATGGAGTAGCGGCCCCAGCGGAAATTTCAACTGCCAATGTTCGTGTATGTTGGTCTTACTGAGTGTAACTTATGTACCTACCTGTTTGATATTACTTCAAAATATGCATTTCGAGAAAATTGAAAAAATATTTTTGAAGAATAAAATAATTTCTCGTTAACAGTTCCAAATATAGCAAGCCCATAAGGGAAATAATAATAATAATTAAAAAAAAATAATAATAATAATAATAATAATTTAAGGGTATACGAGGGCTGCCTTTTAAGTCGAGTCGTTTGCAAACCTCCCGCAGTTATAAAAAAAAAACATATGGCTTTTTTATCTTTTTGAATTTAGAATTCGAAAACATAAGAATGTTTTTTGATCGGTCGAATACTTTTATTGTAGCGTCTATTCAAAGGTGACAATTCGGTTGTAAAAATGGAAATATGAAAGGAAAATATGCGTGCGATAATTTTCTACAACTTTCAAAGGGGATTAACGCCACTTCAGTGCTTTGAGGAGATCACTTTTGTGTTTAGTGATGCAGCACCATGTCTTAGGACTGTAGAACGCTGGTATTTAGAATTTCAACGGGGGCAATCTAGCTTCAGTGACAAGCCACGTGAAGGTCGTCCAAAAACCGCCATGACGCAAGATAATATCGACGCCGTGCGGCAGCTAATCGTGGAAGATCATCATGTGACATACCGTGAAATAGAGGCAGCCCTGGGCATTTCAGGGACTATTATCCAAAAAATCCTGCATGAAGAACTCGACGTAAGAAAGTTTTTCTCTCGTTGGATACCACATTTGCTTAGCGACGACCAAAAAGCAGCCCGTGTTAGATGATGTCGCAAAACTCTGCAGCGATTCAACCGAGGAGACTCAAAACACGTTTATGGTATGGTTAGTGGTGACGAGTCTTGGATATATGCTTACGATCCAGATTCCAAGCAGCAGTCAACTGTCTGGGTCTTCCAAGATGAGCCAAAAACGACCAAAGTCATACGCTCACGGAGCACTTAAAAAAAATGGTTGCCTCGTTTGTGGGAACGGGTGGTCACATCGCCACTTTTGTACTAGAAGATCGCAAGACGGTTAACGCTGACTGGTATACCATTGTTTGTTTGCCACAAGTCATCACAGAGTTTCGAAAAAACAACTCCAGACGTCGTATGATACTGCACTATGACAATGCAAGTTCGCACACCGCCCGCGATACAAAGATGTTTTTGAGCACCCAAAATGTCGAAATTTTAGATCACCCGCCTTACAGCCCTGACTTGAGCCCTAACGATTTTTTTACGATCCCCAAAATTAAGCAAAGTCTTCGTGGTCAACGTTTCAGCTCACCCGAAGAAGCTGTTGACGGAGACAATTCGGCCATTTTGACTACCCCCACTTCGGAGTGGAATAAATGTGTTAAAAACTGGTTCGAACTCATGCAAAAGTGTATTAAATATCGCGGAGAATTCTTTGAAAAACAATAAATGGTAATAATCTATTAGATCGTCTATACTTATTTCAAACGACACAACTTAAAAGGCAGCCCTCGTACTCTTAAATTTGTCTATGTGCTTCAAATAACTAATTTAAAGCTCATATTTGTTAATTAGGCATTAGGGTTCTTTTAGGATCAACAATGTACGCGTGTGTAATTATACAGTCTCCTACGTTAGTTAATAGTTAATGCATTACCGATTCTGGGCAGTTGCTGCTTACAGTATTTTGCAAACACATAATTTCAAATTTAATTAGTTACCTACGTATAAAGTACGGTACGTAAACCCAGCTATAGCTGAGGGCAAAATTAGGTAATTTTACAAAAAAAAAAAAAAAAATTAGTTACGGATTCGTATATTACCTTAACCGCGTTTTAAATGCGAGTAGAAAATTTGATTACATAAAATTAAGGCGCATCTTAGAGGCTCTAATTCCAGCGCTGTCGCCTTCACAGCAGTCTCGCAAAAATATTTAATATAATTCACGCCCCCAGGGAAAACAATACGGATAATGAAATATCAACAACGGTTCACTACATCTGCCGTTTTTTATGATGGTAATACATCTTGAGGATGGAAATAATAAGGAATGAATATTGTATTACGAGGCCATCGCCCAACTGTGTATCGATATACTTATTCTGTGTAAGCACATAAAATCCTGTATTATTAAATCATGAATACACCGATCAACAGTCGGAATAAGCGAGAATATAACCATTAACAAAATATGGTTTGCGGACGACTATAATACCTTTCCCAGAACTAGTTTACAACAAAACACAGTCCGCAAGTTTCAGCGTACGCACGCACCGCCTAGTTATTTTTCATGAACTTTATAAGCCGCTAATCCACACATATCACGTTACTGAAGCACTGTTCCCATGTTTATTGTCAAACAGGATTAAAGGATAACGCACATTAGGCTTTTCTAGAACATTAACTCCACCGCCGCTGTAAATAAACGACACACGTTACTCTCTAATGTTTCATTGTCGTCGCCCGCCATCCCTTTTTGAATAAATGTACCCGTATATTCGACTCTATGTATTTTTTTGTGCACGCCCTTATCAGCTGTTGAGCTTTGTGCATTTCTGGTGACATGGTTTGATGTAAAGGTGCTTTGCTTGTCCGTGACCGATGAAAAAGTTAAGCAATTGTTTTTTACGACTGCGGTGGCCACCACATAACGTCCGCAATTTAACGTTAATGACGTCACTGAAACGTTATTTATGAAAGTAAGTTGGTGTATTTTCCTAGAAAGCGTTTTTAACACAGTAAAGTCAAACGCCGCTTCCATAATTTTCATGACAGCTGTCACTACGGCCGGCCACCGCTGTTCTAGGAAACCGCAGCTTCAAGCTTTAGTTTCGTAGGAAAGCGATTTCATCATATAAAATCCTTCATTTCCACTTGGATTTGACATTAAGTCAAACAAAAGATTTAAATAGCTAGATTTGCCCTCACCGTACTTAGTCACAATAAAGTGTCCATACTAAGAAGAGCGAGCTCACACATCATTAAATAGTTTCTATGACAATCAAGTGAAGTCATTACGTCATTGTGTGTCAGAGGTGTCAAAACGAAATCGAAATTCGACAGTCTTTTGACACGGTAGGGCAAATCTAACGATTTAAATCTTTACAACTACTATCATTTTCATGATAGCCGTCACTGCGGCCGTAAAGTGACGGCCACCGCTCTTCTAGGAAACCATAGCTTAACCAGTAATAAAGTTACAACGTCGCCAATGAATGTGCAAGAAAGTTTCGTGCCGTAGTTACGACGGTTAACTAAATGAATCCAATTAACTTGAAATTAACCATTATGGGGTTCTTGACGAAGGTAATATAAGATACTTATATATTTAATGTGCAAATACAATGAGTGGCGTCCATATACAATGTTTCCATTGTTTGCGCACTTTACCTACAAAATGCAAAAGGCGAATTTCGGCTTATATAAACACTTGGCACTTTGTTTACATTACATAATGGATTTAATTAAAACGGGATGTGTCTGCTCATTCTGGATTTTCATAATTACAACGCAAAGTGAAGAAATATTATGATATAATATTCGTAAGCGTTATCGCCTCAACTGCGGAGTTTTATTAAAATCATAAATCCCGTGTCAAATGCACCCGCTCAGTGCCAAGACAGAATAACAGATGTACTATTGTACTTTATGTAAATCAGTTTCATTTCAAAAACGTACCTAATGTAAATAAGGTTCCCAAATGTTGTTGTAACCTTTTTAGTAGGGTTCAACATTTTTCCTGGATAAAATGTGTACTAAATTTTGACCCAACTGGAGTCCTCGGAATATAAAGTTGTTGAAATATGTATATTTTAAGTTACAATAGTGGTTTTGTCGTAGCTTACACCTAATTTACTCATGACAACTAAGTACATTGGATGACAGGACGGGCTGGACAAAACAAACGACCAGTGGTCCACTTTTCGAAAGATCTGGAAGTCATGGGGAGAGACCTTTGCCCATCTGTGGGAAGATGCAGGCTAACAGTAACAGAAACTAAGTATATTATGTATTTATACACTTCTTGTGACTTACTACAAAAGCGTGTCGAGATAGTTATTATAATAATTAAGTGCTTAAGAAGATATCTTACTTTTGCGGTGTTCATATTCTAATTATGTTTAGTAACTTTGGCACTTAAACTCTGCCACGAGTTACGGTCTATAAAAGTATATCAAAGTTAACTTATTAGAGAATAAGTTAATAAGGGAATAACTTTGATGGTAACGACTGAGTTGCGTTGTTCTGTTAACTTAAGACTTCATTAAAAATTATCGAGGCGTGCTCAAAAATTTAAGCACAGGATGAAACGTGAGCTTAAGAAAGAAAGTAAGGAGTACTCTGTTGGTAAGGAACTTGGGGCTTTACAAAATAAATAATGATTACAGTAAATTGAAGTGTACTTACCAACGTATCAGCCTGTAGACACGTTGGTAGTATAAATAGTCTTTAATTACGGTAATTGGCCTACTGGAGGGCAATTCCCATACTTAAAAAACGTTCAAAACCTACACCCTAATTGCGTAACACACTATTATTATCAATTTGAATAATTTTGAAGCATATTGCTAATACATTGCTCCATATGTTTGAAAAAATTGTCTGCTCAACAACGTAAATAACGCAATGAATGTTGTTGAACTGTCAAAATGAAACCCATTGCTACTGATACGAGTAGTCTGTTACGCAATTACCCTACTGGTCGCAATCTCATCTCAGCGAATCAATGTCAAAAACTTGTCAATAATTTAGAGGTATTTTTGACAGATTGGGGCTATGATCAGACTGTGAACGTTCACAAAATTACGAGAATTGCCGCTCTGTACCTTCGTTGTACTACGAAAATCCCCTAAAATACGTGATCTAGGGGCGATAATGCCCTCAACACGGTTAACAGCGAGTTTTTGGTGATCACAGCAAAATGTTATCAGTGCACAGGTGAATAACGCTGTAAATCTACTGGAGAGATTATTATCTGTCATTAAAAACAAAGCCCCTTCAGTGGCAACGAACCTAAGGACCAAAATAAGTTATCATAAAAGAAATGATTTTCAAGTAAGTACCTAAGTATTTGAATGACAAGAAAATGCCGCCTCGAACAAAGTGTATTAGGTAAATCAATTGGATTCTATAAAAAGGTGAAAATAAATCTGGTCGTGGTAATAAGTTACTACGAGGATTACGCTTAGAGAATAATCAGCCTATAATATTCCCACTGCTGAGATACAGGCCTCGAGGGGACCGAGGCTAAATAATAACAGCCGCACAGGTCGATCGATCAGGTTAAGCTACGCTTGCCACGGTTGGTCTGTGGATGGGTGACCATCTTTACATACCGAGACCCCTCCGTGCCTCGGAAAGCACGTTAAGCCGTTGGTCCCGGCTGTCATTCGTAGATCTTGGACAGTCGTTACGGGTAATCAGAAGCCCGAAAGTCTGACAACCAGTCTTACCTAGGGGTATCGTATAACCCAGTAACCGGGTTGCGGAGGTCAGATAGGCAGTCGCTCCATGTAAAATACTGGTATTCAGCTGCATCCGGTTAGACTGGAAGCCGACCCCAACATAGTTGGGAAAAGGCTCGGCAGATGATGCTGAGATACAGGCCTCGTCTCTGTGAGAGGGAGTGGGCCATAAAACACAACGCGGGCCCAGTGCGGGTTGTGCTAATGAAATGATTTCATCACCACTGTGTGAAACCGGCATATCCTAGAACCAATAATTCGAAGACCACACGTCTTCGAATTTTTGGATCTAGGACACTCCGGTTTCCTCACGATGTTTTCTTTTCACCGTTTTGAGGGCAGTGGTGATGAAATAATTTACACAAAATGCCTGGTTGGGTTCGAATCCACGACCTACCCGTATGTCACGGCCGTTAAACCACGTCCATATAAATAAATATTATTATCAAATTAACTATGATGGAGCTTCTCTGTACTCATATTTATAGTAATATCTTAGAAGAAACTATAAGAAACCCTTTTTCCTTGACTTATAAACATAAGTATAGCATAAGCATTAGCGAGAATGGCAGAACGCGTTTCCGAAGAAACCCGGTGGGTCCCTGTGTAACGGATTATGACAGGATCCGTCCGAAGCCGGGGCCCGAAACCCGGACCCAATTGTACACGCTTCAAGAAACTTGTGCGCATTTTAGTTAAACACCGCCTAACTCACATACGTGATAAAAACCCACTTACCTACTCATCAAAATGAACAGGTATTGTTTATTCAGTTGTACAAAGCTAGATCATTTAGATTTATTTGTTAAACATGAAACGAACAATTCTCACAAATCCCTTTTCATATTTGTGTAATTGCGAGTTACACATCCCATTACACGAGTGTTAGTACTTATCTCAATTTATTTCAGAATTGTTTTGATTGTTTAATATTATTTAAATAATAATATCTGTAGGGATATTATTACACTTAAATTAAAATTCGTGTGATATAAACAACAACAGGATTCGTAGGTAATGAAGCCTTTTCAAGTTGGTGTATGCTTTGAAACTAGCTTCACTATAATTATAAACATGAGTCCAAATTAAACTAAATTTAACTCTGTTATTAATATAAAGTTACGTTTGCAAGCACAAACATAGAACAATTGAAGTAAATATTACCTTTACAGTGAAATGTATAATAGTTATGTAGGATACAAGACTTTATCTACACCCATGATATGAATCCTCTGTAAAAGGTCCTGAAACCATAGGGTGTGGCACAGTGTTGTAAGAACTCTGTGTAAATTCATGGAAAGTTTAATTGCTGAGTATCTAATACGAACAAACTACGTGTTACATTTTTGCAATACTAATATCGAACAAAAGAGGCGGGATACGACGTGAATTCGAATAATCTTTAAGGTTTTTTTTTTTTAATTACGGCGCTGTTGTAGTGAAACGCGCGTGCATGACAATGTTCTTTTTTTCAAATTCATAAAGATACCACGAATTGAGTAGTGAGAATGTGGCTGTTTGATGAGTAGGGAAGGGATTGAAAAGCAAAGGAGTCGCAAAATGAAATTTAGTACAACATTATAACACTCTTTTGGATGATATTATGGTTACTATGACACTGGCTGTTTTAATGTTGGCAATAAGTTGATTGTTTCAGAAACTTTTATAGAGGATTTATAACATGGGTGTAGATAAAACTATTTACAAAACTAGAATTAAAAATAAATATAACCCAGGTGAGCATTTCAAGAGTTACATCATTTTCAAAAGTTTTCTCAACTCATACTTTAAGTAACAACACTAACACGCAGTCGTGGAGCTCCCAAAAAAAAATCGAATTTGAATATCGTTAAGTAATATTCAAATTCGTTTTTTTTTTTGTTTTGTTTTGTCTATAGCTAAACACGATAATTCATCATTAAAATAAAAATATTAGATATTTTCTGCAGAGTTTAGCTATCCAATTTAAAATAATCCTGTATATTAAATGTAGATAGATATCAAAGAGCCGTATATTATTTCATGTAAGGCACCTATCACCTACCACGTCACTGTCTTTGAAAACTATCATACTCCATATGAAATACTTTCACGAAGAAGTTCCACATTCGATGATACAACATGAAATACATTACGCTAGTATCTGAACTCTCACGTTTAGGCGAACGCGAGTTCAATTTGCTTTATTTGCTAATTAGTAAAGTTTCCCCTTTGACGTAGGCGACGACGGTACGTTAGTACTCGTTCGCTACGTGCGCGAGTGTGGCACGAGCTTTTCATAATAATTATCATCGTTAGTGAACTATACGAGCCATCCGCGCCGAACCGAATACATCACTGTCACTGTGTGAAAAACTCTTTAACGTTCGATTTGCAATCATTTTAAATTTAAAACCGAGCAGCATCCGACAAGCAGATTGAGTTTCACGTGTATAATGATGTGGAGATAATGAAAACACAGTTTGTTACACGATGAGAAATTAAAATCCAGTTTCGCTTGTTTTCTTCGTTTTTGTAATTCCTTTGTCCATTGCGCCAACAACGCACTGTGTCCATAATACAGTGAGTGATTGGTTTTCCGCTGAGTGGGCTGAGTACTGTTCGACCTTTACAATTCAAGGAAATCCTTAAAAAAATCTCCGTATAATGTTTTCATCACAGAGCGGATTCTAATGTCTACAAAATCAATATAATCCCGTTTGCCACTTACGTATTGGCGTACCACACCCATGGGATATGATAGCTTAATCTCAGCCGGGGACCACAAGCCAGCGAAATGGTTTTATTATTATTTACGAACCAGACCATAAATAAATTCATACTGTGAATTTATTACCGTCACACGCTTTTTATTTATAGGGAAAGTGGAAGTCAAAGCGGTTCGCTTTGAAGCCACGTCTACCATTCCTATATTTGTCCATTTCTTACTAGTCTCATAGCAACGCAATTTGCTAAAAGCACTCGTATGATTCGTATGTAAAATTGGTCATGGTTCCTTACTACTTTTCAGTGTTTTAAAATCAATGGAAATTAATTTGGATACCTACTTAAACCTAACATCGCGATAAAAATCTGAAATAGAATAACTTTAAAGTCGTTTGGAACTTAATTTGAACTTCTCGGGAGACTGGAGACAATTCTGGAGCTATCTGTGTAATAATTTCGTTGATTTCAATGTTTCGTTTGTTATAATATCTGTCGCTGACAAAGATAACGTCAAAGTTTAGCCGGATTATCCTGTCGGCCGTGGGTTCGGGCCCTCCTTTACGTCCACAGTCCTCAGCGCCGGGCGGGGAGGGCTCCGATAATTTCAATTATCGGCACTCATCGTAGGGACACGTAATTAGTGATTTATTCACGTGTACTTTAAACCTGACACGCGTTTCGTTTCGGCGAATTGCAAAGTGCGCGCTTTTGTTGTGACTTCCGCCATTTGGTTCCAATTAATTTCGAGAATTACGGGAGCTTTTATTAAAAGTCAGTAATAATGTATTTAACAAGCTTTTGTAATCAATAGCGATACAATTAAGATAAATGCTATCCGAGTAGGTTACATCAACAATCATTAAATATATAGAGTCGAATTCTGGTAAATACAATAATAGGCAGGTTTAGTTAGATTGAATCGCGTTGCAAAAGAAGAAACAACTAAACTAATATAAAACAAGTATTCAAATGGCCAGTTTTGGTGAACACACGAGGATAGTTAATCTATGTATTTGTGGAAAGTTTTTATAGTTACCTAATTAAATTGGTTTTAGTAGTCCTACGAAAACGAGAACATACTTATAGTTTTATTACGATGGGTAGCGTGGGTACATTATATCCCTCCACCATATTCAAACGCAACTAAAATGTCTGACTTGTTGTGGATGGTACAGTCGACCGCGTTATTGTTTTATCACTATAGACAATAATTCCCAGTAAATTGAAACTTCAATAAGACTGAAACTATCTAGCTGTCACGAAGACAAGTAAAACTTGTTGTTAAATTATATTGTGAAAGCGACATTCGACCTGAGTGTGGTACAGACGCCAGCACATCAAGCTACCCAAAACTGTCATGTTTTCCTAATCAGCTTTGAATACTTTAGCGATAAAGCTGAAACTCTATTAAAGAAATTTGACAGATTGTAGTAGCTTGATGTGCTGGCGTCTGTACCTTAAGCAATTACAAGGTCGACTTTACTTTACACGAATCGTTTATTATGTATGCTATACTCGTATACAGCATGTATCAGAACGGTGTGGTCATATTTAAGAATTTGGTACGGACCATCAAACTTAACAACTTTCTCCATAGAACCAACATCGGAATCGCAAAAAAAAAATATCAGCTGTCTCATACAAAACTTCAATACCTACTCGGTCTAAATGTATGCGACGGCTGATTTTCCACGAATACGATGTTGGTCCCATGGAGAAAGTTGTTCAGTTTGATGGTCTGTATCACACCCTTAAATAAAACCATACCTTTCTGATTCACCCTGTATATGCAACCCCTATATGTCGGTACCTAAATCTTATAAAACAAAGGGTCGTTCCTCTTGAGAAGGCAATTTAATCTCTGATCAAGGCAAATGTAATAAGTCCGTAAATATGGAGGAACAATAGAGGATAAATTAGTTTTTGGGAAACGAAATTCAATTGTCGAAAAGGATTGCTACGCTTCATCTGATGGACAAGTTATTTTCTTAGAACTTTCGATATCCGCTCCAGTTGATATTGTAATCATTTTGCGTCGTTTTATTATTCACGACACGGTGGAGGCATCAGGCAAATGGACTGGTCACATGCAAACGTCTTGAATGTTTAACTCAAGATGAAGTCTTACATATTTATTTATGAGTCTTGTGTTGTCATGATAAAACAGCGTCCCAGTTGCGTAACATATTTTCATTCACAATCTGAAGGATTTTGAAGGTAATTACTAATCCATTGCTTCATATGTTTGAAGAATTCGTCTGCACGACGACGTAAATAACGCAATGAATGTTGTCGAATTGTTAAATTCAAAGACATTGCAATTGTTCACTAACAATTGCAATGTCTTTTTTTCTAAAATCTGCGGGGTAAACGCGTAACACACTTGTTACGCGTTTACCCCGCAGATTTTCAGTTTGATTATAAAAATTATTTATACGTTCTTTTCAGTCTGTCCGCCTTTCAACTCCTATGTACCTACTGTTCCTATTACGAGGAATGTTAACTGGCAGTCTTAATAGTCTTCAACGCATAACTGCTGACTTGTGCCTGACCTTTGAAATCACCCACGCACTGAAAAATTGAAAAATGTTATAATCTTCTACAAGTTTAATTTTCTTTTCAAAATTATTCTTTTGTAGTCTGAAAAGAATAATTTAAAAAGTAAGTAGATAGGTATTACAAAAAAAAGACAAATATTTTTCTCTGAATGATTTTGAAGACCGTTTTCTAAATAGGAAAAGCTTCATCATGGTATGGTATCGTTATTGTGGCCGGAAACCAGGCTATTGCTACTCGTCCTTTGATTATTCGGCATCTGCGCTTTGTTCTTGGCTCGTACACAAAGCCTACATAGACTCGCTCGCAGAATGTCCCAATGCAACGGTTTATAACGGGCGTATCGCATATAGCAAGGCGGAGACTACTCGTAAAATAAGAATACTCAAGTCAATTTTACATGAAATAAACTCCGTATACAAAGCTCCTATAACAAACCCATAATATAAACAAACTCATAACATGATCTTATCTCATCATTTATCTACTCGATTCCCTGAAATTCTTACTTCCTTCTAAATTGTTCAACAGAATTTACATTTTCAATAAGCAAGTTCCTCCGGTTAGTTAACAATCCTGTTCCGAAATATTTGTCGAGTAGCCAACGAGGCTGGATGGAGTTACGAGTAGAGATTGCTTGCTGGCTCATATAATGAGGGATGTGAGATTATGACCCAACTAATTTCAAGTTTCTAAACTTCATTATCCGCGCCGTTGGACATCCAAGGTGATGACAAAATTATTATAAAAGCTTACACGTAGTCCTGTGTAAAGTCTTGCATTTGATATTCCCTCTAATTCCTTGGCTTCTGTCATGTCTTTTCTTATGTCAAAACTTCTTAAAAGTACCTTCGTAAGTGAGTGATAGTCCTGCTTATATTTTCGTGTCATATAAAGTAGCGGCTTTTATTTTCTATTTTCATATCATTGCTATTTCATTTATGTTTTATAGATGTTGCGCGTTCTAGCCGAAAGTGACTTATCCCGCCGCTCTCGACTCAACATCGGTCACCTTCGACTCCCTTTAAAAACGTAGCTAAACCAATGTTTAGCTACGTTTTTCACGGCGACCTAGAAAAAAAAGATTGTAAAATGCTCTCACAAAGTTTTACGACCTTGCCAATACAATCTAGATCTAAAACAAGTTCGATTAAATTGGTTTAACTTGAGCCGTTTGAATGCTAAACTCGTTTCGAGTTGAATGTTGTTCAACGCTGAAGCTTTGTGTGTGTTTAGTTTAAAAGATCGTCCGGCGAAAGCGACGTACGTTAGTAATTAACCGTTGTAGTGTTCAATTAGAGAAGACTCATTTGGCTTACGTCAAGACTGTCTACGTATGTATTCGTACTGAACTACGCAGCGTAAACATCTCAACGCTTCTTTTATTTGCGCCATGTTTTCACAACCCTCAAACTGGGCGCATAGTTTACAAAAGCAATTTGCATACAGTAATAATTAAAAATTAATAACCTAGACGAGAATTTAATTAGCTTGTACAAATATTTGAATCTAACAGTATAAAACCTCCATCTTGCCGGCGAATTATGACATTGTCCCCCAGGAACGTTTATTTTGGTGGTTAAGGGGGAGGCATATTTTCCACAGAGTACATTAATGAGATTTTATGTTTAAGGTAAAATGACCAATTCACCTTAATAACATTTATTTTCATTCAGTTTTTATTTAAAAGTTAAAAAAATGGCAAACCTCAGTACATTCTATGCACCGCATTACTCGACAACGCAGGCATCGATCGCCTAGCCGTAATAATATATAGCCCGACATGTATTGCCATCGTAGTCTTATAATAGTGGCAATACGTAGCATAATAAATATAGGTACGTAGCTTTTACAGGGCGGTACGTTCCCAGTCGGCATCGTGTGTGCAATTTCATTTCGTTTTATTTGAACTGTTACTCGCTAGACTGTAACGCAGGGGATTCAGCATTTCTCTTTTATAACGTTTTTAAAATTATCATTAGCAAAATGTTTCGTATTTGCGAGTTTGGCCACTTTAGTTGAACTGGAAACGAGAGCAAGACGAGGGTGGCAGGCTGGCAGGTGATTTAAGTTGTCACAATAAAACCGACACTAATGGTAATTGTGTTGCGGTGTGATGTCGTTACAGCCGCAACACTTTGTTCAACTGTATCACTTAGACATGTTTACGAGATGCTCGTAATTGGAAGTGGAACGTACCTGCTTTGAAATCTGTCGCCCTTTTTAAATGCTTTGTTAAGTACCTTGTATACTAAGTACCTTGACATCAGAATAGCGCTCACCATCATTATGTGTAACGTGTACCGCGGCTTTAATTTCAAAACAGATGCAAATAATATGTTATCAAGTTTATTTAATGCATTATTCGATCTATGGCGGTAAGGGAAAATGGTTTTTCGACCGGTGTAGTAGGACTTACTCTTCATTGTTTTGTAATAAAATGCGTCATCGCCCGGTACACTATCGACACAAAGTGTCGACCTAACAAGAGTCATAACATAAGAATAAAATAACAACCCGATATCGTGTGCTCGTTATCTCTGCGTTTGGTACACCCACACTACATCGCATCGTCGTACGCCGCCCCACATACGACGCCAGACTTGTTTACCTCTGATGGCGATACTTTACGACAATAACAATGAAATATATCTTATGAATAACCTAACTTTATGATAGATGCCGTCAAACGCCTATTGTTTGACTAGCGTGCCTCCAAACCGAGTTATCAGATTAAATTTTTGGACTTTACGGGTACGATTAATAAGTTCCTAATACAAGCGAGAGTATCGATTGTTGGTTGGCTAAAAGTGTAAACATGTGGGTTGTTTACCTTCCGAAACTCCATATACATAAACAGGAGTATGTTAGTCAGCGAAGAGGGCCCAGTTTTATCCATAAAAACGTTCTGCGTCGTTATCCGGCCTCTTTTCTTTAGATTTTCCCTGATGGGATTTTGTTAACAGATAGATCGGCGTAATCTTTTTACGCTACTAATGTTACACGTGCCACATTTTTTTTTTTCGATTGTCCGTATGAAATAAATTGATTGCTCCACGTTATCTATACTAATAATAAAGCGGAATAGTTTGTTTGTTTGATCGTTCTAATCTCTGGAACTATCGGTCCGATTTGAAACGTTATTTTTGCACTTGATAATCCAATTCTTGGATGGAGTTGGGATGGATTGGATGTTATTTAGCATCACGCTAGGACTCTTAAGAACCGAGGAAAAGTAAGACAGAACGCGAAAACGAACTAATAGCGCACGCAGGCGATGCGATGCAATCGAGTGGGTCGGAGGAACAAGAAAATTGTACGCGGACGCGGACTGAAGCAAGTACCGGATAAAAGTACTTGTGTGTACTTATGCGTATTTTGAAGGAAGATTTGTTTTCAATTCAGATTTAATTACTGAGCTCGAAGTTACCATCAACATTTGCTTGTAAGCTCCAAACCTGTTCAGACCACCACCGACTGTTTTGCGAAGAGAGCTTTCTTGAGTGAATCATTTATGTTCTTAGCTAATGTACTGAATATACACGCGAATAAAACAACATTCGCTCACGTTACGGATCATGCAAATTGAAATAATGTAGCTAATTTCATTACGTACTTTGTTTATATTTTCTTTATTAGTAAAACTTTCATGAATTTAAAAGGATCTTATGAATATTTTAATTAGATTTTGTAAGTATAAAAATATAAACAGTAATTATTATGAGACTTTTTGTTTTAATACTCAGAACAGAAGTTCAAAGTAGAATACAAATATAAATTGTAAGGAATATAATTCACAAAATTAAATTGGATCACCTACAAACAACGCCAAGATGTGGGTGTAGACATTATTAAATTACCTATTACCATGACAGACCACCTGTTTAACCAATCAAATTGGTTTCCGTGGAAACTCGACGGAAAACAAACTTGTGTGAATAAATTATACATAACCCATAGCCCATTTGATTTATAATATTAATAATAAATCTTTATTTTCAGACCATAGATCCGTAACATCATCATCTGCCTAGACTTTTCCCAACTATGTTGGGGTCGGCTTCCAGTCTAACCGGATGCAGCTGAATACCAGTATTTTACGTGGAGCGACTGCCTATCTGACCTCCACAACCCAGTTACTGGGTAATACGGTACCCCTAGGTAAGACTGGTTGTCAGACTTTCGGGCTACTGACGACCCGTAACGACTGCCATAGATCCATAACATACGGGTTAAAAAAAAACAATAATAATTACATCACACATCTGAATCGATCTGTGTGCCGCCATTCAGTGACATATTATTTGGCCATCCACTCTGCCGGCTACACTAGCCAGAGGCTGTTGGGGTTGTCGCGCACCCGACGCATCAGTGAGCCGAAATCCGGAACGCGTGCGTCCGCGAACTTCCCCGACGTGCTACAGAAGCGCGGCAACCCCAGCATTACTCGGAAAGCATTATTATATTGGACTCGTAAAGCGTTGTATGAGCCCTGTGTACAACTGACCCAAAGGGGCCACGTATACAACGATTGGCAGTAGGCCCTGAACAGTGTTAATTTCGTTCAGGCTCAGAATGTCCTTTTCCCAAAATATCCCTTGGTTTCAAATAGTCCCTTTCCCGCAATGTCTCTTTCCCATAGTGTCCATTCCTCAAAATGTCCCTTTCCCGAAACGTCAATTTCCCAAAAAGTCCCCTTCCCGAAATGATCCTTTCTCAAAATGTCCCTTTCCCGAAATTACCCTTTCTAAAAAAGTGGAGTTTTATATAATGTTCAATAAAAAAAAACTGATTTTGTAAATATTTAGATAATACTTATATTCCCAGTTTAAACGCGTAGCTGTCGTAGGAAAGGGACATTTTGAGAAAGGGCCATTTCAAGAAGGAGTTTTTTTTCGGTAATGGACGTTTCGGGAAAGGGACATTCTGGGAAATGGGCATTATAGGAGAGGTACATTTCGGGAAAGGGACTATTCGAAACTAAGGGACATTTTGGGAAGGGACATTCTGAGCCTGAACGGTTAATTTAACCTCTCGCGTACATCGTGCGAACCTGCGGGCCAGCATGTTACACATGACAGCCAACGCTATACGCTCCCGCCAATTTTTATAATCTCCATATATTTTAAGTAGCCATTACAATTTATAAGCGATGTTAGAATCGTTTCAATTTGACGCGTTCATTGTCCTTGGTGTTCTTGGAACTCAATGATTGTAAGTGCCTACTCATCAATATGAAACAGCTTTTGTTTTACATCTTTTGAAATTATTCTACTTTTTTCTAACTTTTTATATTACCTTGTTTAGTAGCGAGGATAAACTGTGGTTCCAAGAAAATTACATAGACATAACTAATTACGATGGAGTCTTTTTAAACTAACTGATAACGTTTCTTTTAACAAAGACATCAAACTTGTTGAGATTATACGTCGCTATTATTTAAAAATTAAGCTATAGTGGACATTTAAAAAGATGAAGCACTGAGTTTCTTGAAACAAACGCGAAATTAAATTCGAGAAAAAGCAGAAGAATCTTAGTTAAGAGCGGGAAGCTAATAAGGGAAAAAGAAAAAGTTGCAGATGAAGTTTTTCGTAGTTGAGGATATTTTCCTTATGAAAACATCGAGAGAGTTGGCTCAGATTGCGCTGGTTTATTTTACCCGCGACTATGGTAATGAATTTACTCTTTAGCCGCAGTAAATTATCCAGTTCATACTACTTTCATGTCTTCAAGACAAAAAACATAGACGATTATAACTTAAAAAATACTCATACTTCCTCTACTTTTTATTACCATTTTTTTTTTCATTCTTATGCCCTATAGGTAATTCCGCTGACATCGAGATCACTTAACAGAAGCTTTTCTTTTTTTTTATTTATCTGAACACTAGCACCATCACATTATATTAGGGTCATATTCAAAATAATTGTAAGTTACGGATAGGAAACAGATATGAATATTGTTTGATTGTAACAGAAAAATAACAGAAAGGAATTATTAGGGCAAGTTTAAATAGCACACGTTTATAAATTAAATAATTAACGTTGAGCTAATTAAAACATCTGGAATAGTAGAATACCATCATCACTATCACTACTTATGCATACCTATTACAGTTCACCTACTAAGATTAAGTATAACAGGCTACGAGTGCGAAGCCGGTGTGGGTCGCTAGGTGGGTACATAATGAAACAACATTTCGATGATCATATTTTAATTGGTATAATTGCCATAAATCAATAAACAATTCGTAAAGCAGTTTAAACTGCATGATTTTAATAATTAGAGTTCTATGTGGATGTTACTTTTTTGCTAGCTGACTAAGCACTTACAGTATTAACAATTTAGTTTTTTAATGAAAAAGAGTTTCACAGATATTAATTTAAAAAATACTCACAACATACAACTTTACACTGACCTGTAAATTGCAAAAAACCTGAGACATTTTGAATTTCGCGGGCTACCTTGGCGCATCCCCTTAACTGATACTGAGACTGCCAACGAGAGGCTGGGTACGCCTCGGCGAGGCTGCGCGGTTAGTACAAACGGCTCAAGCGGTGAGGACTGAGTATACGCAGTAAAACATACACACACAGACAATACATGGCACAGCAATGCAATACATGCCACATTATACGCAAACTTTACATACTTCAAATAAATTTAAGTCAGTAAAAAAAAAAATGTTTTGGCTAACCTGCGGTGCAGTAAATATTAATATTTTATTTTCATTAATTCATACAACATGAGACAATGTGAATAACGCCTAATCATTCATATCTGTTACGTAACAGAAAAAAGTGACAGATAAAATAACGGATATGAATTAATTGCACGTGTCTAATCTACAAATCTATTTATTTCCACAACAATTCGAAATGTTATAGGAATATTTTATAGTTATAACAAATATCACAATACAGCCATTTCCTAGTATGAGTATTATAACAGTAATTACTTACCGCTATTGTAAACGACTCACATTGGATATTTACTTTTAAAAGTCTAATTTTCTTCGACAACGAAACGAGCTGAAGAACTATATTGAACAAAATCCCCGAGCGTTTATTCTTACGTTGTGTAGTGACAGCTAGTGAACTCATGTTGCCAGTATATCAAATTTCTTTATTGCCATGGAAATACTGTGAAAATAGCATAACAGAGAAGAATAACAGATATGATTAAAATCAGGAGACTCATTAATAAATTAAATTTGGAGAACACTAAATAGTATTTTATATTTTTTTTAGTGAAGTGTTGAAAGTTTAAACAATATTCTCTGAATATAGTTTTTTTTAAACTTTTGTGTAATGGTTAATAATTAAATTATTTTTTTAAGTTTACCGTCAAAGACGTGGACATTGAATACTTGTATAAAACGGAACCTACGCAATGACTGGTTTAATTTTTTTTAATGAATTGTTTAGCTGTACCAAATGTTTCGTTGGTTTTTATTAAGCTCAAATAAATAAATAATCTGTTTGTTTATAAAATTCTAGTCAGTTGTATCTCGTTATGAAAATAATTGGGTAGGACATTAAGACAATAGTAAATATACAATTATTTTGAATATGACCCATTACATCATATTTATGACCTAAAAATACCTAAATACACATTTTTCGCTTTCAAAATAACTAAAAAGGCCAGTTTCATAATATCACACAAGCTAGTGATACTGTTTTGGTCATTTTTACGTAAAAGGTAGGTCGGTAGGTTTTATGTGAAAGTTGTGTTAGCTTTGTACAGACACCAGCACATCAAGTTACCACAATCTGTCTAATTTCTTCAATAAAATTTCAACTTTATCGCTAAAACATATGGTTCAAAGTGGCTGACACACCTTTTGCACATAGAATCTGTAACGAAACATAACAACTGTTTGCACAAAAACATAAGCACAAACACAAAGTGAACTTCAAAGTAAAAATAAAAAAAATATTGTCACACTGTCTGTGTGCAAAAACGTTTCATTATTGCAGTTCGTTAAACAGACACAGTGTAAAAATTGTGTGAAACTTAGACAATGAACTTATATCTTACTAGCTTTTGTGCGCGGCTTCGATCTCGTGGATGTCGGGAAATGTCCCACGAGAAAGTACTACCGGGATTAAAGTATGTGTTAATTCAGGTCAACTATCGTGTCCCTTTCATCCAAATCCGTTCAGCCGTTTTTGCGCCAATCCGGAACAGACAAACGGACTATAATTCTTCTTTTTTTTTAAACATATAATATGTATACCTAGATATATTTCCACAACCATAGTTTTGAATCCATGTGAAGTATTTAGAAGTATCCAATTCTCTTATGGGTTCCAAGGAAGGCAAACGCATATACTTTGAGCCATCTAATATTCAGGAGCTAAGAGTAGAATCCAAGGAACAGCGTCGTAACTACGTTTTTCCAATTGTGCAGGCGAGATTTGTAGACCTTACTTTACGAAGAAATTCCTATTTCCCACATACATAATATGCAAAGAGGAAAAGATTCTTCGGAAACTGGGTAACGAACATCAGAAGGTATTTTCTTTCTAAGTATTTTCGTCTAAGCGTGCTGCATTACGCTGTACGGAACCCTCGAATACTTTCTTATTCTTCCTTAGCTCAAGTTCGCACGGGCGATTTTTTCTCGGGCCGATTTTTTTCGGACACTGGATTTTCAACGCTCTACTTAGCGCCGAGAATTGAAAATCCAACAGTATTTTTCGACGCGCTGGTCTGTATTCTGTTAGATTCTCAACGCTCGATTTAGTCACTCACTCACTGTGAGTTGAAAATCCAGTGAGCGATAAAATCCAACCACGATTGTTGTATTTTGACGTCCGTGCGAACATATTATAAAACGCTACGTCTCTCTGTCTGTTGGTCCAGTAATGCGCTAATTCTCGAGCTATACTCGAGAATTTTAAATGCATTTGAATGCGTTCGTTCTGTCTATGTTTTCTAAAATTACACGTAGTTACCTATGCATTTTTTTACGTGCATAAGGAATATGCAGACACATGTACTAAGTTGTTCAAGCGCTTATGGAATATGCAGACACATATATAGACGCCAGAAAATCAAGCTACCAGAAACTGTCAAATTTTCCCAATCAACTTTGAACCTTATGCTTTAGCGATAAAGTTGAAATGTATTAAAGAAATTTGACAGATTGTAGTAGTTAGATGTGCTGGCGTCTGTACTAAGTGGTTCAACTTAAATTAAAAATGAAACTGTTCCAGACGAAGTAAATAAAGTTTTCCAATATCTACGCAGATGAAGTCTCGTGAAAAAAGTGGTAGAAAATCATTAAATCCTTTGCGACTTACAACACAATACGTAAACAGACATTATAAATATTGTCCCTGGAAATTATGCATTGTCAAGTTTTCATAAATAAATATATCGTGGAACCTGTATCGTTTTCTTTACCTTTATTCTTATCGACTGCAGCTCGGCCCCGATAAAAAAGATACTCACACACACCTTGTAAAAATTATACATAATCAGCCTATAATGTTCCCACTGCTGGGACACAGGCCTCCTCTCTTTTGAGAGGGAGTGGGCCGTAATCCACCACGCGCTCAGTGCAGGTTGGTGGTAAAAATTATGCTCATCTGTAATTAATTAATCTGTTGTTGTGTAATTTGCGTGGGCAGCAATCAAACCACTATTTTACTTTCCAGGTTTATATTTGAACTGGCTGCGCCCCGCGGTTTTACCCGCATAAGTCTCGTTCCCTTAAGAATATCTGGATAGAAAGTATTCTATGTGTTAATCCTTATAGGTTATAAATTATCTGTATGCCAAATTTCATCAAAATTGATCCAGCGGTTTGAGCGTGAAGAAGTAACAAACACACACACACACACACACACACACACACACACACACAACCCTTTATAATATTAGTGTGATGTTTTGTCTAGTTGTGCACCTTTAGTAAGTAGTGCGGAAATAAAAACGACACACACCACATGAAAACCATCATTTTACGGTGGTCGGTGTACTGTGTACTCACATAAGTTTTATCTTGTTGGGCTTCATTGATTTTTACCGAAATAGCAGGAGCCAGCAAAAAAACTAAAGCACAAACATGCCTGTATATCCGACTGTAATCCTGTACATTGCATAGATGCGTACACTAAAAGCCCTCGACGTTCGGATGCGACTTGAATTTGATCAGATTTTTTAGGAAAAAAGTCGCTTCACTTCTGTGGTGCCGATGCATTTAGCGCTATGATGTTTGTGTTCATACATAACATAGCAGATTTTTATTTATATGTCGTCGCAAGCGATATCAAGACGACAAAATAATCAAAATATTACTTCCGGTTGTTTTCATAATATTGGTCAAACCGGAACTTAATTCTCATTGGTTGATGGATTAGTACAGTGAACGCCGTGAGGTGGCGCTATAACTTCGCGCCATTTTCTACCCGTGGACAGAGCCGATTGGAGAGCAGGCGGCATTCGGTTTGCGGAGCGCACGCCGGACGGTTGAGAGCATACCATCGCAACTGTCATGTTCACAGTACAAACCTTTGGTTCTTACTACTCATAAAGTGATTGTAAATTACCGAATAAACGTGACTGTGATTTGTGCTTCAAACTACGTTTTACTGGTTGCCCGAGTACCCACCTTCCTCATGGAACCCGTACCAAGAAACTATGATGATGGCGCTGTTATCGCTACGCTCACGCTCGCGCCGTCATATATAACAGCAACGTTATTAATGACTGAAACTCTATAACAACAGTTATATTCATGACTGAAAATGCTTAAGCAGATGAAGAAGCATTGAGTGAGCTCTGCATATAATGTTTGGTAGATATGTTAAGAAACCTGCAACAGCGGGGGGAAGTATCAGGCAGGCGCTTTACTTTGTGTAAATAATTTCATCACCGCTCTGCTCTCGAAATGGTGAAGGAAAACATCGTGAGGAAACCGGCATGTCCTAGAACCAAGAATTGGAAGACATGTGACATGTGACTCCCTCTCGAGGACGCCTGTGTCCATACAGTGGGAACATTATAGGTTGATTATGCTGTGGGAAAAGTACACTAAGAAAATATTTATTGATCCTTCAGCATGTCGGAGATATGAAGTTTGAACACACATATACTTGTATGAAGTATTGGGTGTACCGGAAAGTTCTGTCGGTTTTTGTAAATAAAACTCGTGGTTAGTTCTTAAAGCTATTATTTATATTTTAATCAATTACATATTGTCCCTGATTTTCTACTACACGTTCAGATACACACTAGAGTCCAAAAACACTACACATAGTTTCTACAGGCTGTAGCAGCGTTATTTCCCTTCTGGAACTCATAAAGTATACAATGCCTCAAATGAACTTTATCGTTGGCACTCATTTTGACACTGCGGCTACTCAGAAGTGAATGACAAATTATTGCGCAATACGTGTATTTATAGTCCGTAACCCAGAAATTATGACGCGTTCAATACTTTTAGCGTATTGGTATAGAGAAAAATTCGAAAAATTTCTATGTACTACCAAAACCGACAGAACTTTCCGGTACACCCAATAAGAACACAGAGCAAATAGCTTATTAAAGCATACTTCTCGTTATTTTATTTCGCTCTAATTACGTAAACAAAGTTTTTAGAAGTAACAGACTGTTCACGCGACTGTCCGCTTTGGTCATATTTTTCTGGTCCGTTGCTAGCAGATGTAGCTGACAAGTTCCTGAAAATATTATAATAATATACTAACGAGGTACAATTGTCGGCAGCGAGTCTTGGCTGGTACATCTAAGAGGTATGTCACTGAAATTGATGCTTAGAAGCTTTATATAAAAAAATTGAAATATGTAGGTACAACCATACAGTTCATGAACAAAGATGTATGATAGAGGAAACTTTTAACTAAATCTCGCTATATCTCGGGGTTATATCTAGGTGAACTGCAAATGAGCTGATTGTCTAAGATGTTTCGGAGCGTGCGACGGAGCATCGTGAGTGGGATTATTATAGCAAGGTTTGCAAAATCCATGATTAGTTTCAATACCAAGTCCAAAATCTTCCAAGACCATATTATAACACTTTCGGTATTGTATGATAGCCGATGAACGAAATCGAACGAATAAATAGAACGTCTCCACAAACAAGGATCTTGATACGTGAATTGGCTGTAATGAACCAAGTGTATAAAGTGTATACCTACTCAATAAAATAGAGAAACTATATTTTGGAGATTGGAGCCCCGCAGCTATATCATGTTCCTTTGCTTTTCCAACTGCGTCCGATGACTCACCATCCATGCGATATCTGCCCACCAGCCGACCATGAGCTCTGACGTCGCCTCAACATTCATTTAATTCGAAGAAGTTTTTAAAGAAGGAGGGCTCCTTTTAGATCGGTTTTATTTCGTAAGCTCCATAAATCAAGTGATGGGTGGACAGCTGCGATACTTATCGGCGAAAATAGTTGTAAAAGCACAGTACGCTTGTACGTACTTGCTTAGTTGGTGTTTTCAGTACGTTCACCGAACTCATTTATTCACACGTAAAACAAAATCGAAAGCTCTCACAACAACAAAAAGTAACAAACAAATTTATAAGGAGGTATCCCTATTCGGAAAACAATTGAAGTCATTAGGCGCAAAATGTTATATTATTGATTACTTCGCGTTCCCTTCGATCTAAGTTAGTGAATAGAATAATTTCTCGGTTCACGTTAAATTCGGAGGCAAGTTTAAAGATGAAGGGCGTCCAGTCGAGCCGCCCTCACCTGGGTTTCAATAATAACTTTTTATTGCCATGAAGACGGCACTCAAATTGCCGAAACTGGAAATGTAATGGGATTATCGCTGATCCGAAACGATGAAGGCCTCTCATGTAGTACGTAATAAAATTTACGAAATGCGTCGGAAAAAACTCGGCTATCTTCAACTGTGAAACATTTTACGTCACTTTTATTTTTGTGATGTGTAATCTTAACTTTTATTCTTCACACATAACCAATAATATCAGCCGCTAGCCAATAAACCTGACATATATCATACAACAAAAACATTTTCAAAGAAAAGTGTTTCTGAAATATTTCATGTTTTTGCAATACAGTATTCGAAGTGGATACTTATTATTGAACAAATATAAGATCAGAAAATGTATCTAAGTAAAAAAAAAAAACATCTATTTGTACTGAATAATGTATGAGTTTGATGTCTAAAACACAAAATCTAAGAAACTTTGGGATAGACAAGGAATATTAAATTTGCAAATTGCGTCAGAACATTCAATTTACTTTGGAGTTTTGAGGATCACTGGAGTACGTTTTTCTAACGAAATTCTGGCGCAACGTATCTGATTAATATATTTTGTTTCCGACATATTGTGCACAAGGTTTTGTCATCGCAAAAACTATATAAGTACCCTGAAAGGTTATAGGAATAATCCGTAATATCTTTCAATACACTTTTTTCTATAATTTGGAAAGAAAGCAATTTACCTGCGATCAAATGTCAAACATTTATGATGAATAACATCATCCTAAATACTTTCAGCTAGACCACGGACAAATAGAAATCCTTTTTAAAAGCAACTAGCTGCGCCCCGCGGTTTCACCCGCATAAGTCTCGATCCCGTAAGATTATCGGGATTGAAAGTATTCTATGTGTTAATCTTGGTTATAAACTATCTGTGTGCCAATTTCATCAAAAATGGTCCAGCCGTTTGAGCGTGAAGAAGTAACAAACATACAAACACACACACACACACTCACAAACTTTCGCCTTTATACGTAACATTAGTGTGATTTAAGCAGTGCTAACTTGTATTCTCTGTTTTAAATCACCCAAAAAAGAGTTTTAATATTTATGAGTTAACCATCGCTTTGTAAAAATATTATTCTTAAAGTTTGGGACGAGACAATTAAACTTCATCTATTAAATATTATGCTACCAGAGCAAAATTGAGTCGGAGAGAAATGAGATGGAGTGTAAAGAAAGTACGTAGGCAAAAGCTATTCGCTTAGAAATATCGTTTAAGTCTAGGCTCATGGTAGAATTTATTTTAATAAAAGTTCTTTAATAAAGAAACGTCAAATACTTGTTAGAACTTTTTCAGATACATTAGGTACATACCTTCGGAAAGAAATAATTGAATTCAAAATGTTCGTAAAACCTTCCACATATCAAACGAGTACGTGCGTACTTTGAGCTTATTCATTTGTAGTACGTAATATTTCTCCGCCTCTTCATATTTCAAAGGATATGGCAACGAAATCTCTAACTTGTTATATTGAAGAGGCACTTGATAGAGGGAATTTATCGCCTTCTTTATTGTTTATACTATTAGTTTCAGAGTATGCTGCATCCGGGGCGGCTTGTTAGTGTCCGATCTGTCGGAGTTCCCCTCGGCCTCTGATACGCTCCCTTACATTAATTGGCGCAAGTTTTCCGCGCGGCAGGCACTAAGTCTGCCTAATGCGAGACCGCGGCCAAGTTCCACTTGTTCCTCTCTAATTACTTTTATTGCTCTCTTTCCCCATTTATTCATAGCATCGTTGTATTCTCTCATTATCATTTTGCATTGATATTAAATATTATTCCGCTCGTTCGCTCCACCGTTTCCGAAAACCTTCAAATTAATCATTTTTTGGAGATAAACCTACTTAATTTTCGCCTTTCATATCGAACGTGAAACACCCAGATTTATTTAAGCGCATAAACGATTACTGCAGTGCACACGCGTTTTATCATCGAAAACGGATTTAATTTTGTTATATTTGAGCACATTATTGAACGCAGAATGTAGATAGTAGAGTACAGCTTACTTCCCAGCCTCAATAATGATATCAGCCGGTTTTTTATGGGACACAAAGGTAGCGTCGTCGACTTATGCAAAACATGGTGACTACTTCATTCAGCGTCTATCCGCCATTTGTTGGAAGGTGACCCGGATAAAGGCGTCAAATTACCAACGTCAAATTCCAGTGTCACCTGAGCCGGGACGGGTGCTGGCGCCATTTTTATCCTATTCTGAGTTAATATTCCGGGGACGTCCGCTGGGAGCTGGCCATGTAACGGACACCCCTGAATCATGAAGCTACGAATTACTAAGTTTCTTCGCCCGACAAGATTTATTTCTTATTTGCTGGAATGATGTTTGAATTGCGTTTGTTATGAGCTTTTTCTCGGTTTAATATTACGAATGTCTTTGTGGTTCCTTTGTAAATGAGGGTACATACAAATACATTTTTGTATTAAATGCTAATACACCGTGTTACACGTAGTCCCCTTTGTTCACTATATTTTATTTGCCATATCTACTGGGTAATATTTGGTATAAATGAATAATATCATAAATCCAGAGATCATCATTTTATTCATGTATGTAGGGAATTGAGTTGTTGGTTGTTGGTTGACTTGCTTTTCAATATTTCAGCTCAATAAAGTAAGTACTTAGTACGAGTATGTACGTAACTACGTAGGTATCACATTTGTCTTAACAAAACTTCTGAGTTTGAATTCCCTTATTGCATATCAAACACAAAAATGCCCTAGTCCAATTTCTTACATCCTTGTAGATGGTAATTTTCTTTGTTACTTTCCGTATCAATTCAAATAAGATCACTGTAATTTCATTGCTTTCTAGCTCATTCAATTTTCATGAAATAGGCTAACAGGCTATCGTTCTTTTAACATTTGTTTTCGTCCATTTCAATATACGTTTAAAAGATAAACAACACAACAGTTATTTAACTAGTAAATGAAATAACCGTAAACATACCTACCTACATATACGGTCGTAGACATACCTACGTACCTATATGAACGTAGACATACCTACGTATCTATAACAGAAAGGTATCTTAGTATAATAATATTAACAATATTATAAACTAGAATGCTTTAACTTAATAACAGAAACTAATTTACAACCACAAAGAAAACTACTTACCCAAAGCAAAACAAAGTAGAAGCAAAGTGAATCATAAAATAATGTAAGCGGAAGTTTATTCATAAAATTTATGTAAAAACGTCCAAGTTGGGGACAATCGAATAGTGATTCAATAGCGAATGAATTGAACGAAAAGCATTGTGCTTACCATGCACCAACTGCATTCAATGGGCACGCTGCACACTGTCCAATATAGTTCATTCAATGACGTGATTTACATTTATTGCCCGCGGGGAAAAGACTCACTCAATTTAAAAGTCGTAGAGGTCTCCCATTTTAAAGCTACAAAAATGTTAATCGAAAAGGGGATTCCATCACTCCCGTGGATATCGTAAAAGGTGACGTTGAGATGCTGGCTTTTAGCAGCACTATTTATGGTTAGATTGAAATCTTTATTATGTTGTCATGCCATCATGCTCGCCTTTACTACTGGGTACGTGTTTTTAGTCTTTACACAGGAATTTATACGTAGAACTAGCCGCCTGCAAAATTTTCTTGGAAAGCGACAGCCAACTTGGTGAGGGCACTGAATTCATTCCTAGAATCGTGCTTAGTTGCGGTCTAAGAGGAGTTCTTTATATGTTTCACCTCCTTGCAATCGATTGTATCTTCTCCGTGATAAAATGGAAGCGAAATCTGCCTTCATCGAGACGTAGCCATAAGAAAGCTGCGCGGAATGTGCTTCGAAAGCTAACAACCATCTATATTAGCTCTTTGACGGCTTTTCGATACGTTACGGTAGCTTACGAAAAGTTTGTTGTTCTTTTTTGTCCATTTACTGGAGAGCTTCCATTTTTCATTTTTATTTGTGGTGGAAATGTTTTTATACTGATTCTTGCCTAGAAATGGCAGATAATAATCGTTATTCGCTCAAGCCGTGTGTCTTTGCTTCGTTCACACAGAGTATATGATTTTGTTCATCATTGAAGTTTTTTTGTTGCTAATAATGTCTCAATTTGTAAAGAGATAACCTTACAATAGCATTACGAGTATACGTAGGTACTTACTTTCTTTTATAAAAATAACTCGACATTTTATCTCAGTTTTCCTCCCCTATCGATACTTAACCAATTGAAAATGATTTCCGAACATTTCGACAAATATGAAATGCTGTGTAACATATATGCTCTCATGGGGAATACGCACAACTGACGGCTTCCCCGAACGTCAACCACACTTGCACGCGGTGCAGCTACCGCTGACCGACGAGCTCCCACGACTGACAGGCATTACCGTACATTCCGCCAGTTTAAAATAACCCAGCCGGTCGATTCTGTAAAAATCTCACCGTGAAATCATAAGTGAAGTGAGCTTGAAGTGAGCAGTGTCAATAGTGTTAATCCCTAATGATAGCTTACTTCCCGCTCACTTCACCTAAGTTCTCACGGTAGGATTTTTACAGAAAAGCACTGCTGAAGGCCAATTTAATCACAACTATATCATAAGGTTGTGATATTTGTTTGAGGATGCCTCATCTTTACATTCGTGCAAAGTAGCATCAAAATCTGACCTGCCGGGTATTTTGAGAAAAATGCATTTTTACAATATACAGGATGGACATTCGGACAAAGCTAAGGGCAGGTAACTTAAACATTGTAACTACAGGAAAACATTAGTAGAAGATTGACTTTTTTGCAGATTTTTGAAAAAAGAAGTACAATCAGCAAGAAAATGGGCATTTTACAAAAAAAACTTTTTTCCTGTTACACTTAAGGATAAGAAAATTCAAAAGGACTAACCCAGTTTAGAGAACTAGAAAAGTCACAAATGGCAAAAAACAACTTCTCTAAAACGATTCGTGTTCATTAATCAAATATCCACAATTTTTTTTAAACGTTTTCTGTCACTTATGACAAAAGAAAGTCATCTTAGTCAGTGAACATTTGTGAAATGGTTTTGAAAAAAAACAAGATGGTAGTGTTAGTTCCGATTTTGGTCCCGTATCAAAAGAACCCCGTAGTCGTAACCTCATCACAGCAAGTGTCAAAAAGCTCATACAATCTTTACCAGATTGTGACGAGATTAGAATGCGAGCGTTCTTATAATAATAATAATATTCCACAACTTTCACACAACGCCATCTAGTCCCAATGTAAGCAGAGAAATGGTTTGACAAACGCTTTGACAAACATTCAAGTAAAGACGCGTTCATCATTATCATCACTGACATGCTTGTTCCAACCACTGCAGAGTGTGGGCCTCCTCACTTTTGTGCCATGCTTCCCTGGTCTGAGAGATGCGTCACTACCATCCAAATGTTCATTACGATAGCAATGTTTTCCTTCTTTTTCTTAGCGTGTTGACGGCAAAAATAACACAAAAAAATATATGTCATTTTTTAAATTTGTTTTGCCCAAAACCCAGCAACGCGAATACCGTTCGCTGACGCAGCCATTGGTCCAATGTTTTCCTTATAACCTTCGAAACCTTTGTGATTTACAAGGATATTAAAAGTTACTGGATTAATTCAACTTTACCATCAAGGGGATAAAAATATGAAAAATTAACTCTTCTAATTAATAAGTCGGTGCTTTTCGTGTTGGCCTGTGGTTTGTGTTATTCAATGAGTACTTAACAAGCAATTTTACTGAGATGTTTCTTAAAAAAACATAAATCATACCTACACGTCATTGGAACATTCCACTAATTAACCTTATAACTTTTTTTCTCATTTAAATGTCTATATTCCGAGAGATTCTTGTACAGCGTGTCGATTCTGTAAAAATCTCACCGTGAAAACTTGCGTGGAGTGAGCTGTCAGTGTCACCCCATTGATGCTAGGGATTGACTAAGTCAATCATTCAGTCATTTACAATCATAATCGAGATTTTAACAATATTGCTATTAAAATCTATGCTAATTCTATTGATAATTTTATATCATTTCAAAACTAGTATTTTAGTTGTCAAAACATTACTATTTTGTGGGGTTTTAAAATAAAATAGCCAGCTAAGTCAGAATATCAATGTTGTTTTTTTTTTCTTTTTTTCCTGAACTAATCCTTATATAAGGTCTAGTCTTTTTTTTTCTAGATTAAAACTCCACAAAATAGTAATGTTTAAACAATTAAAATACTAGCTTTGAAAGTATGTAAAAAGATCAATAGAATTAGCATAAATAATATGATTAAAATCTCGATTATGATTATAGTTTATGAATATAATGTAAATGTATTCTTGGTCAATCCCTAGTATCAGGTGGGATGACACTGACAGCTCACTCCACGCTCACTTCACCTAAGTTTTCACGGTGAGATGGTTACAGAATCGCACTGCAGAATGGATAATCGGCCTACATAGAACAATCTTGCTCGCACGATCCATATGCCAGCCACCCTTGCTGCATTCAATGCACTGGGTGATTGAAATAAGGCGCTGATAGCACAAAAGAATCCCTCCATTGAATTATTACTGAAAGAAACTAATTAAAACATTTTCAATAAGTGCTGTAATGTACCTAGCTACGTATGTCCATTTAATACCATCAATAGAACGCGCCTGTTATAAAAAGATAATACTTTTTGGTGAAGTATGGACAGATACAGCGAATATTACGTGTCATATTCAGTGCAATATTGCCTGGCGCTATTTACTCGTAACACCGAATACAGATGCACGTGCCTCAGAACTCAGGTATATCAATCAGCAAATACATACCGGTGAGCGCTAAAGGAGAGAGGGCATGAGATCCTAATCAGACGATTGTCAAGGCACGTGGCCGACGTGACATGTCCCCGGAGTCCATTGTGTTCCCAGCTCTAACTTAACCCTGTGTGCGCCGGACGGCACGACTCGCACTCACAATATCGCCAGGAATTTTACCTCAATGCACCATAATAGAGGATTTATTCTATTTGGGTGTTCAAACGAATTTCACTATTGTTGGGAATCACTGTGTTAGCGGTAGCGGTAAAAGACTTTTGAAAATTCAATAAGGAAAAAATTTTACGAAAAACAAAATGAAAATCGCTTCCTTTTCGTCGACGTTGAGTTTTTAATAAGGATTATAAACTACTCAGCTGAATAAATGTTACTTTTTCAGAAAATGTTAACTTTGCACTCAGTTACGGTAAACAAGGGTGAAGTCGCCAGTGACCCAGAAGTCGTCAAATTGTCTAAAAACATCAATATCTTTTTCTACTAAACATTTAACTAGCTGATTTTTGTGGCAATTTATTTATGGTACCAAACTGCACGATTAAAATAACAACACTGAGTTTTAACTAAAATGGCTTCTGAAATATCTTACTCGAAATGTGTCTCCCATTTTTTTTTTTTTGCAGATTTCGTTGCTAAATGCCACCCAGCACGCGCGTTACCCAGCACGTAGATATGTGTTTTGATCTGTGAAACTTCAGTGGGGCCTGCGGTAAGTCTGATTGCTTAATAAATTAGTTAAGTTAATTTGCTAACGATATAAATTGAAATTTGGAATTATTTTATCATAAAAGTATTTTTTTCGAATGTGACATCTATTGGTACCTAAAAATTCCTACTTGGCCCAGAACTTATCCTTTTTTGTACTATTGTGACGATTACTGGGACACGCTTAATAGTTGTCTCTTGATTCGACATCTTGTAGATATTTTGTGTATTATGCCACAAAACGCCAATAATAACTTTTATCGGGACCGTTACATAGTTATTAACTCTTTTCTACAAACATATATTATCTTTGGCGATAAAAATGGGTTTCTCTAAAGCTGTTTTCGCGTCGCTCGCACATTACTGAGTAAACGCGCTCTGCTTACTCGTAGCGTCATTGGGCTTCACTTTCTTGTGATATTATATTTCTTTTGATATGTATAGCTTTAGACAAAGAAAAAAAATACATTTATTTAGCACATACTAAAAGACACACAATACACCAGATACATAGGTACAGACGCCAGCACATCAAGCTACCCGAAACTGGCAAATTTTCCCAATCAACTTTGAACCTTATACTTTAGCGATAAAGTTGAAAATCTATTAAAGAAATCTGACAGATTGTAGTAGCTTGATGTGCTGGCGTCTGTACATCAGATAAAAACAAATAAAAGATCAAATAAAAAGTGTAAAGCCCGATGTAAAAAATTAGCAGGAAAGTTTGCCTCACGGCTGCGCCAAGAAGGCCCAGTTCAGCAGAAATGCCAGACAACTACAAAAAAAAATGCATTTAGCTATTTTTATTCAACCTAGATCTTTGGTGTATCTAATTTTTTTTAGTGGTTTTTTAAGTACTACAAATAGAAAATTAATTGACAATATGTCAATTTATATCAGTAAGTACCAAAATAACTGTAAAAAATAGCAAAACTATTAGGTTGTCTCATAAGTTCTTGCCATATTTTATTTTTCTCGAATTTTTTCGTATTTAAACTAAAGCAAATTCAATAAAGTTCTAGATCTTTCTAGTAAGGATGAGTATCTTTTATAGTGAGGGTATAAATAGGCGCGGACGCAATGCAATAATTAGTTTTTAGTGAAAATAGATCAGCGTCAACTGCGAGCTATTATGCTATATGAGCATCGACTTAAAGTCTCTTCAACAGAAACGGCTAAAAAGATTAACACTGCATTTGGGCCGGGTACTACTAGCGATCGGACTGTTCGTTTCTGGTACAAGCGTTTTGACACCGGTGAGCTGCGAAGATCAACCTCGCCCAGGCCGACCCACCAGCTTCGATGAAGATGCTTTGCGTCACGAACTTGAGCTACATCCAGACATGAACACGGTCGTAAGATTATGTTGTCTGTTTTCTGGGATTGGCAAGGAATGATTTTCTGGGAACTCCTCGAATCTCATCAGACTATTAACGCCAATCTGTATACGCAGCAGCTTCGCAAACTAGCAGAGATGTTAAAAATTAAGCGGCCAAAACGACTTGGAGTCCAACAACGCACGACCTCATTGCGCCAAGTTAACACATAAACAGCTGGAGGAGCTAGAATGGCTGACTGTTCCACATCCACCGTATAGCCCGGATCTTGCGCCTTCAGACTTTCATTTATTTCGAGCTCTTAAATTTCATTTACTAGGAAAAAAAATCGAAAATTCTGGATATATTAAAATTGAACTTGAAAATTTTTTCGAGTCCCAGCCTGCCTCATTTTGGGAGAAGGGTATTCAAATTTTGCCCAGTAGATGGCTGACTGTTGTAGATAACGAGGGAGACTATATAATTGATTAAATGTGTTTTTTATTAATAAAAAAATATTAATAATAATTGGTTTTTATTAACTGGCAATAATTTATGAGACAACCTAATAAATACAAACGATCTAGTACTTGACTGAACAGAAATAGTACTTTGGTTTTTTAATAAAATAATCACTAAAAACCACTAGAATTACGACGTTTCCAGCCCGCGTTTGATGAACGCTGTTAAGAGATTGCTCATTGTGTGACTAAGCGCGCTCTGCTCATACGTGTCAAAAGTGAGCTCACTTCGCTCGCTGTATAGTGAAAGCACTCGATTCGCTTGCTCGGCTTATAAAAACTGTACCGAAGAAGGTATAACCGAGCTTCAATAATCCCTGGCTAATCGGTGCTAGCTTTTAACCAGTAACTGGCGTGGTATGCTCGCTTTGCTCACTCATATCGAACGCGGATGTTACTGTTCCAATCAAACCCTCATATATCATACAGAGGTGCCTTCTTTGTCTTCTGCTGTTGAAAACAATCTGCGATAATTTTTTTAAGTTACATATCAGGGTTTGTCTTTAGGTTGTGGTAGTTCTTTCAGAATCACCGTTCTAGCTGAACATGTTTTTGCGCTATACGAATTGGAATTTCGACACATAGTGAAAAAGAGGGTCGCGCGCGTGCTTATGCACTCGCGATATGACGTTGTAGGCAAA
This sequence comes from Eremobia ochroleuca, assembly GCA_949629135.1. Taxonomy (NCBI): domain Eukaryota; kingdom Metazoa; phylum Arthropoda; class Insecta; order Lepidoptera; family Noctuidae; genus Eremobia; species Eremobia ochroleuca. The sequence goes on from OX451389.1 coordinate 13,881,895, forward strand.
TTATATCCTGCCTCGAAATTGTTCCAAATATGACCTATCTTTTGAATGCTCAACCATTGCATTCAAATTATCGTAGTTATTAGCGGCTAAAATCTTTCATGGTTTTGTCGGGGAAAAATATTGAACTTGTGGCAACTTCAATATTTACATCGAGCAGTAGACCGACCGAAAAGAAAATTTCACGTCAAAATTAATTCTGATAAAAACTGATTCCGTGATTCTGAGCAAAAATATATTAGAATTTATGTTATCCTGCTGTTTTTATTACCAACCTGCTATGCAAACAGCTTTCAACCTTTAGTAATTTCTTAGGATTTGGCCACTCATATCAAAGAATCACATTTTTTGTATGTGTACTTATCTTGAACTACATAAAAGCATAAAAAAACTGACGACTACTGGGTGCCTTTGATGAGTAATAGTACAAATCAGACGACTATTGGTACAAATGGCCTTTTTTTTGCATTGGCTTAAATAAGTATTTATTATCACAGAAAATTATAGAATTAAATTACTTATTTAGAATAACGGATAGATTATGTATTTCATTGTGTAAAAATTTTCATTCTAAACGAAATGCTTTTCACACAGCAGTTCCTCGAAGTCCGTGAATTTCGAAACCCAACGTGTATTGGTACGTTTACCTTTGCATAAAAATTGGCAATGACATCATATTTATGTCCCAAGATAATATTTTATTTCACGTCACATTGTAGTACATAGCGTCGCTTTTAGTGCTTCACGTCATTTGGCGTTACCGTCAAGACACGTGTTCAGAATAATATATCTTATTTTCATTGATTCTATAAATACAAGGAACTTTGCCATTTTTATTTTGTGCTTATTGGGCTGGCGATAAAAACGTCCATAGAAGCTGTATTTATTTCGGCCTCCAAGGCTTATTTACTTTCTAAATCTATATGAGGGTTAATAATATAGTGATTTTTTTTTAAATAATCTCTAGTAAAATCGCGTCATTTCAAGGTATTTTTATTTTAACTTAAGCTTAAACTTGACGAGCCTTTTAAAGCTGATGTAGGAGCACTTTGTAGCTCAATAACGCGCCTGCATTTACTGTTAAAGTGGCCGTGCCGCCCTATCACGAGGGCTCTACAACGGTTGCATGCGCGAAAAACCACTCGATGCACCCTACGTACATTATATATGTAGGTATTTACTTATTTTAGTACTCATATTTTAGCATTTGTGGCATCCCTTCATTACGGACCGGTTTTTATTTTGTCAAAATATTTTTTTTGATTTGATACGCACATGAGGGTTGGTTTCAGGTAGTGACTGTATTTATTCATTTGTATTTTTAATACAAATGAATAAATACAGTCAATAAATACAGTCAACAATAAATCGTTGAGTTTTCCATCTAGTGATGATTTCAAGAACAGTTTTTGATAACTATTTTGGGTAGCAGTGCTTTTTCGTCTAGTATAATGTGTAGAAACGTTTGATAGTTTACTCTTAGAAAACCAGGATTCACACACACCATTTGGTAACAATAGAATTTAACCCTAGAATGTATGCCCCACAAATATATAAAAGTAAGTAAGTACTTCAACAAGCACGCATTCGTAAACCTAAATGAAGCGAATAAATCGTATAAACCGAAGATGTACATAAATGTCGCTGATGTGTAAAATAAGGTACGTATCCATTACATTAGTGAAAGTAAACTCAGCCATCTTTTCAGTATCAAAGTAAAAGGCTGAGCGTGACACCAAGACGTGACTTACGTAAATTGCGTTGACTTTAGATATGAATCCAGTCTTCTGTTGAAAAAACTTTACTTCGGTGGAAAATCAAAGTTCTAAAGTAAGTTTATGTGTTATCTAAAATTAGTTAAGTAAGTAGTTAAGTTTACGTTATACAAAAATATTAGAACAATTCAGGGTGGCACGTGGCAGGGACATCAATGACAACCTGTTACTATGGGTTTAGGTCATAATTTTAAACCCACCAGTGTTGAAATTTTTCGTCAGTTATAAATAAATAAATAAATAAATAAATGTTGACCGCGTAGGTACACAATGGCTCTGGCTGGGCACTTTTCTATGAAAAAGCAGTTTTTTTGATAGCGTATCACAGTCTCTTTCTTCTACGGACTATAGGTGTATTTGGTTTTGGTTGAGACAGAATTTTCTTTTTCCTAAATCAACTCTGTTCAACCTCAAGGCCCTGAACAGAAAATTTCTGCTAAACTCATATAAAACCTACCTACACTCATTTTAACAGTGAACTTATAGGTACGGTTTTCTCTTACGAGCCGAACTTTATGAACAGGATATAAACTGTATTCTTCTTTCTGCTCTGTAAAATTGTTGTAATTTCATTATTAATTTGCATTGCATTGCATCCAATTCCTCGTATAAAGAGAAAGTTTAGTTTTTTATACAGTAAACAAGCCAGTTTTGTTCAGCCGATAAGTGTTCACATAAAAAGGGGTTCTCTGATTGATATGACGACTTCAGTAAGCAAGCAAGGAAAGCCAATTTCGCCAAATATTTTGAGAAGGGTGAGCTTAATAAAATATCGAAGTAAACGATTACTTGAAAGAAAATTATTAAAACGTATTTAGCTCTCAGATTTCTAATCATTTGCTCTAAGCTGTCAGCACTCGACTTAAAGCAAATGACGAGGTTATTAAATCGGGAAAACGAAAAGTAGATCCGATTGTGCTATACTATACCTATCTACGTTCACAAATTCATGAGATAAGCTGATTAGCAAGTTAAAAGGATGCCCGCAAAAGCTGCGGAGAAGTTCACCGAATTAAAACAATCTCATTATCCACTCGATGTCAGCAAAAACCTTGTTTTGACAAGCTACGTAAGTACGTATAACCCCACTGTCTTTTTTACACCTTGTGCGTGACTAATTATACTTATACAATATTAGAAATTAGATTTCTGCTACGTGAAAGAGATGTGTAATGGGTCAGTTACACGTCATGAGTATCTCGCCTGGGAAAGGTGACTATTGAAAGAAGATTAATAGTTGTTGACTCATGTACAGTGCGTTCACCGTTAATTTACCTCTAACCTTATTGTAATAAGAATAAAGGCCACAATGATTTTTACAGACTTGTCACTGGCAACAATCCAACAGGAACCTTATTTGAATGAGAATAAAGATCACTGTGATTTGGACAGTCATGCAAAATCAGAGGCAAAATAACCGTGAACGGACTTAAACTGCCAATCTATTCTGTAAAGATCTCACCGTGAAAACTGAGGTGAAGTGAGCTTAAAGTGAGCTGTCATTCCACGTGATGCTAGGCACCTAAGCTTTCACGCGGAGATTTTTACAGAATAGCTCAGCAGTACGTACGATTCTCGCTGGTCGATTATCTCCTATCTTTTCGAAATTGATAGCGTCCGCGCCCTTGTAAGCAAGAAAACTTATTTCAAGTTGTCACCTGCCAAGTCTCGTGCCTACGACATAAATCGTATTCGAATTTTTGTTTCTAACTTGAGCGTGAACACATGAACGCGATAATCGCATGACGAGTCTTGACTACGAGTCTCGATATATTCGGACACTCTCGCCGGTCGATAGGCGAGAAACTCTCCTGTTGTAAATGAACCACAAATCTGTTTTAATATATCATCAGACCTATGTTTAGGTCAATGTCGAACGGTTAGGTGAGTAAGGACGGGTCGTACTAAAAGGTACGTAATGACAAACGAACTTCGACCCGAGAAAGGTCTTTCTTAAAAAGGGTTATACCAACAGTACGTCATTACTGAGCAAGTGTACATTAATGGACTGTATAAATAGAAACTGAAGATGGTTTACTTAAAACTATGATAAGCTCATAGATAGACTGCAGCCGAGATCGGATTCTTACAGAATATATATTCTGTATAAATAGAATAGATATTCTGTAAAAATCTCACCTTGATGACTTAGGTGAAGTGAGCTTGAAGGGAACTGTCAATAGTGTCTATCTGGTGACACTTTTTCCTTTGATTGCCTGAGCTTCAGTGCGAGTAAGTTTGTTAACATTAATTTCGATTAAGTTTTTTAATAATCAGTGAAGTGGTGATTTAAGTAAATTCAAACTATTAAGAAATTTCGTATTACTTTATTAATGGTTTATCATAGAATTTGAGTCATTAACTTAGCGTATGCGTTTCCATTTGCTTAACTACAGTCATACACAAACCTATTCTACATCGAAACAATATATTCCTAAAATCGGTTTAGTTCAAAACAAACTGTTGCCTTCAACGTAAACCGCCAGGAGACCCATCAGTTAAATGTTCATTACCAACGAGAATTTATTACTCCAAGCTAAGTACGCAGATAAAACATCAAATAGAGTTACCACCTACAAGTTATCCATGAAAATATTTATATTTTATCTTCTCTACGCAAACTAAGTATCACAGAGTGGATATAAAGTAAACACTGCTATAAATTAAACATTTCATATTGCCAGCGGAGATACTTTAAGGCACCATATATTTTACCCTTTTCCTCCCCTATATTACCGTTTTTACCGGCTACATTTTTTCTTCACACTATTATTCGGAAAATTTGTTGCACACCCGCTTACCGCAAGCGGTAAGAACGTTAAAACCGTCCCGTTTGGAAATATGAGAACAGCTCGGGTTTAATGTAATGAAGATTTATTTTAACTATGTTATCTTTACGAGTAAATTGTTCTCTCGTAAAAGCAGATTCATATTTTTGCTGTCTTATTAGAAAACGTGCGCGTATGAATAATGCAAAAATTATTTTACTTTTCAGTTAGGTATGCAGAAATGGGCGCGAAATTACATACGTGCGCTCCGAAATTCCGAATTTTTATTAATAATTGTAATTACCTACACGCAATTATCTGTTTTTGTGCGAGTTGGTAGGTAGTCTGCCACCACCCCTACCCTCGTGGCTATTGTAAAACGCAACAAGGGTGTAATTTGGCAACGGGTTGTGATGCTATCGCGACGCATTTCCCTACAGATATCGCGTTATTTAATACCGTTGTTTGGCTCGCATCTGTGACAAAGAACAGTCGTTATGAGTTTGTTTTTGCGTTAATTGAGTGGAACGTAAGCCTATCTATTAACATAATACTGTCAACCACCCACATCCAAAACAACAACAACAGTGATGCTTAATGAAGGTTAAAGATAAGCTTCTTCTTCTATAAAATTGTTATTATAACCTATCAAGACTTAAATACCTACTTTTACTCTCGTGTAAGTAATTAAAACTTCAGTTTCCAAGCCGCCATTTTCAAAATATGTTCTGAATATCTTGAAACTTCGCAACAAGAAATCTTAGCGAGTTATTTCTTAAATATTTTAGAGTAAACTCGTTCACCTGGCGCTTGTTTAAAATTCTGAGGTGTCGTAGGGGCAGACAGGAACAAACTTGCCAAAGTTGTTGGAGTTTGTCTGTCCTGGGAACAACAAGCCGACGTTTGACACCTCGAACGACTTTGGAACTGACAACGATCACCACAGAAACACTCTCACTTTCATTCCAAAGTTATCCTCAAGGCGTCCGTGTGCGTGCGTAGCTACAGTTTACGTAACAATAACGTTATTTTGATCGAACCATTTCAAAAAAATCATCGGTATAAGAATAATTAGGTAGGTAAGTACGTAATTTCCTCGGCCTCGTCTTGGGCTCGGGACAAAAACATAATTCAATGGACGAAAAGTCAATTTAGACAAAACGTCTGTAGCAGGCACATGTTAAAGCAATATCTACCTTAATTATGTTCCTTCCTTTGATATTCTGTAACATTATTTTCTATAATACGAGTATTGCTTCGCATAGCTAAACAGTTTTGTTAGTGAATAATTTTCTTAGTTTTAATTTGTATCTACTGGGAGATGCCTGGACTGTTTGTATTTTACCCGTGCGATTACTAAGTTTCCGGGTCGGAATACTAAACGAAGCAAATAGTTTGTGTTCTCACAGTTGGTCGCAAGTGAGCATCTTGGTCAGCTATCGACCGGACCGGACTTCATAACTTAGGCACCGAACTAATTTAATTAGCATAAGCTTACTGAAATTTCCTAGATTCATATATCGGTTTGTTGTTATTGTAAATGGACTAACTTTGTGGGGATTTTATTATTGTATTGTTCTGCGAGAGCTTCGTTTACATGGTTTTCAGACTTAATGGTTTTGTAATATTGAATAGTTTATGCTTTATATCTATACATAGGAACGTTTGCTAGAAGTAAAGTTTTTAATGTAAGTTGTAACTTTCAGTCAGGTGTAGGTATTTGCGAATTGTGTAACATTTCTCAAAGCAGCATGATGTATTTACCTCTGTGTTGTTAATTTATTGCGCACATATGATTTCACTAAAATGAAATAAGCTAACTTATACAAAACGTTCCCGTGGTCCGCAGGGAACCGAGGGAACACAGTGAGTGCACCAGACGTCTCCCGTTCACCCTCTAATTGGATTAGTTTGCAAAACTTTGTGCTGGATTCTTTCTCCTTGAATTACGTCTAAATAGTTGTCGTTGTCTCTTACAAGTTACCTTCTGAAACGTTTTGCACTTGCTAAACACAAACATCCGTCTATCAAAACAACTCTAGGACCCACCTACTCCGACGAACTATAAGTAATAATAGCAATCAATTCGTTTTCATATAGGTACTACCAAGATTCTAGTGGTACAACTTCAAGTTGTAATATAAAGTAGACCAAGACCTTCGTACACGAATCAAATAAACTATATTTAATATTGAATTTATTCCCACAAAATTCAGAATAAATTTTAATATTCATAACAACACGTACGTGTCGAACCGTGAATTTTTAACACCGAAAATGATTTAAACGAAACCATTTCAATAAAATGTAAATTGTAACTACAATATTTACAAAAAATATCTTGAAAGCCTATCTATAAATCTGTGTGAATGGCCCAATGAAATTAACGGGAGCTTATAATTTCACCAAACTGTACTCTACCGTATTATCTGGCCAAAGTTAGGGAATGTGGACAAAGGTATCACAAATTTCTGTTGAATTAGATAACGGGATGTAAAATTACGAGGACAGTTATGTCAGCAGTAAAGTTACAACTCTAAAATAAACTAGTTGGTAACGAGATAGAAATAGATTCCGAGATCGATACTACACTTTTGGGGCAATTTACGAACACAGACAGAAGGTTTTTGGGTAAATGTAAATCTTAATTATCAACCTTGTTGTCCTTGGTCGCGTAGAATACTGATTTTCTGTTACTTCGCCTTTTATAGGAAGCTAGCCGAGGCAGTTTGGGATAAGAATAGGATCTTTATTAATTAATTTGTGTTTTCTCTTTCAGATAAAACTACCGTTTTATGTAAAAATCCCGCTCCAACTTGTTTATGTCAATTACCTACAGTGTTCCTCTCTTGTCATTAGTTAATTAAGAAGCTTATAAACAAACACTGAGCCTGAATGAATGAATAACAATTAGTGTAACGCTGAATGTTATAACATAAATAAATATTGTTTATAAATTAAATTATTAAATGTTTCAGAAGTGTTAGTTTCATTTTCGTATATATTTCTCTGCTTGAAACAGAATATTTAGTAATGCCAACAGTTGCGGTGGAGGCAGTCCACTCGGCTTCAGTATAATAGTAACATCCGTCACTTGTTTGTTTGCAACATGCCCAGTTAACTTTTGAAGCTTCAACACTATTGTGCTAGGTCATAATCCAGCAGTTTCTGTTTAAATCTAGGTATAAAATATGGTGTGTGCGGTTTGCGGGTTTATTTGACGAAGATAGGTAGTACTTACCCTGTGTTCGTCTGAAGATTAATCTTATGTATGATAAGATTTTCATACAGAAAAGGAATGAGTGTTCTCCGCCACTCTATTAGCTTGTGTAGATTGGAAGTACTGGATTGTAGATCCCTTAGGACAATTTTCCTCACGATGTTTTAGGTTAACGAAGTATTTTTGTATCCAATAAATATATTAAATCAAAGTAGAGCATTTAAAAAAGAAGTTCGCTAGCGCAGGTATCACAGTAAAAAAAAAAGATTGAATAAATCAAGCAAATATTAGCGCTAAAAATATTTCAATACCTACCTATGTTCGTTTATTTATTGTATGCCAGAATTTTATTTCTGATGAAAAATCACACCAAAGTTATTGTTTTACAACGACACGTTTCATAAATGTTTAATGCGTTTGATGAAATTTAGAGCTCACGAGACTGATTTTATTTCAGTTTATATACCAATATAATAAATAAATATTAGGTCTATGGTACCTGATACTGTCGACAAACTAAGATTGGTACAAATATAACCGTATGCACAAATTTGTCTACAATATCGAAAACATTCGGAAGATGACACATACTTACAAATATTCATTACGTCTGTATACTCCGAAGCTGTAGGTAGAGGCGTATGAAGCGTATAGTTCACTCACATTTATGTTCAAGTCTTGTTCCCACAACACAAAGTAAAAGTAAAGCTATATAGTCCCTGTAAGTTTTTATATAGCCGAATAAATATGATAGTGTAGAGTGTCTGCTCCGGTGACCTTCACGTCCAGAGCTACGTGCGGCAAAAACTACCAGATCGGGGTCGCCAGCTGGAATATCATCCTTAAGTCCTTGTTCACGGCCTCGAGCGAAGCGACTTGCTACAAGCGTCACGCGCGCGTGACTGGGGGTCTGCTGGGGGTCTACTCTATGAGCACTAAGTCCGTAGTTTCATCCGAAGTTACGGGTGTTAGCTTTTTGTATCAACTACGGACATAATATTACTTCGGGACCCGAACTAAGAATGAATGACAACAAGATTTGACAGTTGTCTTTACTTCCAATTTGATTTTGCACGTCCGAATAAGTTAATTACTCGAAAGTAGGGTTCATTCCAATGTATCGAACCACTTTCAGACGGGTCCGTATCTTCGTTGTCGGACATACAGAGTAGGCCCCCGTTACCGTCCGTTGCACTGCAATGGTCGTGGCATACTCTGAACAACTTCTTTCATTTGTTTTCTCCGCATTCGTTGTCGCAAGACACGTGTCGCTTGAGCGTGTAGCTCGTGGCCACAGAGTTAGTAGGCGAGGTCATCTAGCATATGTCTTGGATTTCTACGACGTAGTTTCTTGTAATTTTTTTGCGGACAGGTAAGTTTATGTCAATTATTTTAGAATAATAATCACTACCAACAGTTATATCGATAACTGGTGGTCCGGCTACAAACATTATAATTGAAACGTGTTGTTTAATAAACTCAATCTTAATTAATGAATAAATCTTGTGTATTGAATTCAAGCACTATTAGGGCAGGTGTTAATTTTAAACCACATTTACACAGAATTATAACGTATTTCTGAAACACAATGTTTTAGGAATTCGGCATATTGCAATTACTTGTAAATATGTTTCCCTGAATAATGCTAACAATGTTGACCGCTTGTTATAAAGATCTTTGAGGTGTAATCACAGTAGAGGAATAATCATTACACATTCCCGAACTAATATCGGGCTAAGCTTATTCAATTTCAAGCATTGTCAAATCACACGTCAACTTTCGTTCGTAGTGATTTTGTTCGAGAAATTACGAAAACTAATGTAATATTTACAGGGGGGTTTACTAAAACTTAATGAGGTTTTCAGAATTTAGTTTCATAAGGTCTACCAGGAGATTACATTAAATTATTGTAATCAATAATTTTGCAAGCTAGTTTTAGCGAATCGTTGTAGAAACTGTCAAAAAATTCCCGATTATCTGTAATATACTACAATTTTTGCAAATAAATTTTATTTCATTGCAACATCGTCATCAGGCTTTTACAATCCGGACGTGAGTCATCGAGAAAAATCATTACATAATACTTACCTAAAAGTATGGATAATTTTGTATGAACTGACTTATCACCCTTATAGACTTATGTCACAGTGGCTACTGTACTATTCTGCTGGACCGGACGGCCTCAAGGGAGAAGTATCGCGATCCATACAAAGTACATAGATCATGAAGAAAACTGACCCAAAGTAATATTATTTCACTTTTGTTTTCATGTTTTATTTTCTCGTCGACCTGCCTCTAAAGACAGGTGCCATGTCAAACGTCTGTCCGCTTGATAAGCATAAATATGTAAAATATCTTCATGTTTCGACGTATTCTTGTTTGCGACGTAAGTAAATAAACAAAGAAATAGCAGTAAATTGCCCATTGTGTCACCTTTTGTCAAATTTCTATATTTATGTTTGTAATCTATATGGTGTACATAATAAAGAGTATTCTATTCTATTCTAAATGGATATTTACTTTGAACATTTGAAAGGAAACATTATTCGATATTATTGCTATAAGGCATAAAATGCTATGTGGTCATGGCCCCGACTTACGAGTTGCAGGTGGTGGGTTCGAACCCAGTCAGGGGCTTAACTTTGTGTGAATAATTTTATCACCATCACCACTGCCCTCAAATTGGTGACGGAAAATATCGTGAGGACACCGGCATGTCCTAGAACCAAAAACTCGAAGACATACACACCGCGCTACATGAATAAGACCAGAATATTTTTTTTGCTATTTAGGATATGAGACAAAATAAATATATAAGAATGATAAGTATAAACGTCTTTAGCCACAAAAAGTTTAACTATAAACAATCCAACTTCTTAAATACTCAGTGATCACTTTTGACAATGTTGGTGGCAATTATGATGCGTCAATTGAATAAGACCATTAAATAAAACACAAAAACTTCAATTATGAATACTATTATTTAAAAGAAAAAAAATATTAGTAATTAAGGTTTTTCCCCTTCTGTTGAATTAAATTAAAAATCCGTGATGGCATTGAATCATAAAGACTTTTTATGTATTTAATCGGCAGTTTGCTCCAACACTTTTTTATACCCTTCTCGAGATCTTGCTTGTTGTTATATTGTTTGCCATTCTTATGAAGTTTACGTAACAGCCATCGTCACACGTTTTCTATGATGTCTAAGTCAGGGGAAAGCGATGGCCAGTCAATAACATCATCATGGTCTTATTTATGTGACGCGGTGTGTATGACATCTACCAACCCGCACTGGGCCCGCGTGGTAGATTATCAGTCCACACCCTCTCGAAGAGAGGAGGCCTGTACCCCAGCACTGGGAATATTATAAGCTGATTTTGTAAGGTATAAAAACTTATTAATACATGGAATTAGCCGTAACGTTTGTCATGGTATTAAAAAAGTAAGACTATCTTCTGAGGTAGGAGATTCACGATCGACGTCAAACCAATATTAAGACGTTGTAATAACTTACTAATAGTTGCACGTCATTCAAAGATCGTGAATACGCTGCTTTACATTTACTCTTATTTTGATTTTTATTCGGAGTGTCCTCGTAGAACTTACGCAACCGTTAATTCATAGTCATACACAGGCCAGCTCCCAAACCCCAGGACCCTTCAGATAATCACAAGAAATTGTTCTTGTGGGCCTGACAGTACCACCACACTTAGTGGCTGGATTTATGATACTATAAGCCGTTAATCTGCTCTTGTATCACCCACGGGAAGCGGTCTTGTCGATTTATATCTGACACCACACAGCTTATTAATAATTTTAGGCCTAGCCTAGATTCTATGAGGCATAACGATAAGTGCAGATCGAAAACTCGATAGGAACTTTGTTATGACAATCTATGAAGTTAGGTTTTGTCGGGGCCTGAGTAGTGGATTACGGCCCACTCCCTCTCAAAATAAACAGGGCTTTATACGCTGATTATGCTTAGATTTTGTCTACGAGTGGGGTGGAAAATAGATTAAAAAAATGTTATGAAAATAGACAAGATTTGTAATGAGAACCTTTCTCATTGATGGATTTCTCTTACTCTCATTGGTTCACTCAGTAAATTGGAAACATGAATTATTCCTTTGAAAAAATGTATTGTGTTAAAACTTTCAACGATTTCTTTACCACAAACTGAGTATAAAGCAGAATAGTCTGTTTATAAAACGAATTCAGAGATAAAAGTGGTTTTATTTTCTGAGTGGAAATCCTTTATGTTATTTCAGGAAAAACTCCAGTTCTACTCTCTATCAATAATTTAGCCTTAATTACGTATTGAATATCAAAACTTTGCAATTTTTAAATAAAGTGAGACAAGATTTTCTTTTAAATCGGCGGTTTTATAGTCTCCCAGCTGCAGTAAATTTAACTGTGTTGGCAATACTTTAGGCTTTGTTTAACAGTAAGCTTATATTTGTCATGGGCCTGAAGATATAATACTAACTAAATAGTTTAGTAATGTATTGTATGCAAGAAAACGTTATTGAGATATTTCTGTTTTTTTTTTTTTTTTTTTGTCTTACTTTGCGATGACTTCATTGTATGTACCAGATTAATAATTTTAAGAAATCTTAATCTTGATGACAAAATTTCACAGAAAGCTTATCGTATTTGTTGAACGTTTACAGAAAATATCTAATCCGTACTAAGAAAAATAAATTGTGTAAGATTCTATTGTAAATACAACTCGTTTCAAGAGCATCTGGATACAATAAATCTTGTCGTAAGGTTCTTACTGTTGAACACTCGTTTCTATGCTAAAAACACAACAATATATGTACATAGATACAGTGGAAAGGTTTATACAACCCTTCACGGGCACAGACACAATTGCCCCAAAAATCAACGAAATTCCATTAAATACCAATATGGTAACAAAAGAAAATCTATCTGATTTATTAGTACAATTACGAGAGATAGGGGATGGCTAGAGCCTTTGTCTGATCAAAACACAATTCGCCGAATCATAAATAACAGGAACAATAGTCAATAAAATTAGATAGCGATGGGTTCGGAATTGGCAGAGAAAATAAATAAGGTTTTACGGAGAGGATATGAGGTTCCACTTCATCGGCATAAGCTGATAATATTCACGTACTTAACAAAAATGTGGCGGCGGGACATTCCCTCTGCCGCGCGCCGATACCAGACACTGAGACACGTTCGCTCCAAACTCATGTAATTTACATCGCATTTTGAATGACGTGTCATCATCAATCATTGTGTAAATTTTGGGAAAAGTATATTGTTACCGACGATGACCTGATTCCTTTTCAATGTATTAAAGTGAGTGTTTGTGGGAAATAAGACCTCGCCTCATGATATCATTCACGCAATAACGCGAAAATGAACATTGCTGAATTTGTACTGTACTTTCATATTCATTTTCATCATCCCTTCATTTGTATTTCTTTGATTAGGACTAGATACGCTCATTCGAATAACCAATCAGTTGAAACTTGATTAGTAAGCCGGAGTTTATTTTTGACTGATTAACCGCAAACTGATTTTCCCATTGGCATTGTTGGTCAGAACTAAGATTATTCAAGTCGTAGAATCAGCTACGTAATAACTCAGCGTAGCAGATTCTACGAAATTCCACGGCCGACACTGTAGGTTGCCAAAGCAAATTCGCTTGAACTCGTAGAATCTGCTACGACTTCAGCGTAGCAAGGGCTACGTAGACGGCGTAGCGCATGCTAGCATACAAAGTTTTTTTTTTTCGTTTTTAAGGTTCCGTACCCAAAGGGTACCAACGGGACCCTATTACTAAAGCTCCGCTAACCCTCTGTCCATCCGTCTGACTGTCACAGGAATGTATTGAACCGTAATGGTAAACACTTGGAATTTTCACAGAGTGTGTACTACTATGCCGCTATAAAAACAAATAATTAATATGTCGTGTTAAATACTATAAGGTTCGTATTTATTAAATATTGTACCTATCGTGCGCGACTAGCACTTGATGGCTTTTTACTTTGTGATTTACATTTTAAGATATTCTATCACAATACGCACAAGCCGTTATTCCCAGCATGTGCTACGGTTGCTGCGTAGCGTCTGCTACGTACTCGGCGTAGCGGATGCTATGGCAGTGACTACAAGAAATATTTTCCAACTATTTTTCGTTTAAAATCACGTGTATGATAACTTATCATAGTAACGTGTTATTTAATACTATATATACTATCGAATACGATTTTATCTAATGCCTTGTGACTGTGCACTACCTAGTAGCAGTTCTAGTAGTTGTCTTTACAAGAAATTCAATGGTAATCATTTTAACTCAGTCGTAAATAAATGCCCGAACAATACAAAATTAAAAGGGCAATTAAAGTAAAAGGGCTGTCCATGTTTGAACTCATTTCATCAGTACCATTGAGAGAGCGAGCAAATATTAACCCTCCAGCTTTTCAGCTTATTTGATAAAAATGTGTCATCTCGATTTTATCCGAGGTTAATTAAAGTAAAACTTTTCTGTAATCATAAATCTTAATTTATAAATTAAAAGACTAACTAACTATATAAATAATAACAAAAACAAAAGGATATTTAGGTGTCGAAGTACTTGACCGCATCGCTGTCATACGGAAAGTATATTTCTGTAATTATATTAAAAGACTTATCAACTTTGTTGAATCATCGAAAGGTGTCAGTAATCATGAATGTTACTGAAAACGTTTTCAACACAAATCATCTGTCAATAGTAACTTATACATACATAATATTGGCAGTAACCGCAATTATTTCGTTAAAGAGAAATGATTACCGAGGTGGCTGTTTATTTTGGGTATTTTATTATTATGGGAAAATAAACGGTGACATATTATAGCTTTACACAGAGCTACAGAGTGAGTAAAGATATCGTCAAAATCAGCACTGTACTGTTCCCACTGCTGGGACACAGGCCTCCTCTATGTGAGAGGGAGTGGGCCGTAATCCACTACGCGGGCCAAGTGCGTGTTGGTAGATGTCACATGTTGTCGAATTTTTGGTTCTAGGACAGGCCGTTTTGCTCACGATGTTTTCCTTTATAGTGTTGTTTCGTTTCACACAAAGTAAAACGTCTGTGTGGGTTCGAAGCTACGACCTAAGACTCGTAAGTCGCAGTCGTTACCACGGTGTGGATAACTTAAGAAGTACACGGAGAGAAAAATTTTAGAAAAATTAATATGCTGTCTCATAATCTGAGTGCATATGAGTGGTAATGGAAAAATTACCATGCTAGGACAGTAAAAATTCTTTTGCTGTACAATAAAATTTATTGGTTAATAGTGAATTTTTCCCAATCTCACTCAGAAAATTTTCTGTAGATGTCACTTGCACTCACTTTACAGTGACGAGCATAGTAATTTTCTAACAATTTTCTCGCCGTGTACTAGTTCTAGGTACCTATTAAGCCATCTAGACATGCACTGCGCACAGGTGCCTCATCAGGTGACCTTCAGTCTTACTCGCTACAATGCCCAGGAGACTGCTGTCGTTGTCTCGCATCCGACGAGGTAATGATGCGCATTTTTTACGCATGATCGCAAAACAGTCATCTGTATGCGCTGCTGCGAACATCCCTGACTCGCTACAGAATCGTGGCAGTGACAGGAGTATCCTAAAATCACTGTTTTATTGCACACGCAGGGCATTAAAAAAAAGGCAGTTTTTTGCGTGTATCTGGTCCACAGACTGCAGGTATAAAAACCCTGGCAATATAGAATAGAATAGAATACTCTTTATTATGTAGGTACACCATATAGATTGCAGACTTAAATATAGAAATTTTACAAAGGGTGACACAATGGGCGGTCTTATCGCTAAGAGCGATCTTTTAAAGACAACCATTGGATGGATTGAAAAGGTAAGGAGAGACAAATATTGTAGGTAGTTTGTGGTGTGTATATACTCTAAACAGAGTTATCTTGACATTATTGCCGCTCTTTGCAAATCTGCGGGCCAGCGTGTTGCATCGTACGGCCAATGCCCTGCGCTCTCTCTCCATATCACAGTTATCAGTGCCATCCTCTGTAAGCTAGTGAACAAGCCTCCAAGTGACTTGCAGTTTTAGGGTTAACAGTGATATCCTTTTTAGCCACCTTGTTGTTTTGTTGTAATCCTTTGCCCACAATGAACAGAATCTAGTAAATTTAAAATTTCTTTGTGGCATGGTATAATATCTGTATAAGTATTATCTAGGCATATGGTATGGCCTTCGGTTTTTAATCCGTAAGCCTATAAATAGGGTGTAAGGGATAGAAAGTTCGGGATAGCGGTTGTTAAAAAGAAATCAGCTGTTTCATAGAAAAGTGCAATACCTATACGGTAAAAATGTGTGGAATAGTAGATTTTTTATTTAATAAACGACCTCAGAATTCAGCCTACACATATTCTGATGAGTTCATGGTATAGAAGCGTCTTTATCCCTCGTACCATAACGATTCTTACCCATAATAATTTATTAAGGTCAGGTTCAAACTCACGACCTCTCCCTCGCCAGGCCGTATGTCGCCCAGACCGTTGACGTTATGAAATGGCATTATGCGTAGGTTTGAAGCGTCAGCCACGGTGCTTAGGGTTCCGGATTCCATTCCTGTATGAGACAAGTATGTAGGCCCACAAATATTTGTCCAATGTGTGGAGGTTTGTGCTTGCTATTTTGGGATGTGAGTATTTTGTGTATTTATGTATTTACGTACCCATCCTTAATAACAGAAACAAGCTCAGCTATCGTGATTGGACATAACATAAATGAAAGTTTAGATTCTACACGGTCTCAATCAATAGGCAAAGAAATAAATGAATAGAATATAATAGAATACTCTTTATTATGTACATCATATAAATTATAGACATGAATATAAAATTTTTACAAAGGGTGACAAAATGGGCGGTCTTACTCGTACCTTACATTTTGTAAGTTTTCTATACTAAGAAGTGGTAAAAGGTGACCTTCACGCTGACGTTTATTAATTAAATAAACTTTATATTAGATTAATTTGATTTGTTATTTAATAAAACTTGACATTTATAAATGTTAATCAAAATAAAACAACATTAGACAGCAATGATTATATTATTTTATTAATGATTATAAAAGTCGAAGAATAGACAGACAGACAGGTGTTTTATAATATGTGTGAGAGAATATCTTCCGGGAAGTGTTGGAGACGGAAATGAAATTCTTTCCTCAAAACCGATGGCAGGATTTTCTTTCCAAAGCCCCATTCCCAAGGCTAGTGAGAAGGTTTCGATTGTCAATTTATGTATAAAAGCAGACATAATCACAACATAAATAGTTAGCGGCGCGACAGAATGTCGTGTGGTCGACACCGCCCATGCCAATTTCACTCGATTCCTTGTGTCCCATTCTATGGGGGTTTATTGCTTCTCTTCTATTGTCTTCGTGTTCCAATTTATGTGCCAAATAGTCTCAACAAATGAGACTATGTTAATACTTGTGGTGTTTACTGCTACAGGGTTTCTTTTTCGGGTTTATTTGCCTTCTGAAAGGACATTGTCCCGAATCGCCCTGTGCAACACAAGTATCGGACATACACGATAATTATTTGTCTATTTTATTATATTAGTTGCAAATATTTTTGTAACTCGGACCAAAAACGCATGCCAAAATGAACATTATAAAGTATTTTATTTTATAACATTAATCGCCGCCAGCTTTGCTAAAAGTCATGTCGTGCCGATAAAGATTAGGGATGCATAGGTACCTAATTAGGTACCTAGGTAGGTACTAAAAATAGCTAAATGTATTATGAAATGGTTTTTCAGTTTCTTAAAAATCACTTGATGCTATGAAAAACTATACCTTATGGTTCGATTATAACCTCAAAATCTGATTTTTTTTTTAAATATATCTATTCTGCAGCTAGTCCGCTATAAAAATAAGATCTTATAGGAGTTTACTAATGATCGACAATACTAATTTTCCGACGCTCTTGGTTCCAGGGCGAACAATGTAGGGGCGCAGAGCAATGTCCTTTAAGAATTGTGCGGTAACAAACATAAGAATAGGGAAAGAACAAAGAAACGATGGAGTGACTGTGTAAATGATGATATGGTTAGAAAGGGGGCGACTACCGAGATGACGACTGATAGAGAAGTGTGGGAGAAAAATACATGTTGCGCCGACCGCAAATAAATTGGGATAAGAGCAAGAGAGTGATGATGATGTCTGGTAACAAGCTAAGTTAACCCACTTTTTTTTTTCATAACATTTGGAAAAGGTATAAAATATATTTATTTAAATTATATATTTAATTAAATTATTTAGGGCTTATTTTTCAATCGACGGATTATTTTTATTCGTTGAATAAAATTGACGTCTGACAGATTTTGTATGGAAGAACTGTCAAAAATACAGAATTAATTCTTCGGATACAATTATCTGGCGTTGGGAAAAACAGAAATCAGCACACTAATTGCGCAACACACTATTACTCTCAACTTGAATAATTTTGAAGCATATTGCTAATCCATTGCTCCTTAAGTTCGTAAAATGTGTCTACCCAACAATGTAAATAACGCAATGAATGTTTTTGAACTGTCAAAATGAAACCCATTGCTACTGATAGTATGTTACGCAATTACCCTGCTGTAGTTAGTTAGGTAGTCATTTAATTTAGTACCTAGTGTAAATAGTTAGTAAGTTGTATAATAATTGTATATAAGCATTTTAATTTTTCAAACTAATAAATATCAACTAACTACTTGGTGTGGCTTTGATTCGCAACATAGCCATTACCTTTGAATACAATACAAAACGCTACCAAAATAAAGAACTGGAGTTGAAACATTTTCAAGACAGTCCAATAAATTCTTGGACACAAGTGCACTTGAGTCCATTAACTGTAAAGTAACACCTTCCACCCTGCAGCCTAAAATTGTGTCTGGTGATATTTCCAAGTAAGAAGTATTCGTAAGTGAAGTTATTTATACAGGTAAATGGTAGGGTAGTTAGAACTAGACGTTATTCGAAGCAAAGTAAGGTTGTGACAGTAAAAGCCTCGATGAATTATTCAGGGTCGCTGAATGTACGCCGGCGCCGGCCGCGCTCGCAGCTGACCACACCTTCCTCATATAAAGGCATTAAACTTTAACTGTACTATTATTCCATTGTACAGTTAAAGTTTAATGAAATAATAGTACAGTTTTACACTATTATTTCATTGAGGGGCCCGTGGCTAAATAATAACAGCCGCACAGGTCGATCGATCAGGTTAAGCTACGCTTGCCGCGGTTGGTATGTGGATGGGTGACCATCTTTACATACCGAGACCCCTCCGTGCCTCGGAAAGCACGTTAAACCGTTGGTCCTGGCTGTCATTCGTAGATCTTTGACAGTTGTTACGGGTAGTCAGAAGCCCGAAAATCTGACAACCAGTCTTACCTAGAGGTAGCACCTGGGTTGTGGAGGTCAGATAGGCAGTCGCTACTTGTAAAATACTGGTATTCAGCTGCATCCGGTTAGACGAAGCCAACCCCAACATAGTTGGGAAAAGGCTAGGCAGATGATGATGTACTATTATTTCATTCATTACTTTAATGAACGGTTTTTAGCACCAGTTTTTTATAACATGTAATGATTTGACAAAATGAGGATACGCTGCTTTTTTTTTTTCATTTTTATAGGCTATTTCACAAGGTTCCTTATTAAATGCAAAATAATTGTTGCTGGATTCCAATGTGACTGAGCAATAGTACAGCTTTAATAATGAGCAAGAGTTTGGTTGTTATGTCAATTAACAGACGCCCATAGTAAGTAAACAAGGAGAGCCCAACAAATATTTGGCATCGCCTCCAAATGACAAACAGTCAACAACCATAAATCGTCGAAAATTTATAATCGTTATTTTGTTTATAAACAATTTGTTTTGTTAGACTAGTGACGTAGTTTGCGTCCAAATAAGGAAGTAAATTCCCTTACACAAATAGTGTAAAACTTATACGGTATTCACATAGTGAAAACAAAAGAATGAATCGCAACTATAGTTAGGAAGAGATGAATTATTCAGTGGCGCGCCGAAGCCGGCCGGACCTCGGAGCACCGATATGCTGTGTCAGATTTATATCAAAGATTGACCCGCCCAACTTTCATTGTACTGACTTTCAAGTGGAGGAATTAGCTTTTCTATTGAGTTAAATAGTATTTTCTACATAGCAGCCCGGATCCTGGATTTGTGCCCGGTTGTAAAAGGCTCGCCCACTTTTACACGAGACTTTAACACAACTGGTGAAACGTGAGTGTACTCCGTTTAATGTGAGTGTAGTTACACCTCTGTCTAACCCTTCGGGTGTGATATTATGTTGCTGTGTTGTTATGTTTCACAAAGAGATAAGTGAACATACATGTACAGACGCCAGCACATAAAGCTACTCGAAACTGTCAAATTTTCCCAATCAACTTTGAACCTAATGTTTTAGCAATAAAGTTGAAAATCTATTAAAGAAATTTGACAGATGGTAGTAGGAATAAGTGGTGTAGTAGGAAGGTACCTATTATACCACTGAAGCTGCATTTGCTATCAATACGTAAAGGGATGGTGGAATTGCAGGCATTGTGAGACACATGTTGACTTTGTCCTTAGGGTAAACAATACTCCTGTGTTTATATAATTAGGATTGCATCAAACCTCTATAGTTTGCTACGCAACTGTGCTAGGCAAAGGTGGCTACTTACCATCGGCTGCCAACTGGAGCGGCACAAAACATCATAAAAAATTGCCACCTTTTAAAGTAATGACACCAGTATGCTGCATAAATGAACATTGTATTTTGCCGTGTGTACGTAACGTATGTTCCAGCCCGATGGCAACGCTAATGAATGGCAATAATTTCCTTAATGCACTCACTTAACTTCAGACTTCGTATGAATAGAACTGTAAGCAGTAACAGAGCTTTATGCATTTATACTAAACCCACATGGGTTGGCACTTTACTGTTTAAATTAGGATAGTTATTTCTCATAACATTCATGAAAACAGTTCACTGTTCGTTATGAGCAACGAAAGTAGATTTTAAATGGAATGAATAGTCGACTTCCTCCATTTAACTAAATGTACAAAGTTGTCCCACCTGCATTATATTTCTCCTAAATTTCACTTTGAGCCCCGAATTCAACAATCGGGTTTATCGGACTTACCGTTACAATCCTTAAGCTCTCGAAAATCAAATGAAGTAAACGGGTGAAGTTTACTTGTGTGTGTACCTCACAACTACTAAATTGGGAAGGGTTGCACAGATGATGTTTAGCCTAGCCCGATGGCTACGGTAACGAAGCCGGGGCTTGAAATATTAATGGTACCTTCTAATATTAGATCAAGGAACAGTCTGCTTGTTTGAGCGATATTTGCCGAAATTCACAGAGAAACTGAGATAAGTGTTATATTCAGGATAATGTATTTTGAGTGTATTTGAGGCCAATCCGAGGCAATTTAACAGTTCCGAAAATTTTAATGCCCATTTATGTAATGATATCGGGCTTTTAAATTTTCCGAACTTTTAAATTCTGTTACGTTTTAATTGTTTACTTCAGAGGGAGTTAGTAGATGTCACATATCTTCAAATTTTTGGTTCTAGGACATGCCGGTTTCCTTCACCGTTTACAGAGCAGTGGTGATGAAATTATTTACACATCAAAGTAAAGGGTTCCAACCCACGACCTACAACTCGTAAGCCGGGGGCAGTTACCACTGGTCCACCACTGCTCACTAATTATATACAAGCCATTCGTAAATACAGTTGAGAAGTTAGCTACAGCGCTTACAGCCTCAGGAAGTAATTAGATAGGTACTCGCATAATCTGATAACTCGTTGCGAGCTATTTGAAGAACTAATAAAAGAGCTTTCATTTCATTGAAACCCAATCGCCCGTTAGCGGTGATTAGTAAATTTTACCTTACAAAACTGGTTTCTTGATAGCGTTGTTGATGTATTTACTGCTACAATTTTAATTAAATGCTTTTATTGAAGCACGGGATTAAAGGGGTTGGTAATTAAAGCCAACCAGAATAAACGGCCTTTGTCTACCATAATTATGATTTATTAAGTCAGACCATGAAACCAGCGTCGTCTCAGAGCTTGTGTCGTAACTATTAGGTACATGCATAGCTTAATTGTGTCAGTTAGCTACCTAATTATAATTAATCAATGGTTCCGATGTGTTTAATTAATATCGTTAATATTTAATATGACACTTATTTATTTATTTATTTATTCATTAGTAGGTACACATACATTTTATATATTTAAGTTGGTGCCAACATAAGCTCATTAGAGTTTTATCGTGCACCAAAATCATCGACTACATAATTTAATTATTTTTAATTTTATATTTTTCAATCGTCAGGTAATATTTATTCGTAGAATAAAATTGACGTTTGACAGATTTTGTATGGAAGAACTGTCAAAAATTCAAAATTATTCCTGTGATAAATTATCTGGCGTTGGGAAAATCAGCTCATAGAGAATTATAACCACTTAAGTAGGTAGGTAAGAAAAAGAGAGAACAAAAAAAAATTACAACGGGCATCAGCGAAGTATTATCTAATACTTACCGGCGCACATCAGTGACCAATCCGGTCGTCCATTCTTAAAACAAAAGTGGCAGAGAGTTTTTGAATTGATACGTAGGTTGTTCCTAAAAGTACATGTATATATATGTATATATACATGTATTTTTTTAATAATAGTTAATATTAAATTTTATTTATGTTATGGTTATGATATTAATGTTAGGTATTATTTTTACTTTATTATTATTTTAAACTAATTATCTATAATAACAGCCGCACGGGTCGATCGATCAGGTTAAACTACGCTTGCCGCGGTTGGTCCGTGGATGGGTGACCATCTTCACATACCAAGACCCCTCCGTGCCTCTGAAAGCACGTTAAGCCGTTGGTCCCGGCTGTAATTCGTGGATCTTTGACAGTCGTTACGGGTCGTCAGTAGTCCGAAAGTCGGACAACCAGTCCTACCAAGGGGTATCGTATTACCCAGTAACTGGGTTGTGGAGATCAGTTAGGCAGTCGTTCCGTGTAAAATACTGGTATTCAGATGCATCCGGTTAGACTGGAAGCCGACCTCAACATAGTTGGGAAAAGGCTAGGCAGATAATGATCTATAATGAATTAAATAAAATATTTTTATTAATGTACAGACGCCAGCACATCAAGCTACCCGAAACTGTCAGATTTTCCCAATCAACTTTGAACCTTATGCTTTAGCGCTAAAGTTGAAAATCTATTAAAGAAATCTGACAGATTGTAGTAGCTTGATGTGCTGGCATCTGTACGTAGTTGAATTGCGTGATCATGGTGTGTCTTATACAACGTGTAACGTTAAATGCGCAAAACCTGAAAATAGTTTGATCAGAATAACGAGCAGAATTAATTGAACCATTTTTTAATATAGGTCACATTTTTCAAAAAATCTTCATTAAAAACTTTGCCGTGTCTATTTATTAATAGGTCAAGCAACCCAATGTCAGCGCGGCGCAGCGGCCCGGTGACGACTCCTCCCTCGGTAAAGCGTCGTCCCAGACGTAAGAAACGATCAGGGTGGCCAGTAAAACTAAAACAGCACATAAAACCTTTACAATTTTTTTATAACTTATTTTCTCTCTGAAATAGGTCAATTAAATTAAAAATCAGTTGGGGTGTCTGAGGTTTTGCGCATTTAACGTTACACGTTGTATGTCCTACCATAGCTCGACAGTCCGACAGACCATTATGATATCGTTGATTCAACCAGGGCTTTGTAAAGCATTAACAGACTTGTGTATGCTAATTATGTTAGTAATTCTAACAGTGGTAGATACTACTCTACAATAAATGTAACGTTAAGTTATAGTTTGAATGGGCCTAACTATACTATTCAAACTAGGTATATTGATGGATTAGTTTGACAGAACTTTAAAAGCGTTTTGAAGCGGTTCAATGAACTGTTGTCGACGATCTTTTCTTAGCGTTTTAAAATTGAATTTTCCAAATTACCTAAGGGGTCCCGGGTTAGGGCGTCACCGTGGGCTTCAGATGAAGGGGGCTAGTCCCACGTACATTTAATTTACAAGTGCATTAATCAGAAACGACAAACGACAGCTGCGTCACTGCAAATTAATTAAGTAGCGACATCTTTGTTGAATTAATGTGCTACTGTAATTACATTAATTAACTAAAATGTCATTCTGTAAATAGATAACCTTTATCACAAATAACGACAAACCTTTTAATATAAAACTCAAAAGGCTCATTACTAACATAAAGGTAACCATTTATCAAATCAATTTACCTTTTGGTAAACTTGACGTAATTGCTAAGTTTAGGATCCCAATTATACAATACAAACAGTAGTAGGCACAAATGATGAAGTTAATAAAATTAAATAATTGAGTGGGAATCTCGGAGAAGGGCTGAGACCAGGAATACGGAACAGCTGACGAACTGAGCCACCATATCAATATTTAAGCGGGACACAGACGCCGGCGCCGCTCCAAGACTGTTTGTCTTTTATACCACGACTCATAATAGCCGAAGGGCTGTTTACATTTCAATATACAATCTGGAATAACCATATTAACATTTCCATGTACTTCGGGATCATTCGCTTTACGCCTTCCTGTAATGTTGGCACTTAACAAGTCAATGCGCTGTAATGGATGGGGAAACAGCGCACAAAATAGGAATGCAATAAAAAGGTTATCTTAATGCGAGCTACTACGAGTACTGACGCGATCTCATTTGCACTTATTTGCTTATCAATTTGCCGAAAAGAGACATTCGTTGTTATGTGTTTTCATTAAACAAGATTACTGTGCCTACTAATTTAATGTCAAGACCCTTACTACATATATTGTGTAGAGTAAGTGAAAAAAAAAAACAATTAAATTATAAACGAATAACTTTTCACTGTACACCTTATTACCTGTCTTATCTTCCTCAGTCTTCCCAACAACTTTTAATTTACCAAAAATAGCTCTTCTTCCAGAAAAACAACATAACGATACTGATTTCCCTAATAGTTCTCCCGAGTAAATAAGTTAGTGTTACGGTACTGCGTGAACTACTATATTATGTAAGTACGCTGTGCCTTTGTGTATATCATCTTTTCATTCAACTAAATTGCCTACTACACCCCAAATTATGTCTGTCTACAGCACCTGCCGTCAAAGCAATTACTTTGGCCTTAATCAATATCTAAGTCTACAAAATTTTCGACTTCATACTAAAATAATGTGATATTAAAAACATTAATCAAATGTAACGGTTCATTAAAGGTATAACAACAGGAGTTTTAATGAAAATATTCGCGTAATTGTGAATCAATGAGCACTCCAACTTATATTTAAATAGCTTGGATTCCCAATTGAGTTAAATTGAAATAGTCCACTAGCCCAATGTGGGCCAACTATATTGATCTGAACGGAAAGTGCTGACTCACCAGGATCAGTGAGTGGATTGGCCAAAGGTGCTTGTCAGTCGATTGAGTTTCCTAGACGTAATGAAATGGTTATCATCCAGTTCCTGTCATAATCGTTACCTTATTTTGATCTCCCTTACATATCGTTATGGCACATAATGTTATGGCTGGAGAATCATTACTTTACTTTCCAAATACCCAACCCTGTCGTTAGAACGTGTCGACTTTACAATTAAATTTCAAAAGATTTGTATCTACTCTTTCTTTTTAACATTGTAACTTTTTGAATACTGTTGCTTTGTGTCAGTTTTGTACTTTTCCTGGCGTGTTTGGTCTCCTACACATTCTCTGCCTAAGAAGAAGTATGTAGGAGGACAGACGCACATACCTTGTAGCTGTAATTTTGTGAACTAAGATATTTACTGTGGTTATCACAACTAATATTGTTGTTGCTAGTCATGTTGTGCGATTACGCTTTTGGTGATAATCAGGTCAAAACTTATAATGTGAACGTTTTGAATAAATAAATAAATAGAAGAGAATCTACGTGTTTTCTCGTTATCAAAATGTGTCTAGGTAGTGTTACAAGGATCTTTTGGCGCCTGAATAACATTGACAAGGGGGTGTTGTTGGTAAACATTTATAAAATTGGCACAAAAAAATTACAAAACAAGATGGCGGCGTTAGTGCCGATTTATGCCACGGGCCAAAAAAAACTTGCAGCGTTATTTATATTTACCTAATATATTTATTAGTCTATAACCTCCAACCAACTATAATTACTTTTAATTTCATAATATTATACCTACGGCTGCTTTTTAATTAGTGGTAATCATTTCGTGTGTATTTTTCACAAATAGTTATTGAAATTTAACAGCGCTTTACTCGTTAACCAAATACCAACCTTTTGAACTATTTTAATAATTTTCATAACAACAGTGCCCATAGGGCGTTTTTTGTTAAAGCCTTCAAAAGGTAAAAACGATACTTGGAGCTTTCAATTATTTCTATTAAAGTAGGTCAAGTTATACAACATGTCCCAGAATTAACGCACAACTTCTTAAGGGGTCATTGTACTCATCATTATGAACAACTTTTACTATGGGACCAAACCTGAAATGTCGAAAAAAAAATCAGTTGTTCCCTACGTTTATGTTCGCGTAACTCGTCAAAATGTATGGAGTAGTGATTTTTTTTAGCGATTTCTGTTTACGAACCATAGTAAAAGTTGTTCATAATAATGAGTACAGTGACCCCTTAGGAAGTCGTGCGTTATTTAAGTTACAATTTGTATTTAGACTATTAGACTAGACAATGTAATAGATACCTAGGTACCTAATAATTTAAATAAACTAAAATCGCAATTTTAAAATAAATTGGTTCATCATTATCATCATCTACCTAGCCTTTTCCCAACTATATTGGGGTAGGCTTCCAGTCTAACTGGATGCAGCTGAATATCAGTATTTTACATGGAGCGACTGCCTATCTGACCTCCACAACCCTTAGTAAGACTGGTTGTCAGACTTTCAGACTACTGACGACCCATAACGACTATCAAAGATCCACGAATGACAGCCGGGACCAACGGCTTAACGTGCTTTCCGAGGCACGGAGGATCTTGGTATGTGAAGATGGTCACCCATCAACGGACCAACCGCGGCAAGCGTATCTTAATCTGATCAATCGACCCGTGCGGCTGATATTAATTAGCCACAAGCCCCTCAAAATAAATTACACTCATATTATAAAGGCGAAAGTTTGTGAGTGTGTGTGTTTGTATGTTTGTTACTTCTTCACGCTCAAACGGCTGAACGGATTTAGATGAAATTTGATACACAGATAGTTTATAACCAGGATTAACACATAGAATACTTTTCATCCCGATATTCCCACGGGATCGACACTTATGCGGGTGAAACCGCGGGGCGCAGCTAGTTTAAAATAAATTGATTACGTAATTAAAAATCTGTAATAGCTGGTATATTAACAAAGTTCGTAGTGTGGGTACTATCCACTCCGTTTCAACTGGCAAAATGTAGGTGTACTATAGCACACCTCTGCCCAACCCATCAGGGAAACATAGCGCGCTGTTATGATGTTACTCTGTTTTATTATACCTTTGGTTTTATGTAGACAGCTTATTGGTTAACTAACAATTGATTAACAACTTCTCTAAATTAATAACAGTGCTGAAAGTTATAACCGCTGAAAGTTGATTTATTAGCAAGTTTATACCACTTACCGCAAATGATTGATATTCTATTGAAAACTCATAAATAATTTTAATTAAATTAATATTAAGTTATCATAATTACCGTAACATTGAAACAAGTTCCAAGCCGCGACCGCTGTAGACCACATTCTGCCAGACATCGTACAGTCAACCGCACACTTGAACTACGAAAACCGTTCTTGTAGCTATGACATAGAGCTGTTGTCAGTGTAGATATGTCATTGTTCATGTTGCTACGGACGTGCGGACGTGGTTAATTGTACGACGTCACTGGACTCATCTATGTAAGAATGGAGTGTTAATGGTAGCGTGCAAACTGCACCACTAAATTTCTAAACAAGCACTGCGTACCTATACATGGCGGAAGATTAAAAATTCGGCCAAGTGCGAGTCGGATTCGCGCACGAAGGGTTCCGTACCATTATCTATAAAAACAGCAAAAAAAAAAAAAAAAAAAAGTCATGTTTGTTGTATGAGAGCGCCTTAAATATTTATTTTATTCTATTTTTTAGTATTTGTTGTTATAGCGGCAACAGAAATACGTAATCTGAGAAAATTTGAACTGTCTGTCATTATTTATACATATATATACATACATATACTGTCTGTCTGTATCTGTGTCTGTCTGTATATATTTATAGGTACCTATTACCTAAAGGGAGGTACTTATTTACAGAAATATCAAATGCACACAATCCTGATACGTATATACATAAATTAATAAGGCCATATTATTTGAAAATGTCCCTCTCTGCCCCTCAGGCAAACATCGCTGCGCCGCAAACGAAGCAGCCCTTTATTTCCTCTGTGAATACAAATATTGAATAAAATATTTTGTTATAAATAAACACAACCTATTTAAAAATCCTCCCCAAGGTAAAACTTACCTTACTTACCAATATTATATGTATATAATTTGAGAAGTTGTATTTTATAAACAACTTACAAGATTTTCTTGAGACTATACATACCGACGAGTGCCTAATTTGTGGTTAAAAGGAAGCGTCAGGGAAACCCGCAAAATTCATATTTTCTTACGTTTTTGCAATTTGCAGGTTGTATTTTGAACAAAGTAAGATTCAAGCCGTAACAACTATGTATTTACAGAATTATAATCGTCAAAATCATCAATACAACCCTCTTAGTTCACATAACCCAATTGAATGACTCTTTCATGAAAATTAAATATCAATCAGTAAGGTTATATGAACTAATTAATTTAATATTTAAAATATTTGTTGTGGCGTTAGTGTATTTTAAGTAGGTTCGTAGTAATGCATATCTAAAAACGTTTTGAAGTATTAATAAACACTTAGGCATGTTTTAAAGAGAAAAAAATACTTGTCCGCTTCCTCATTAAACTTATCTCTGGGAGCTATCCAAATCTATCACGCAGTTTCAAAGTAATCGGTAAACATTCACAAAAAAAACATTAATATTCCGTACCTTCTTCTTTTTGAAGTCGGTGTGAAAATCATTATCAGCGTTCTCTTTTCTTTTCAAATAATCACAATTTTTGTTCAGATGAGTCTTAAAGCAAATTACTTTCGGTTCACTTGTTACATTTTAGTCGACTTATTCTTATTTCGAACAAATATATTTCTGAGAGACTTTTATTCATATTTGACTCTTCAGGTGTGTAAGCAAATCGTACATTGTAATCTCGATTTCGTTATTAAAATATCGAAACCTTTTCAAAGGTTTTAAACACAAAAAGTGTCTACCAACTTAGGGTTTTCAAGACGTAGTAAATAAATAAAAATGTGGTACTCAATCTATTATTTATTAAATCTTTGGCTATCTGTTTGTACATCATAATCTACGATTCACGTAAAAACATATATCTACACATCATTTTCCTCAAAATGTTTATATATCAAGTTACAACCTTAGGTTTCAGAATGATGAATGAAATAACATTAATTATTAAGTAAAACACTGAGTATAAACTACCGATCAACAAATCAATCCGTGGCTATTTACTATCCATATTTCATATACAGTACATTTTTATGATTTACATGGTGTTTATGTTCTTTTTATACTTGATTTATTGGGTAAGCTAAAACTAACATTTTTACTGAAATAACTGATAAATATTCTGTACATAAGTAATCATTACATAATAGAAAAGGTAAAACATAAACAATAACGTACATATTATAGTAGGTATGACATAATTCATTTATATTTCTCCGATATCAGAAGCTTTGTTAATTAGGAAATATTTATACGGACATCGTGTTACCCAGTAACTGGGTAGTGGAGGACAGATACGCATTCGCTTCAACGAAAAATAATGGAATTCAGCATCTGGTTAGACTGGAAACTGACCCCAATATAGTCGGGAAAAGGCTAGGCAGATTAATCATCTCATACAGAGAACGAAGATACTGATTTCTTCACAACAAATTGGTTCAAAATTAATTTTATAATTAACCGGAGTACCACAACAGTATTTTTATTTCTTGTGTTTATAACATTAACGACGAGGAAATAATTGATAACATTGTGTGTTGTACGTTTTAAATACATTAGAATGACGATTGTTTAGAAATCAGTACCATCAGTTTTCCTAAATTCATGAGTGTAGACGTTGATGTTGGTCTTTGTGTTCATTCCGGGTTCAGTTCCCGCACCAGGATAAATATTTGTATTTATGCCCACAGATCTTATTACTTACGTATAAATATGCACTTTTATTAAGTATCAAACCTAAAATAATATGCAATCACAGAAGGAGCGAAATGATAAAGAAACAGACATGTTGACAGAGTTTTGTACTAATTGTAATGATTGTCAAGATACAAGTCAGTGTTTAGTACGAAATAAAATATTTTGGCACTTTAGTAGAACTCGTTACGCGATAAATTGTTTACAACTTTATAATTACAAGGTTTACAGGGAAGACATGATCTGCTTTCACGATATTTTGCGCAATACAGTGTTCGGCCATACTATTCTACACCACGAATCTTACTCTCGATATGGTGACTTAATATTACGTATTGCGATATATCATATGTACAGTATGTTGTAGCCTAACCACAAAAAGCCCTTAAGTACGGCGTAGTAGATGAAGTCAGCTAGGTTAGGTTTCTAAATTAAAATCACGATTCTACGACGACTTTACACAAAAATAGGTCTATAAACCTACGGTCACCATAAGTCAACAAAACAATTTATTTACACTGACAAAACAATTCATAGCCCCGCTGCCCAGCTAACCAATCTATTTGTACTTATTTCATAAAAAAATATGTACGTCCAATTATATCACAAAACGCCGTCCATACCTCGTGCAGCCGACCGCTTCGAACTGGAACAAAAGAGTATTTTATCTACAACACTGTCGCACTACACGTTATACCTAACATAACTACCACTGTTTATATTATAATTTAGTCCAAATATACGGTTGACTGGAAGCAAATTAATGAGGTTTACATACAGGTTAGTCCTACTCCTTTGACAATTCTCTATTGATCTTCTATTTACTTTACATATATGTAACTAGTTTACATTTCAGTTGTCTACAAACTACTAATTAATTATAATACTCACATTGCATTTGTTCTACGTAAGGAGAGAATCGTATTCGAAGGGCGTCGGGTCGGCTGCCCGCAGGTGTCACCACAACACCCCCCCGGAGATATTCGACACCTCTATTTGGTCCTCCGCCTCTGTGTTGATAACGGGCACATTTCTTCGTCTGTATCTCAGGCGAAAACTCACCCACAATATCAAAGACATAACTATTAGTCCACATACTGCGACCGTACCTATGTACTGTGCGTAACTTTTATCAGCAGACTGATACGGAGAATATTCAATTTTGTATTTTGGTTGTTTTGTCTCCATCTCGTGTACAGTCACGTTTTCTGATTCGCTCAAATGCTTACTCAATATAATACTAGATTTGGGTTCTGAGACAATGTTTTCTGCTTTCTTTGTTATGTTCAGTGGCGTGTTCAAGCGCTTTCCAGATCCGTTCTTTCGATAAACTTGGCTGTCATCATCTTTGAGATCTTTCTTATAATTACGCGTCGATACAGAGAAGTACGGTTCTATATCTAAAAATCTGTGATCAATATTAAGCTGGTCGTTTTGAAGTTTATTTTGATCCAAGATTTTAGAGGATTCCCTGGCTTTAACGATAGTTGTTTCATTCATGTAGTCGTTTATTGAAATTTTATTGTCGTTTCTTTCGCTTCCTTTAGTTCCTTCTTTCGCTTGTTCAGACAAGTTATCGCTTTTGTCTACGCTACTTGTCGTTGTGTTTTTAACCTGTCCAGGTGATTTCATGTTTTTATAATCATGTTTGATTTTATTGTTCCCGTGTTTAAAAGTTTTTTCAGTTTTATTATTCAAATATCCATAGTATCTTAGTAACTTATTAATCATTTCTGTGCTGTACAAGTTAACGGGTGGGAGGCTATCACTTATCGTAAACGTTTCTGGAAATGTACAATTATATTTAGTTATCTCTACTTTAGCTTCAGAAGTAGAATAGTAGCAAGACTCACTGCTGGATAAGCTCTTGTTCCAGTTCATCCAGTCTTTCAGCCATAATTCGGAACTACAGTTGATATTGTTTCCGTGCAATCTTAAAGTTTTTAGTTGCGCCAAGTAAAATAACAAATCATTTCTGATCTCTGATAAATTATTCATTCTCAAGTCGAGGTACTGTAAATGGGAAAAGGCAGCTAATGCCGCTGAATCAGCCAATAGTTGTCTGGCCAGTCCGGGACTAGACTGCAGATGTAACATCTGAACGCTTTCCGGCGACGACATTGGAAACGAGCCATCTCGTTCTGGCACCGATAAGTTTAAGTAACACAGTCTTAAATCTCGAAGTGACAATGGACCATCAAATGTACTCCATGACAATGTTTGGATCGGGTTGTTTGACAAATCTAGCATTTCTAGCGATAGTAAGTCGTCAAACACATGATCTTCAATGTAATGTATATCGTTATTTTGTAACAATAATATCCTTAAATTAGGCAAGTTTTTTAAATCAGGAATAGACAGATTCTTAATTAAATTATTATTGATTGATAGATATTTCAATTCATCTGGCAGCGATTTGGGTACAGTCGTTAGAAGATTTTTGTTTATATTCAAAAACAACAACATCTCCAGTCTACCTAATGAATCATCTTCTACAGAAACTACTTTATTATCAGAAAAATCCAGTGACTGTAGTAGAGGATAACTATCGAAATCTCCACATCTGACAGCTGATATTCTATTCCCGACTAACGATAAGAACCGTACAGAATGTGTGAATGCTTCGGGAACTTGGTGTAAACCTGTTCTTGATGCATCTATTTGTTGTAGTCTGCGACCAGTGCCGACCAATAATTGTGTATCCAGTTGTGTGATGCCTAGATGTGGGTTATCCGTAAGTAATAATCGCGCCAGATTTGGTAATAACTGTAGAGCACCCGGAGCCAGAATTCTTAAATTATTGTGTGACACGTCCAGGTGCTGCAGTAACCAATTATTAAAATAATTTTCATGTATAAATTCCAGGTTATTTCTGCTCAAATTGAGATGCTGAAGATTTTTCAGTGGTGTAAACACGTTAGTCAACATAGTCAAATTATTTTCTGACAAGTCCAAAGTTTCTAGTTTAGACAATCCATCGAAGCTCTCCTCAAATATATTTATAATTTGATTTCTGCTTAAAATAAGTTTCCGAAGATTCAGAAAGTTGTTAAAGATTCCTTTGGTAACGTATTGCAAGTTATTGGAAGATAAATCAATTTCTCTCAAGTTCTGTCTTTTGATATTGATCATTATTTGAATGAAACTGTTATTTCTTATTTGCAGAGAGTTCGTGTCTAATAATGGTAAGTCGAAGTAAACAATACTCGCATTGCACGTAGTGCCGAAACGGGCTGTAACTTGGGCAATAGTTTTATTTGCATACTCCTGAGGCCACGCCGACAACTTTACCTCTTCATTACAGCACACAGAGAGCTGGTGGTGCACGTCTGTGTGATCCTTCAGAGTGAGGTTATACGAACATTGTTGACACAGAGTTGTGTTTGAGATACATGCACAACTATCGAGACAAATAGAAGCCAAATTAGTTATTTGCCACCAAAATATAACCGTTAAAAATAACCACTGTTTAAAAAATACAGCCATTTCTGACAATATCGTCTGAATCTCCTTGAATCTAAGCCGGGTTGAATGTTAGATAGTACTGAAGTTCACATTTGCGACACATATTTCTCTGAATCACATTATCACTTATGGAGTTTATTTGGAATGAAAAAAACATCTTGTAAGTTAACACACGCACAAAAACTCAAGTAGGCGCTGTTTTAGTCACATCGCTGTCACTCATGTTGATTGGCTCAGATGGCTCGTGTGTCGGTGACGGGCACCGGGCAGTAAGGTGCGTGGATCACTGTAACAGCACGTGACACTGATACGTAACAGCGGTGTCGGGTTGTGTTGCGTCGTGCGAGCGCGCGGTTGGGCGGACACTGCCGGCGCCACCGCGTCTGTCTGCGAACTGTGCTCCGCGAGCCGAGAGGCGCGGCGCCGGCGCCCTGCCGCCGCTTTTACATCCCTCACAACCTCATTTTTATATAGTCAACTGACTTCCACACCACCACTATTTATGTCATACTCGGCGCTCCTTAATACGTTATTTTAAGGACGCGAGTATTTGTAAGTGTGCTTTATATTTTTCGGTCGCTACGGCTGAGATTGCTCCCTGTTGGGCTTTCTTGGAGGGACAGCATGATTTAAACGATAAGTTATTATTGCGCGATATTACGTCACTTTGTAATTCAAAACTAGGAAACAAAAGCATTCGGTTTACAACCTACTATATATATATACGTATAGTATGTGATATTTTCCGAAGAAAATTTTATTACCTAAGAGAAAGGAAACGACGTAGATTGGATGTATACATTATTGAACGAAGTTTCTTTTTTATTTCGTTATAGGTTTATTAATACTCATAATGCACTGATAAAGTTTGTGGAAAATAAAAGGAATCAAGGCAGTACATAGAATGGTAATATTTTGTAAGGACGATGTTTAAATTAATTGACAACTGTCATTAACTTTTCCTTAGAGAGTTTGTTAGAGTCGCGAAGGCAGTCAAAGTAAAAAGTAAAATGACTGCCTCAAAGCCTATCTTATTCAACCCTTTATACCTACTGTTTCAAACATCTTTACCGAAACGTTGGACCAGCATTTCATGAATTGCTCCCGCAAGGCTTTCCGAAGGGTCTCTTTATTGCACTCCTTAATTTGGGTTATTTGAACTTTTCTTGTCCCTTCCTGAATAACTTGAGGAGGAAAACATCGTATTTCAAGCACCTCTAACATGTTGTATGCTGGCCACCTAATGCGAAAGTTATGACTTTTTTTGTTAAGGCTCGCGCCAAACAGAAGCGGCTCAATGTAAACATTATTAATATGAGTGACATTATGAGAACTCATAGACATGTGCGCACATCTCCATGATAGATAGTTATATTAAACACATAGTAGATCCTCGTGTAGATAACTATGTTTTTAGATACCTAGTATGAATATTCAAAAGAAAGAAAGAAAGAAGAAAGAAAAAAAAACGTTTATTTTGCACAAACAAAACGCATGTTACAAACATAAAATAAAATAATAATTAAAAATAAAAAAAGACATAAAATATACAACGGAGTCAAAAGCCTCGTACTCAAGCGCTTGATGTCAGGGCCAGGGACCAAAGACAACACACAAAGTATATTATTTTTCTGTAAAAGGTGGTTTTATTTGTGTAATAGTGCATAGTTAAGTATTTGTGTACATCTCTATCGAAGCCTGTTGAGAAAAATGTTGTTATAAGTCAAAATTTTACTTTATGGCATTGACAGGGGGTCGGGTTAATAATCTAATACATTTTCGTACAGTAGGAAACGTCTATATTTTCTGTATATAAGATTATTGCAACCAGAATATTCCCCATCCATTCTAAGAGCACCTTTCCCGAATACATTTATTAAAGTGACCCTCAGCTTAGAGGCCGCTAGATAAATCATAGTCAGGAAATGGTGGATCTTCGCGGTAAACCGAATAAAAAGGAAAAACTTCTGCACTGTATCTAATAACATACACGAATGTACATAAAGATAGATATTTTATAATACATAGCCATTCTGCAATTAGTTGGCAATGAAATAAGTGATATACAACGTGTAACGTTAAATGCGCAAAACCTGAAAATAGTTTGATCAGAATAACGAGCAGAATTCATTGAACCACTTTTTAATAAGGGCCACATTTTTCAAAAAATCTTCATTAAAAACGTTGCCGTGTCTATTTATTAATAGGTCAAGCAAGCCAATGTCAGCGCGGCGCAGCGGCCCGGTGACGACTCCTCCCTCGGTAAAGCGTCGTCGCAGACGCAAGAAACGATCAGAATAGCCAGTAAAACTAAAACAGTACATAAAACCCTTACAATTTTTTTAATGACTTATTTTCTCTCTGAAATAGGTAAATTGAATTAAAAATCAGTTGGGCTGTCTGAGGTTTTGCGCATTTAACGTTACAGGATGTAATTTGTTACTACTTAGTTCAAAATTGAGCCAAAACGTATAGGTCTATTCTCTAAGTTGCATATTAATAAGTTGTCCATTCGCGTCATAATAGTAGCCCACCAGCATACCCACTTACTTATATCATAATCTGAATATGCAAATCATATTATAAGTGCATGTAGGGAGTAGAGGAGCCGAGCGTCTAAACGACATATTGAATATTCTTTGACAGCAAATAAATTATAATGCGAAGCCCAGAAAACTTCTCAAGATTTGTGTCCAAGTCAAACTCGTAACCAAGTTATTTATGATCCTGTATTACGGAAGAATATAGTTCATACTTATCTATTAGATAAGTTATTGTCAAGTACCTACATATCTATTTAGAGAAAGCCTTAAATAAAAAGCTAATTATAGTCTTGTTTGAATCCCGAACCTAAAATTTCTCGGTAGCTTTTATAGTGCATTTTCTACAACCATTTCATAAGCATTTAAAAGAACGCTTCGAACAAACATACACACATTCTATTGCAACGGTAATAGATATTAAGAGGCTTACTTATAAACGTTGCTTAAAGTTAAGAGACGTTTAAACGTCAAAAATGTATGGTTAAACAGTCGCTAATATTGGGTTGGTACATATGAAATTGCCGATTTAAACAGAGGATCAAAAACACAAAAAAAAATGATTTATAAATTATTTATTCGTGACAAAATCGTACAACAGTTGTATGATGGACAGCGAGTTATTGTGCAAGTTCTCGTGTGCTATATGCACATTGATTTCCACTAATTGTTGTAAAAATGGCAGATCCAGTACGCGCGAAGGTCGACCGCAAGGCTCATTTTCAAAATTCTCTACTCTACAACGAAATTTTCGGAACCAATTTCTCACTGTCCTTTCAGAAATTGTATTCTCCCCTAATCTCTCATTTTTTTGTTTTGCTGTTTCACGTGCACTTAATCCACCTTTGAACTCATAAAACATGATACCTCTAATTTTTTTCGAATCCATGGTAAGAAAGAAAAACTTAAATTAAATCACGTCTGTCTAAATCCTCTGATGGTGTTTAAAATATTAATCAAGTGTCGATGCTTTGTTTACAATAACAAAAATGAACAAATCAAAACGTGTTCGGTAATAAGCGCCCACTGTTTTACATTGTTGCGCAGTCGGCAATTTCATATGCACCAACCAAAAATTTACTTAACTTTAAAAAACGTTCATAAATAAAGGTTAGTATGTAATAAAAGTACAAAGCACCTATGTAAGTATAATGCCAATGTATACGTTTTTATAATAAACTTCCTAGCCACATTCAAGAACTAAGCATTAATAAATTCAAATCTTTTATAAAGCTAAAACTATGCCAGAAAGCCTATTATACTGTAAAAGACTATATTGAGGACAAAAACGCTTGGGATTGAGCTGCTCCAATAGGTCTAGACAGTGAATGTTGTTTATTTTTTATTTTGCTGATTTACACTTTTGTTTTTTTTTTTTTTTTCTTTCTAAATATCTATTTATATACAGAATGACATGAACATTTACTGTTTAAAGTCTTATATTATTTTAATTATTGTGAATGTGAGGACTATGTGGGTCATTGTTTCCGTTTTAATCATGGTCTGGCAGTTTGAGTGGTGTATGCGGTCTACACAAATGTCCTGTCCTTGGTATTGCTCGTCGAATCGTTGAGCTCCTTAAGTTCTGAGTTGAGCTGCACGGTTACTGACGAATGCGTGCACTGACTGCACAGGTCCACTCAGTGTGGTTCTTTCCTCAAAAGACCACTTCAGACACCAATCTACATGGTCCTCAAAGATCAAAGATTATATCCGGATTTTTATATACACATTGACATTGATGAATTTTATATAAACAATGACATGGATATTTACTTTGTAAAGTATCTTATTTTTTATTATTATTACTGTGAGTGTGAAGACTATGTGGGTCATTTCTTTTTTTCGGTTTTCCTTCTTAGTTAGTTTTAATCATGATCTGGCAGTTTGAGTCATTTATGCGGCCTACCCAAATGTCCTTTCATTGGTATTGTTCGTCGAATCGTAAGGCTCCTCAAGTTCTGAGTTGAGCTGCACGATTTTTGACAAATGCGTGCACTGACTGGACAGGTCCGCTCAATCTGTGTGGTTCTGTACTCAAAAGACCATTTCAGACACCAATCTACATGGTCTTCACATGATCTGACCAAGATTATGTCTGGACTTTAAAACAGACTGTGACCTCTGAGTTTGTTTCGGCCTTTCTTCTCAGAGTAGTCAGATAGGAAACGCCGACCTCATCTAGTTTAAAAAATATGATTGACATGTAAAAGTGTTTGTACAAACCTACTTACAGAAAATAAATAATTTATCATTTAAGAATCATACGCACAAAGATAAAGTGACACCTTTAACCAATGTACAGACGCCGGCACATTAAGCTACTACAATCTGTCAAATTTCTTTAATAGATTTTCAACTTTACCGCTAAAGCATAAGGTTCAAAGTCGATTGGGAAAATTTGACAGTTTCGGGTAGCTTGATGTGCTGGCGTCTGTACATATATTATGTATCTATTATTCATTAGGTAAGTCAAGTCAAACCAGACTTTTTCACCATGTCGGGTAATCGAAAATATCAAAGTAGATTTAGTAATGAGTTATCTTGATAATGCGAATCAAACGTCAGTATCACTAGCCAGACGTTAAGCCATTAGATAGCAATTTACCTTAATAGAGACCGGAACGTCTTTCACTCGATGAATCTGGCACACAAGAAAAGAAACAAGGTTTTCTACTCGTATCGAACTGAAACGCCGCGCCGTAGTTACCGACGCTAGATAAAGGTGATTAAGTAACGAAATAACCGTGGAACAAGCAAGCATTAGGCCATTAGCGACGGGTAACACTAAACGGTTTCGTGGAACTAAAAGTGCGCCTTCAGAGGAACAAAATCGCTGTCATTAGGGTAACGAGGGACGCCTGCTGACGCAGCGCGAGTGGCCGACGTAACTCTTTAGCTTGCAAGACCTAATGAACCGGGAGCCGGGAGCCCGGCCGGAGCCGGGCCGGAGCCGGCATCCCTGGACGCTCGCCTCACTGGCCGAGCGCTGATTGCCGCTGGCCGTGTGTTTTTTCTAGAGGTAAAAAGCTAATTGTCCGTCTTGCTTTTTAAAGCTAACTAGCCACTAACTCTGCTTGTTTTGTTGTAAGATATTTATTTAGAAATATTTGAGCTATATTATCTTTTGTTTCTGATTATTTAACTGTAACAATGTGAAAATATTTTTTGTTTTATTTCCACAATATAATAAATATCATATTTTAAAGTATAGGTAATTTTAATTTAGATGCTTTGATCATTTGAGGTTTTTGAATAAACTCTAATCCAAGATAGTCTAGATCATCAATATCCTCTCAAAAAACTGGGTATTACAGATAATTTTCGTAACCTCTACAAAATGACAGTCGCCAAATGAAATTTTCTAAGAAGATTTGTTAGATTTTCGCAAGTAAACGTACGATAGTAGGTTCTGTATTACATGCCATAAATATAAAGACGCATAAAAGGGAAAGTTTTACGTACCTAAATCCTGGCTAAAAGAGAGATTTTTCACTCTATGTCATTTTATATAAACAGTTTCAGAACATGAAAAAGGTACTACTTTTGCCTTAAGTATATAGATACTATATTTTTAAACTACAATGTTCTTCGCTCTTATTCAGTCGAGAAGCTACCAATTACAAATGGAATATTACCGTTTCTATTTAACTTGCAGTTTCCATTGTGTCACCCTTTGTAAATTTTATATATTTATGTCTGTAATTTATATGGTGTACATAATAAAGAGTATTCTATTCTATTCTATTCTATTCTTCAATCACCTCCCAAATGCGATTGCAAGCTTCATATTTGATCGAAGTTTAATCAAGTAAAGTACATCTAATATTTTTACAAATAAAGTAACCGTTACAGCTAGTCAGAAGCCCAAAAGTCTGACAACCAGTCTTACCAAGGGGTACCTATCGTGTTACCCAGTGACTGGGTTGTGTAGGTGAGATAGGCAGTCGCTCCATGTAAAATATGGTATTCAGCTGCATCCGGTAAGACTGGAAGCCGACCCTAACATAGTTGGGAGAAGGCTAGGAAGATTGAAAGTAACCGGAAGTTGAACTTAAGACCTACCGAAAAAATGAATATTATAATAGTAAAACTCGAATGACATGTAAGTTTGCTCATGCCTAATACCTACGGTACTCGAGGTACCTATTTATTAAATGTAAGAAACATTTTTTATAGTTCGCTCATTATGCTGCCGCGCCAGTACTAGTTAATCCCCTGGGGTGCTAATACGACTCCTCAATTTGCACATCTCCGAACGTGAAAGAGCTACTTAAGAGACAAGTTTTCAGCAAAATAGAAAGCAATTTTTTACAGCGTCGAAGGCAAGTTGCTCTTCAGGAAAAATGTAGCAACAATTACTGCATGT
This sequence comes from Eremobia ochroleuca, assembly GCA_949629135.1. NCBI lineage: Eukaryota > Metazoa > Arthropoda > Insecta > Lepidoptera > Noctuidae > Eremobia > Eremobia ochroleuca. Next base: position 13,922,404 of record OX451389.1, read on the forward strand.
CGATTCTGTAAAAATCTCACCGTGAAAACTTGCGTGGAGTGAGCTGTCAGTGTCATCCCACTGATGACCAAGCAAACATTGACAATCATAATCGAGATTTTAATAATATTGGTTTGGAACAAAAGTAATGAGACACTACAAAATCTATACGTTTCCTTTTTCAAGTGAATTGTTTTCGATAATATTCTAGAATGTTGTAGAACATTCTAGGTACTTGTGATGTGAGGGTATATAAAGCCGCCCTCGCGATCGTATTGGTCAGTTTGAAGAAAAATGGACGAGCGACAAGCTCGAACACTATACTTATACGAGTACTTGTTAGGCCACAGTGCGCGGGCTGCGGCTGACAATAACAACACTGCATTGGGCGCTGGAAGTACAAGCCATGCGACGGTGTCCCGATGGTTTGACCGTTTTAAATCAGGAGACAGGAGCCTTGAAAGTCAGCCACGCTCAGGACAACCACCCGCAGTGAATGATGACGATTTACCCCGCGAACTGCAGTCGAATCCGGATGCTACCACTCGTGAATTAGCGGAAGCACTTAAGCAGTCACCACGCCGTGGAATACCATCTGCATGAGCTTGGGTATCGAAAAGTTTTGGCTCGGTGGGTGCCGCACATCCTTACAGACGCCAGTCGTGCAGTCCGTGTCGCTATCTGTCAATCACTTTTGCTGCAACCCCAACGTAAAGAGTTTTTGTCTGATCTGGTTACTGGAGATCAATCATGGATTCATTACGAGAGCGACACACGTCGTGCTTTTTGGCTGCCTCGAGTAGAAACGCCACCAACTCAACCGAAGCTGAGTCAAAAGAACCGCTTAAAAGTTTTGCTTTGCTGTTTCTGGGACGCGCAAGGCATGCTATTTTATGAACTATTACACAATTCAACTATAAACGCTGACAAACATTCAACCCAGCTCGCCAAACTATTTGCTGCTATCAAGAAAAATAGACAAAGACAAGTCAAAATAGTTTCACTACACGATAACGCTCGCTCGACCTCACGTCGCATCTACCGTTCCCCAACAGTTGGAGAACTTGGGCTGGGAGACGATACCCTACCCACTTTATTCCCCAGACCTCGCCCCATCAGACTATCATTTTTTTAGAGCCCTGGAATCAAAATCAAAATCAAAAGTCATTTATTCAAAAACAACATTTGCGGGGTAAACAATTTAATTATTTCTCTGATGTAGAGGCGGAGTTGAACAACTTTTTCGAGGCACAGCCATCAGAGTTCTGGGCGAAAGGCATCCAATCTTTGCCGGATCGTTGGCAAGAAGTTTTAGGTGCTAATGATGATTACATCATTGACTAAGCTTTTTGTATTGCAATAATAATAAAAAATATGAAACGTAAACCAAGTGTCCCATTACTTTTCTGCCAACCTGATATTTTTTATGCTAATTCTATTGATATTTTCATATAATTTCAAAACTAGTATTTTAGTTGTCAAATCAATACTATTTTGTGGAAGCTTAAAATAAAATAGAAAAACAGAAACTTAATCAGAATATCAATTTTGTTTTTCTTTCCTAGATTAAAACCCCACAAAATAGTAACACTTAGTTTGACTACTACTACTAGCTTACTACTACGTAGCGTACTAATACTAGTTTTGAAATTATATAAAATTATCAATACAATTACCATAAAAAATATTATTAAAATCTCGATTATGATTGTAAATGTATTCTTGTCATCCTACCTGATATTAGGGATTGACTCCCTAGTATCAGGTAGGATGACACTGATAGCTCACTCCACGCTCACTTCACCTAAGTTTTCACGGTGAGATGGTTACAGAATCGCACTGCAGATAAATGTAAACATAAAAGTATAATGAGCACTATAACAGACAATAATACTTTAACAGCGAGCAATAATTGAATGAAGGATCGTTTTACGAATCCTACAAAGCAAAATGAACAATAATGTGTCGGTAATCTGGTAGCAACTAAATCCGTTTACGCATTGTTAATCGGCCTGTCCAGCGAAGAGTCGGATGAACGTGGGAACTGTAATAAGGGTCGTGGCATAAAACTTTATTACTCGCCCCACCTCGGCCTACAGACGGGATGCGAAACGACTATCATTCTCATTAACCTCGCCTCCGCCACCTCGCGTTGTATCAATGCCAGATACTTTCCTTTTGTATACAAATACTGTTGATGTACGCAAAAAGTAGACGTTTACCTTTAAGGGAAGGGTGGCTAAACGGTAGACAGAGAAATTCGGGGAAATGTGACAAGCGTACTATTTAGTCAGGTTCAGATTTGTAAATTATATATTATTTTCAAACATTTACTCAAGTTTATCTACATAATAATATGCTATAATAATCATTTACGTCACGACATTCAGGTTGACATGGTCTCCCTGGAATGCTCCACGTTGGAGGACTGACTTCTAAAATACAAGCCCTGGCTTTGTTTGGGCGTCAGCTTCAATACCTAAAGTCAAAATAAATAAATACTGTATCTATGTATGTGGCAAATTCTTGTAAATGCTTTTTGTGACAGTAAACTTTTATTTTTATTTATGCCAAAGGCCTCAATTTTGGTAGCCTGGAAACTTGCTTGCTAAAGTTTACATTCTATACTAACTACAATATTTTAACAACTGCCGTGCGATTCTGTAACCATCTCACCGTGAAAGCTTGAAGTGAGTGTGGAGTGAGCTATCATTCGCTAGGGATTAACACTATTAAGTCCTCACTTCACTTATGATTCCACGGTGAGATTTTTACAGAATCGACCGTCTGTTTTGAAATAAACATTTGCCAAATGAAAAGCAGCAGTCTCGTAACAGTGATAAGACTTCAGGTAAGTAGCTAATTGCTGCTAGAGAAGCAAACCAATCACAGCGCAGCGTTATTAGTCACTACCCCTGGTTGGCCCATAAATTGTCTTCAACATATTAAGTAAAGCTGTCTGAAATCCGAAAGCATATCGTAAAGAAAGTCCTAGCTGTAGAGAATTAATTTTGTGTCGGGCCAAGAGTTATGTTGTGAATCGGTCAGTGGCAAACAGAAATCCTGAAGGTCGACACTTTAATCAATCACACTCCGTTCGCTTCAAAATGCACGTACACGCCTTCTTGAAATATGAGAGCCCGCTCCGGGGAACTAATGTTTTATATTCTATCGTTGTATTGACACTCGTGACTTATTACCTGACAGATTGCGTTCTCGTCACCGACTGAAACTTCGCCAAACTGGTTTGTTGTGTAATGTTCAACTGAAGTTGGGTAATGCATGTAGCGTAATAAATAAATGGTTTAATATTCCCCATGTGATGTCGAGGTACGTAATATCCTATCGAAGTAGCGAAGTTACGGTTTTATGATTTGTTCTCCCTCGGGGAACTTAATTCATTTGTTTGTGGAACTTTACACAAACAAACGAATGCGGTGCTGCAAATTAAATACGTTATACAATAATGTTGCTATTAGGGATGCCAAGTACCGTAGTAATAGGTATTTTTCCCATTTTTCATTAAAACGTTGCCAACTAGTGAAGAGACACTATTAAAGGCGTCGTAAAAACGCCGCCACACTTTCTTTCTCTTTATATTTTTATGACGCTCTGGATACCACCTACGCCATAAAAAGTGAAATATTGTGTCTGAGAACGGATGCCTCCTCCCTTTATGAGATTGAACTGAAATCCGATAAAAACGTTAGACGTTACCTAGAGACCTTACCTACATATCATTTACGCATCATTGAATATTATTTTCAGATGACAATTAAACTAAAAACAAAAATTAATTAGTATTCTGTTTACTTTCAATATCGAGAGAGGTTGGTGAATGTTCTTCCACCCCGGCCTTTTTTATAATAGCATTTAAGTATTTATTGGTTATTATTAATTATAATTAATCAAACTAATGTTATAAAGACGCAAGTTTGTGAGTGTGTGTGTGTGTGTGTGTTTGTATGTTTGTTACTTCTTCACGCTCAAACGGCTAAACGGATTTGGATGAAATTTGGTACACAGACAGTTTATAACCGGGATTAACACATAGGATACTTTTTATCCCGATATTCCCACGGGATTGACACTTATACGGGTGAAACTACTAACTAATATTTTCGTCTCACTTAACTGCTTAAGCTTTTAATATTTTTCATTTAGCTTCTAGGAAAAGGTAGGTATAGTGAGATTGCAAGTCATTGCGAGAAAGACAAAACATAAGAAATACAACATATTAATTACCAAAATATTGAATTCCATTTCAATATATTATCAAAACATTTGATCCACGAGGAGAATAAAGGCAAAACACACAAAGTACCAGATGTTCACATTCCCGCCGAATTGTAAGATTCGAAGGAAACGCGGTATTGTTACCATAGACAGGCATTACATTATTCTATATGTATTATATGACGATTTATATCATACAGCCTACGGAAAACAGAGTAATATTGTACATACAACATATTCAAATACTTATTGTCCCTGTAAACGTCCCCAACTTGAATGCCGTCTCAAGGAACCGCGGTCGTTAGGGAAAATTGCTTAGCAAACGGATTGGCGACTATAATAGGTTCGCAGTTAGGACGCTCTGTTCATGTTCTTTCGGTGATGGACATAAAAACATCGCAAAATGTAGTGAATGTGTGACTAAGATACGTTTTACTGTAAAAATTGTATCAAATAACGTGACCCTAGAAATATAGAAATTAAAGCAAATATTTTCTGATATAATAGTTAATAGACCTACTTACCCAGAAACCAATATACCATGTACGTACCTTCTCCAAACATAGGTATCTAAGTTTAGATTTACACGAGTAGGTACCTACATATGCTTTTAAAACCATCAAACTCACAGTCAACGGTTACAACATAGTTGGCTGGTTCCATAGAGCTTTTACCCAGTACTGGACCCGAGGAAAGTCTCGAGGGAAAAATACGGTTCTTGCTTTATAGTAGGCAACTTATTTTTACAAATAGTGATAAGCTCACAGCTAAAAAACCTAATGGTGTGAAAGGTGATCTTTTTACCGTAGCCTCTGGGACCATTACTATCTGTTTTTGCATGAAAAGACTAGATTCGCACAATGTCTTTCCATCCTATATATTACAAATAAGAATTACCTATCTATTTAAGGGAAAAGGTCTCGCCAACCTATAAATTCTTTTTTAATCCAAGTACGCAACTTTGGTCAAATATATCTGCTAGAAATATGCGCTATAAAACTGACAGATACTTTGAATAAAGTTAACGAAGTGAGATCGGATAAGGTTTCTTTGAGAAAGGGCTTATGCAGATTTCAACTCAACTTGTTTTATGATATCCGAATTAGATCATTAGTTGGATGGTGTGCGTCACAATGTGGTGGGTGGGCCGGGGCCCGGGGGCCAGGGGCTCGGGGCCCTGGGCCCAAGATCGGACTCCATCCGGTGCTGTTATCTGCACAAACAAACCTCAACATCCCCGGCTATTATATTGGCGACAGTTTGGCGACTACGCCTGTACGAAGTAAGTACTTGGTTACATAATATTTATGTTTAGGCAAATATTTACCTACTTCTATATGCCACATTGTCTGGTTTGGTAGTCCTCGAAATTTTGCGAAGGTGAATCATTCAGACATGTTTGATGAGTAGTCTGTGTTTTTAACGAGGTTTTAGGTATTACATTACTCAAAAATAGATGCGAAGATTCACTAAATTACGACATGTACGAGTAGATTGAATAACTTTTTAACCATTCAAATAAAACCTTTTAACCGACTTCAAAAAGGAGGAGGTTATTCGGATGTTTCTATTTTTTTTTTTTTTTTTTATTATGTATGTTCGGGCATAACTCCGTCATATATGGACGGATTTGCAAAATTCTTTTTTTTTTCGATAGAGGTTTATTCTGAAATCCCATTTAAATTTCGTAAAGATCTGGTGAAGAGTTTGGGATACAGGCAACGGAACTCTTCAATAAATACCAGTAAAACAACCGTTTGCTGCTATCGCATCAGTATGCATTGTTTACGCAATCGCACCCGCAACATCACGTCTATACCCTGTCTGTAGATGCAGCTTCCTGTCACTGATATTTACATAGCAAGTAGTGTTATATGAATTTGTTTGGGGTAGGTATAACTAAAAAGTGAAAAATAAAAACTTTCTTATAAAAAAAAAACAACCGACTTCCAAAAAAACACTACAAAGTGAAAAATAGGTAACTTTAATTTCGGAAGTCGGTGTCAAAAAAATTAAACTTATTTTTCACTTTGTAGTGTTTTTTTGGAAGTCGGTTGTTTTTTTTTTTTTACAAAAAAGTTTTTAATAAAAACACGAAATACCTTATGTCGATCGAGATGATAATGAAGTGGAAACCTATTAGGTAAATTTACAGTACCTACCACTGTAAATACCCAAGTTTCTACCTCCCTATACATATCTAATGCCAGGTTCTAGTGAGGTACTAGCCGAAAATAATGAACGCTTACCTCTATGTTTGGTTTATGCATCATAGAACTACACACAAAACGTGCAGTCTGAGCGTATCATTTGCTTGTTGGCAGAATCTGCACACTCAAGTGCTTTGAGATTGAACATTATGTTTGCTCAGACCGCTATCTCCCGCGACCCTCGCTGAAATGCGAGACCTCGTCCCATTAAAGCGAAATACACATTATTATTTTCGTTTCATAGTCAGAGCTGTAATCACGGCTTCGAATCGACTAGATAATCGGATTAATGATACTAATGCGCTTAATTTCCTTACTCTTTCATTAAAATAACGAAGGCTTATTCAAAATTAAATTTTAGCTAAAATGAAATTAAAATTACATGCAAGAAAACGTTCAAAGGAGACGACTAGATGGCCGCAGTACCGGAACATTTTTACTGGCGTCCACTTTACAAGCGGGAGCGGATGGGGCTTTGGAAGAATCAGCGTTACACACAATATTATACTAAAATAGAATAAATTATCTACCTTATTATATTCCATAGGAATTACAAGCTACGGAACTACAGACCAAAGGAATTATTAACGTGCATGTCTTTCTATATCATTCGCACACGCATAAGTTCATCTTGAATGGTGTAAACCAATATTTTGTAACAATATTTTGATTTAAAAAAGAAAAAAAAAAACTCTCATCTCTGTCATCTTACAGACTGGCCGACTCCTTGATAATTTAAAAGAAATTGGTAATTGGTTTTATTGAAATAAATGCTTTGAATATGAATTTGACAAGAAAACTATATCAAAATAAAATAAAAACGTACATAGAATAACCTATTTTTTGGCATACAAAACGGTTGACAAATCATAATGAACAATGTGTTTTTTTTGTTTTTTTTAATATTATAAATATTTCATGGATCCACTAGGGGTGTTCCTGAATCACAGCGTTGGATCGCAGTTTACAATACTTTAGTAGATAGGTGTCGTTCAAAAAAAAAATCAGATGCTTCATTTGAGAGAATAGTTCACTAGAGTGAATTTTATTTATTTAATAGTTTAAAAACACAAATGTACAGAGAAAATTATATAGGAATGAATGGTCATTAGCTCCTTTCATTTAATTTTTCGATAATTCGGTAGGCGGGTGAAAGATGCCGAGTGCTGAAATCCAACATCGTTCGATCAGCTCACAAATGTATTCACTTTTCTCCTTGGATTAATTTTATGCTCAGACGTTTCACTTCGAATGAAAGACGCCAAATGAAAGATAAAAATGAACAAAAAGGGAAGAGTCTGATATTGACTTTTACGATAACCCGCTCGTCGCTTGTGAAACCCCTCGTCGACGCCACATCTGCGACGTTGCCCGTTCATTTGAAGCTAGAGCGACTACGAAATACTCCATTAGAGCGCAGCTGTCAGACGAATTCGTAATTGGCAGCCCTATAAATATTTCTCAGTAATTTTACCGTAACCTGTTCTTAACTATCCCATCCCACAGGATAAGGTGAAGTTTTTTCATTGACGCCGACCACCCCATTAGTCTTGTGAAATCAGGTATGGGAAGCAACTAATGACCGGATGCAGAAATACGATACTTATTTTTGTTTTATAAAATTGAGCTGTTCCAGTTTTTCCGTCTGGTATTGTCATTATGGAACGGACTGAAAATAGTTTTTCGTCTGAAACAATGAACAGCGAACGATAATATCGAAATACGCCTCCGCTTATTTGGGATAACAGTCTGGTTTCATAGTTCATTTAAAAATAGACTTAAAACTTTATTCAGAACAAATTTTGAAGTAACAACACTTTAAAATGGACAGTATTAATTGTGGCAAAGTATTGACATCGAATATGAATTATAATCAGAGGGGAAATTCCCATATTTTTAAGAACGTTCGCATTCTTACCTCAGTCTCAATCTGTCAAAAATACAATCATTTTACGTTCGTGTTTGGCAAGTTTTTAACATTGATACGACTTTTTTAAGTACGAGAATTGGCCTTCTGATATCTACTAGTACCTACCTGTTTATGGCATTTTTTTTTGGATGTGAAATTATCAAATACCTTTTCCGCTCGTTATGTCAGACTTTTACTGACTAAAACCTACCCGTGTTCCTCAAGTTGCCTGTGGCAAGGACCACGTTACCTCTTTCGAACAATCCGCGATCCTGGCAGACCTGTTAATAGCCTTAGCTTTTAATTGATTTATTCAATAAACATTTTGTTTAAAATCACCGTTCTAAATCTAAAACATAACTAAACGGACACAACTCCATTATTTTTAACGTGAAACGGCTTAAAAAAATGTTTGAAACGGGCTTGAAGTTAGCAAAGTACTCGTTTTAATTATATCGAGACTAAGCATAACGATTATTACACATTAAGCTCCCGCCATTCAGAGAGCGTATACTTGGAAGTTACATTAATTAATTCTCTTAAATCAAAACAACGTTCCACTAAAGTCTCCGGTGGTTCACTTTAAATTTAATTGTGGAGGGGCGAAAAGCAGAAACAAATTGCCCAAGGAAATTCGAAGCGGGAAATTCCAGCTTGATATTTGGTTTAAAACTGTGTAATTATAAAAAAAAAACATGTTTGCACAATAGCTTTAGGAGTTATGTATGTGTCGCAAGTTTATGACAAAATCAGATTTTTGATCAAAAACCTAGGCTTTTCATCAAGAACTGGGAGAAGACAAAATTATTACTTTGTTATAAACATAAGAAAACCCAGTTTTTGTACCAAAAACCTAGACTGGATTAGTTTTATGATAAAAACAATATCGGTTGCTATTTATTTAAATAAATTAAACAATTAGAGACAATAAACTATGATTTATTTGTTTATGATAACATAAAGTAACAATTTTGTCTTCTTCCGATTTTTGATCAAAAACCTGATTTTGTCATAAGCCTGCGGCATATGCAGCTAACATAAAAAAGGTTCATTGTAACAATGCAGACAAAATCGAGTTAATGCCTAATATGATGCTAGCACAGTTCAATAATTTGGTTCATCTGTATTTTGTACGAAGATAATAAATCCCATCGGCTTCCCTTCGAAAATTCAGAACACAACCACTCTATAGTAAATTCATAATCATATCATACTGTAGGTATTTAATACAGACAGGCCTGTTGGTCTAGTGGTCAGTGGCCCTGACTGCTATGCTCAAGGTCGTGGGTTCGATTCCCACCTAGGACAAATGTTTGTGTGATGAGCACGATCATTTGTTCTTTGTCTGGGTGTAATTTATCTATAATATGTATGTATTTAGAAATATATATGTATGTTTATCAGTTGTCTAGTACTCATAGCACAAGCTCTGCTTAGTTTGGGACTAGATGGCGTTGTGTGAAAGTTGTCGAATATTATTTAAAAAAAAAAAATACACCATAAAATTAAAACATTGCAAAACGCCCACATTACATTTTTTGTCTTTCTTTCCCAACAACAAAACATTTTGCTCTAAAATAACTCGTAGGCGCGTGCGGCTTGCCGTGAATTCAATTTCTATACAAAACAAATTCGTCATGACGTCACTTCAGGTCACGTTGCTTGATATTTTTTGAGCCCCCCGGTAAGCCGGTGAATACCGAGTTACGATAGACACAGTACATAGAAAATGCGTGCGCGTGAACGAGATGTAGCAATATCGCCATTCGGTCGGTTTCGCTGAATTTCGTAATGCATTCGGGTCGGAGTTCGGACATCGGACATCAATATACAATTCACATAAATTCATGTGTAGAACATTATTTTGACGTAATAATTTGGTACCTATTTTCTAATTAGGTATTTGGGGTAAGTAGGTAGATAGTTAATTAAGTTGAAATTGCTTATTTTAAGTACATTTGAAAAGTAATCATTAGGATTGCATTATTGGCAGTAGATTGTTGCTTTGTGAGGAAAAATGCTTTTCAAGATTATTTATGTATTTATTTATTTATCCTCACACTGGAAATTGAATTATGTTTTGAAAATAAAATAAACACGTAATTGAGTTAAGCCGTGCTCGCCCAGATATGACTATAAATTATAAACGACGCGATGGATTTTTCAAACATTTTGATGTCTCTCTTTACGATAAATATCAATGGCTGACTGGCAGTTGTAAATTAAATAAAATGTATTTATTGTTTCTCGTGTTTACTTTTCTTAGATTCTAGTAGTTTGTGGAATAAAGGGGGTTTCACAGAATGGATGACTTTTTTTGCAGGCTCCAAATTTTTACAGGGTGTTCTACTCATGAATATGAACAACTTTCACTATCGGACCAACTCTGAAATCATGAAAACAAAATCAACTATTTAATACAAAAGTTCAATAGATACCTATTTGACCAAAATGTATGAAACAACAGATTTTTTTTTGGTGATCTCATAGTTGGTTCCATAGTGAAAGTTATTCATATTCATGGGTGGAACACACTGTAAAAATTTGGAGCCGGTAAAAAAAAAGTATGCTGGAAATGAATAATCTGACAAATTCATCAAAGAAACATCTCACAACTGAAAAACATATAAGGAGTTGTTTAGCATTATCTACATGAATTCGGTACTACTGGCAGTAGGATAGAATCATTCTTCGCTAATTCGCATGAAGCTCATAATGAAACGGTTTATTGGCACCGTTATTTTGTTAGGTAAACAAGATGTAGCTTTTCGTGGCCACGATGAAAGTCCGAATTCCGATAACCGCGGTAACTATATCGAAACCTTGTTATATCTGAGCAAGTATGATACAGTAATGGACTCGCATTTGGAATTATGTAACTGGACTTAGGACTACATGCGGCACGCCCGGCCTAGGTAAGCATTTTTTTTTTTTGCTCCGGCTTACCTCTGTCATAAATTCACCCTTCGCCACTGCTGTCTATAATATTCATGATCCTGAAAAATAGATAGGTACCTACATAGATCATTTTTGTTACTTTACCCAATCTGCAACTTTACGATGACTCCTGTGTGTGTTTAAGAAATTGATCTGAGTAACTTTTTTTTATATTTTATACTTTTATTGTAATGATCGCTCTATCGAAAATTACATGTGTTTGGAACTCTTCCCCCGTAGCTATCGCTAATCTTTTCCTATCGGAAGGATATAGCTACATGAAATCCTTTACAATTTTCTCAAATTACTGAAGTCGTACCTATTCAATTCATTACGAAAACAATTGTGAGTCAACAAACAGAAAACTGAATTGAATTTCAATACATTTATCAATGGGTTTCATAACCTAATTTCCATGAACATGCAGTAAGCCACCTCCCGCGAATTGAATGTTGTCAAAATTTAATAGGAAATTGGGCGAAATATTCATTGCCGGGTTTCAGCCCCTGACGAATTCGTTATCAGATAGCTAATAATCCAATTGGAATGGGCTGTTCTTGCGTAGGACAGAAATTGCTTCAATCTTTTGCCGGCAAAATAGAGCTTTATTTTTTTCAAACGAAATCAATATGGACTAGGCGCTGTACTGTTTAGGTACATATAGGTACATAGGCATAAATGCCAATAGGAAATTAAACCAAAGCAAGTTTTTCTGTTTTAAAGTAATGGGTAGGTACCTATACTGAAAAAATGTAATTCTTGTTGTTTGTCGTCTACCTTTCTAAGTATAAGAAATAGGGATTTGGACCTAAGTTAACAAAGCCGTCTGATTGCTTGGCTAACTTTATACGAGTACTCAGCAAACCTTCCTAAATGAACCCTAGGTACCTATAGCACAGATCTAGATAATTCACTTCCACAATTTACACCACAACAACGTATAGTGTCTATGGGTTTAGGTATCTGATCAGCGGGGCGGTTGCGTAACACATTATCAATCGGAATCGGTTTCATTTTGACAGCTCAACAACATTCATTGCGTTATTTACGTGTTGAGCAGACAAATTTTTCGAACTTATGAAGCAATGGATTAGCAGTTTGCTTCAAAATTATTCAAATTCCGATTGATAGTGTGTTACGCAATTAGGGTGCAGGTAAATCCGTCACTAAATCCGATAATTAACTACAAAACACCAGTTATATAGTATAACCCCGTGTAACGCACGCAGGGCTCCCGAAGGCTGTGTCCCGGCTTGTTCGGGCTCGATAGTACATGGGAACGACTAATTGCCGAGCCGACAAGCGAGTGCGATTGGCAGCTCGTAGGCACGCGTGTGTGACAGATCAAAGCTCCACTAATTAATATCACCTATCAATGTCCCCAACAGAACATAGGTCTCTCTAAAAATCACAAAAATATCAACAAAAATCGGTGGGTCGAAGCGTGTGCCAAGACTTTGTTCTTATGAATATATTACGTACCTACTCATTGTTCACAGGATTCGGGAAGTTCAGTTTTGATCCAAAAACACGCATAACTACAGCACGCCTGTAATCCCCAAAGGGCTAATATATGTATATACCATTATATATATAATAATATATAATACTAGCGACCCGCCCCGGCTTCGCACGGGTGCAATGGAGAAACACTGATAATTTTAGAAAAAATGGTTATTGTGGGTTATCGCTAAGAGATAGACATATACCATCGCGGACTTTTTTGGAGACCTTTTTAAAGTGTACAATACTGTAGTAAATTATTTTGATCTATCTCGACGGGTTCAGCCAGCGTTTACAATGTAAGCGCAAAAAAAAATGTGTTTATTTACGACATCACATTAGACACCTCTAAAATTATCAGTGTTTTTCTACTATATTATGCATGTATCACTACATAGTATAAAACAAAGTCGCTTCCGTCTGTCTGTCCTTATATATGCTAAGATCTTTAAAACTCCGCAAGGGATTTTGATGCGGTTTTTTTTAATAAATAAAGTGATTCAAGAGGAAGGTTTATATGTATAATACATGTAGTTACATAGTAGAGAAACAATGATTATTTTAGAGGTTTCTAATGTGATGTCGTAAATAAACACATTTTTTTGCGCTTACATTGTATACGCTGGCTGAACCATTCAAGATAGATCAAAATAATGTACTACAGTATTGTACACCTTAAAACGTTCTACAAAAAAATCCGCGATGGTATATGTCTATCTCTTAGGGATAACCCACAATAACCATTTTTAATCCTTAACTTTTTACGAGAAATAATGGCTTATTTAAGAAGCAATTTTAGGCAATACAGCATTAATCCTTATCCAATTAAGTACCTTAAAAACATTGTGCATTTCATATAGATCATTATGGCCCTTTTCAGCATGTAATTTAAATGAATATTTTCGAAGATATTACAGTTTTAAAATGCGGGCGTTACCGGCCGGGCAGTCGGCCGGTGGCGCTTGAAACTACCCAACGGATTTTCAACTTTATCACTAAAGCTTAAAGTTCAAAGTTGATTGGGAAATTTCGACAGTTTCGGGTAGCTTGATGTGCTGGCGTCTGTACTACAGTATTGTACACCTTAAAAAGGTCTAAAAAAAAATCCACAATGTTATATGTCTATCTCTTAGGGATAACCCACAATAACGATTTTTTGTCCTATACTTTTTACGAGAAATAATTGCTCTAAAATTATCAGTGTTTCTCTACTATATTATGCATGTAGTATACATATAAACCTTCCTCTTGAATCACTCTTTATCTATAAAAAAAAACCGCATCAAAATCCGTAGCGTAGTTTTCAAGATCTAAGCATACATAGAGACAGACAGACAGCGGGAAGCGACTTTGTTTTATACTATGTAGTGATCAGCATTGCACCCGTGCGAAGCCGGGGCGGGTCGCTAGTTATACATATAAACCTTCCTCTTGAATCACTCTATCTATTAAAAAAAACCGCATCAACATCCGTTGCGCAGTTTTAAAGATCTAAGCATATATAGGGACAGACAGACAGGGAAGCGACTTTGTTTTATACTATGTAGTGATATATATATAATTAATTTATTCAGATAACAGAGATCCATTGGGTTAATAGCAATAGTCTTAATCTATGTTAGTACCTACTTAACTAATAACATAGACAATGTACAGGTGACAAGTGACCTCATCAACAGGCTGTCATGTCTCCAGGCTATAGCGCGTAGAATGCTGCTGGGGCTGCCACGGAGTCTTAAGCAGCGAGGCCGCTTTCTTACGCAGTACAACAATGAAGCAGTCAATACGTGCCTCAGTGAACATAAATTACACGCTACAGAACCGAGACAGACCCAACAGTACTCTAAATGCTTTGTTATACTGGATCCGCAGCGCATTGACCTTTTTTCCCCGAGTACAGTGACGTTTTTGACCGCCGCCGTACACCGGAAGAACTGGCGGGCCAGCATATTAGCCCGAACCGACAATGCTCTGCGCTCCGTCTCCTTAACCGCGTCATCTTTCAAATCGTCCGCCACCAACTGGGCCAGGTACCAAATTCACAGTTCCTTCCAAAGTTACGGTTGTTTCCTAATCCGTAATACTTACGTATATAAGATTAGTTTGGGGCCTGACCTAAGAATGAATGACAATACGATACGACACTTGTACCTACACCCGATGTCTTATTACCCGTCCGAAAAAGTAAATTTAATCAATAGTAGGATTCAAGATACGGTTCCGTCCGAACGTAGTTCAAAACTTAGGAATGAATATTATTCCTAAGTTTTGAACTACGTTCGAAAGGATCCGTATCTTTGTCGACGGCCTTAGAGAGTAGACGCCCAGAGGTGTATTAGTACACCCAGAAACATGTTAGTCCTTATGAAAACTGTGTTTTTGACTACCAAACATAAAACATTTTTTCCTACTAAACTGGCAAATAACCAATTCGCTGTAATGTGCATTGCCTACCTATACATAGGTACATGCAGGCATCCCCATTTTGCCGCTACGAATGCGGCTGTGAGGAAGGGAATTATTATTATCCAGCCAATGTTTCAATCGAATGCCTCCGGAGACAACGAAGATTGTGACGGAAATTTGTTTCAAACGTCATTTCAAAATGTAACCATCTTGCCACTTTGCCACGACGCCACTGCAAGAAAAATTGTAATTTCCTTACTTGTAGCTTACTCCGCCATTTTAGGGAGGATGTATGTGAAAAATAACGGTGCCGTTAAAAAAAACTTTTTTTTATATTTTTATTGAAATGCAACGGGTGTGATTTTGAAGATTTATTTCAATACTAGCGACCCGCCGCGGCTTCGCACGGGTGCAATGGAGAAACACTGATAATTTTAGAGCCATTATTTCTCGTAAAAAGTATAGGATAAAAAATCGTTATTGTGGGTTATCCCTAAGAGATAGACATATACCATCGCGGACTTTTTTGTAGACCTTTTTAAGGTGTACAATACTGTAGTAGTTACATTATTTTGATCTATCTCGACGGGTTCAGCCAGCGTTTACAATGTAAGCACAAAAAAATGTGTTTATTTATGACATCACATTAGAAACCTCTAAAATTATCAGTGTTTCTCTACTATAATATGCATGTATTATACATATAAACCTTCCTCTTGAATCACTCTATCTATTAAAAAAAAACCGCATCAAAATCCGTTGCGTAGTTTTAAAGATCTAAGCATATATAGGGACAGACAGACAGGGAAGCGACTTTGTTTTATACTATGTAGTGATAGTGAAATAAGGGCGGATTTTTCAATAGGCAGATCACTTCTATCTAAGTAATAAATATAGCGGTTTGACAGTTTTTGTACAGAAATTATGTCAAACTGTCATAATTATTCATTAGATAAAGTTATCTGAGTATTTATTGAAAATTCAGGCCTAAGTAAGTATGTAGAGATCTCTTGATGTAAGTAATTAACATAGTTGTGGGTACAATTAGGTTATATTGTGTCTACACCTAACAAGGCTGAAAGGGGGAAAGACAGTCCTGACCTATTTCAAAACGTTTGGTGTGTTTTCGTTTCCATACCAACCCATATAATTTCGCTTCAGTCACATTAAATTGCTTGGAGAATATGTTTCACGCAGACAGGCAGTAATTATGTGATTTTCCTACCTCCTTGCGTAAAAATTACCTACTTAGGTACAGACGCCAGCACATCAAGCGACGCGAAACCGTCAAATTTTCCCAATCAACTTTGAACCTTTAGCTGTAGCGATAAAGTTGAAAATCTATTAAAGAAATTTGACAAATTGTAGTAGCTTGATCTGCTGGCGTCTGTACCATATTTTTCGTACCTAACTATAATCTTCAGTCGCACAGCAGTTAACTACAATATTTTTACCTTTAGTAAATTATATTATTTAAATACAGTAGTTATGTCGTATTCAATGAACCCATTCCTACAGACTAGCTATATAATTTACATAAAAACTATCTAACTTATAAAATTTTCTTTACCAAATTTGAAATTCGAAAGGAATGAAAGTTTGGAAGCGATCGTTCAATTTCTCGACGCGACGCACCAAGGCAGAGGGATCCAAATTGAAAGTCACTTGAGAAATGATTTTCCGAGTTTATCGGATCTTCTGATAAACTGCAGACGCTTCGTGACTGCTCATTGCTTCACAAGTTAGATGTTTGGGTAAGTTACCTACATAGTATACCTAGTTGATTTCAATTTTACAAAAAAATATTATTATGTAGATATGTATGTCTTCTTTACAAAGTGACTCATACCCAAATTGTTACCTTAATTTATGTATATACTAACACTAGGTATAAGGTACTTTACTAACACTACGGATCCCTGTTATCTGATTATTTGAAATAAATAAATTAATTCATTAATTAAAATACCTTACCTACCTAGTTTATATTTGTATGGCCTTACACGACTGAAACTATGAGACGGGCTTGGTGACTAAGTAATAACAGCCGTACGGGTCGATCGATCGGGTTAAGCTACGCTTGCCGCGGTTGTTTCGTGGATGGGTGAGCGTCTTTACATACCAAGATCGTGGATCTTTGACAGTCTTTAAGGGTCGTCAGAAGCCCAAAAGTCTGACAACCAGTCTTACTAAGGGTTTTCGTGATACCCAGTAACTGTGTTGTGGAGGTCAGGTAGGCAGTCGCTCCATGTAAAATACTAATAATACATATAATAATAATAATATTCCACAACTTTCACACAGCGCCGTCTAATCCCAAACTAAGCAGAGCTTGTGCTATGAGTACTAGACAACTGATAAACATACATAATTATATATTTCTAAATACAAACATATTATAGATAAATTACACCCAAAGAACAAATGATCGTGCTCATCACACAAAACATTTGTCCTAGGTGGGAATCGAATCCATGACCTTGCGCATAATAGTCAGGGCCACTGACCACTAGACCAACAGGCCTGCCACTGGTATTCAGCTGCATCCGGTTAGACTAGAAGCCGCCCCCAACACAGTTGGAAAAAGGCTAGGTAGATGATGATTATGACATGACTAAAACTATGTCTTTCTTGCTTTGAAATCCCTAAGTAGTTTTCCTCTACCTAAGTAGGTAAGTACCTATAGCAAACATAATAAAATAAAACCACTTTACGACTCAAATTGAAATCTCAATCTCTCACGTAAAATTACAAAATCGTAAGTGGTTCATAAAATATTGTGTAGTGATACGTAGGCGATGTTATGCCTACAATGTTCACAAATAAAGTGGTTTTGTGGAGTGTTATAATACTTGCATTGATGGTCACTCTATCGTCATGTACTTCATCACCGAAGTACGATTTTATTTTTTTAATATCTACTTTGACAAGAGCCAGACCAATGGTCTGGCTCTTGTTATACTGGTTCTTGTTGCTACACTGATGTTTGTGTTCTAGAGGGAAAATAAATAAATAAATAAATAAATAATAATTATTATTAAATATTACTTTGCTCCCTATACAGCGTGTATCAGAAAGGTGTGGTCAAATTGAAGAGTATGATACTGCAGTGCTATTCTGTAAAAATCTCACCGTGAGAAATTAGGTGAAGTGAGCGGGAAGTGAGCTGTCTTTCGCTAGGGATTAACACTATTAAGTGCTCACTTCACTTATGATTTCACAGTGAGATATTTACAGAATCGACCGGCAGATCATCAAATCAAATCGTTGATAATTTTGTCGCGATTGCGATGTTAGTCCCATGGAGAATGTGGTTCAGTCTGACGGTCTGTACCCCACACTTAAAATATGACCACATCTTTCTGATACATGTAGGTATGTACAGACGCCAGAACATCAAGCTACTACAATCTGTCAGATTTCTTTAATAGATTTTCAACTTATCGCTAAAGCATAAGGTTCAAAGTTGATTGGGAAAATCTGACAGTTTTGGATAGCTTGATGTGCTGGCGTCTGTACATTATGTCAGTCAATCCATCTTTGACACGCGTGCCTAGAAAGAAGTAACTTGTTCCACGATTTACATGGATAACATTTATGAGCGTCCCAATTAGATAGATACCAACTCCTACTATGTATCATATTGTTAAACCTTATTGGATACTCTTGCTCATTGTTTTTAGGACTCAAGAGGCTATGGAAGTAGCATTGGATACAACCGTCTCTTTCTACAACATGTTTATACAATGTATAAACTCAGCAATGCCATCCATGAAGTAAGTAGGTAACATGTTTCTAACACACGCACACACACTTTTGCTAATAAACGGAAATATTTCAGTTCAGAAAATGGATATCCAGACAATTGAATAAATGAAGAAAGTCCTTTATTCAATCGGTTTAAAATAATACCACATAGGTTAACAAGATGCTTGCAAGTCTCATAAATCACCTTGAGGTGATGTATAGCTAATATAATATAATAAATCTCCCAAACGTAGCCTAATAGCACAATCAGAATTTAATATTCCCACTACTGGGATACGGGCCTCCTCTCGGTGAGAGGGAGTGGGCCGTATTCCACCACGCGGGCCCAAAACATTTAGTTATTCTAAATAACTAAATCTCCCAAATATTCAGTCATTTTTATCACTGGGATAGGAAAGTAAAGTACTTTCGTCTACCGTAAGTAGGTACCTACTTACTCAAATGTTTTTTTTTATTTAGATTTGCCCTGGACGATCCTAAAAACTTTGTAAACTACCCTTCGAGAACTACTGTGGGATTTGCACCACGATTTACAAGCAATCGAAAGTTTTTTGCTAACCTCTTAAGCTCTCCGGAATTCAAAAATATGGTAGAAACGGATGAAAAAGAACTCAGGCAGAATTTGGTAAATAAAATGAAGTACTGCGATTCAGTCGTAATGGACGAAGGTCTGTTACAAGCCATGTACAATCGAGAAGTAGACCAGACAAAAATGTGAAAAATATAGTGTTATTTCTTGTTCTTTTATTATTTTACCCATTTTATTTAAATAGTCATTTTATCTGTCACGCTGTCTGGTGATGAGTTCGATTCACAGGTTGGGCAATGTGCTATTGGGTTTTCCATCAGTAATGTCTGAGTAGCAGCGGAGTCTGAATTTGTGCCCGGTTGATGAGTGATGACAGGTGGAGTAAGGCTGTGAGCCGTTAAGTAGTAATGTAGTAGTGGTGTCCAAGGACTGGACGACGAGATGTCGGTCGTCCGGCACCGCGGCGGCGAGATGGGCAGACGACATTGTTGCCATCGCGGGCAAAACCTGAATGAGGCTGGCACAGGAGCAAAATCAAAAATCAAAATCAAAAGTCATTTATTCAAACTAGGCTGAGAATCAGCACTTTTCGAACGTCAAAATTACAAAAGACAGTCCCCCAAAACGCCCGCCCTTCACCACTTCCTAGTGCTTTCGCTGGGAAGAAGAAGTGGTGCAACAAACTCCCCAGCAGCACAGCTGTCTGTTCAGTTAGAAAATACTTGACTGAATACAATACAAGGTATGCAAAGCAATTAACATTACAAGACACAGGACACTAAATTCAATTATCTGCCATATGTCAGCTAGCAACGCCAATATACCAAGAAATACAATAAAAAACTATACGTAGGTACTCAAGCAAAAATTAATAAATGAAAATTAAATAAAAGTCTCCAGGTATGAAGGGCGTGACCGCTAACATATTTATGCAATGCTGGGTTCTGTTTACATAGCTGTCGCTTGAAGTCACAAATGATAAACTAGGACCATCGAAGGAAACTAAATAAACAAGTTATTACTAATTATAACAATAATAAAACCATGGTCAGCAAGACGACCAGTCAAGAGGCCTGTGCTCAGCAGTGGGTGAAGTCATGTGCATCTGGATTGAGGGCTCAATTTTTCAATGTCTTTGTAACAATGTGAAACATTCAGGAAAATTAGTAAATAATAGTAAAAACCTAAAAAAAAAGGTTTAAAAATTTCTAAAACTTAAAATAAATGTGTTATCGCCCTATGAAGAGTGCTCTCAATTCAGACGCTATACCAAAACATGATATTTTAAATCTCAAAATTTATAACCTTTGTGAAAGCTCTGAATACCTCTGAAAATATTGAGCTCTCAGTTCAGACGCTTCACTATAATTTCAATTCAATATACTGTGCAACCGATTACTTTCGAAACATTGTTTTTATTTTAGAAATTGTATTTTAACATATATTATAATATACACTAGGTTGTTTTAAAATTCTTTCAGCCAAACTTACTTTTGGTTGAGCCCTCAGTTCAGACAAGTACTGAACTGAGGGCTCAAGTTAAACGGCCATAACTCTGTAAATTCTCAGTCTACGGAGTTGAAATTTTTCTAAAAGATTAAGAAATTATTTACTAAATTTTCAGATAAAATCTGTTGCCACAAAGGTTATAAATTTTGAGATTTAAAATATCATGTTTTCGTATAGCGTCTGAATTGAGAGTACTCTTCATAGGGCCATAACACATTTATTTTAAGTTTTAGAAATTTTTAAAATTTTTTTTTAGGTTTTTACTATTATTTACTAATTTTCCTGAATGTTTCACATTGTTACAAAGACATTGAAAAATTGAGCCCTCAATCCAGATGCACATGGTGAAGTCGGGCTGTGGATGATAATGAATGATGATGATGAGTTGATGACAATAGGTTCGCTCCCATCACCATGCATGGGACTAAGTACAGACGCTAGCCAGCACATCACGCTACCCCAAACTATCAAATTTTCTCAATCAACTTTTAACTTTATGCTTTAGCGATAAAGTTGAAAATCTATTCAAGAAATTTGACAGATTGTAGTAGCTTGATGTGCTGGCGTCTCTACATATAAGAACTCATGCACGTTCTTCCCACAAACCAACACAGAGCTTTTGTCCTGTCACGCGGGTTTGCACCCGCGTGCGTGCCTCTTGTACAGACGCCAGCACATCAAGCTACCCGAAACTGTCAGATTTTCCCAATCAACTTTGAACCTTATGATAAAGCTGAAATCTATTAAAGAAATCTGACAGATTGTAGTAGCTTGATGTGCTGGCGGCTGTACATCTCAGACACAAATCAGCATAATAGGAAAAAGCCCTTTGTTTTGGTTTGAAGCACTTGCTTGCACTTGTAAATTATCTATGGCTCTTGGATTCCACCGATATTCGATTCATCAAAGATATTTTTTTTTCAACCTGTAGGTCCCACTGCTAGACAAAGGTCTCCCTTATAGCTTTTCATTGTTCTTTGTGCGTTACCGTCTCCAACCAATCTCCCGTAAACGCATCTAAAGGTACCCATAAATATTTAATCTGTGATTAATTGACAGCCGACGTTTGACAATGCCAGTCAGTATCAGTCTGTCAGTGTCACATGTCGTTTGCCAACTTGTCACTATTTGCAAGTGTTGCCCAAGCGTTTCGTTTTTTGGAAAATTATTGCTAATTTGAAAAGAATGATTTTCTACCATATGTACTGCAATACGATTAGCATTATGTAAGAAAAACTATTCCTCCATTTTATTAATCGATGTTATGTAGGTATATAAAATTGTTGGCCATTAACTTACTCCTGGAGGAGGTCAGATAAGTAGTCGCTCCGTGTAAAATACTGGTAATTATACAGCTGCATCTGGTTAGACTGGAAATCTACCTCAACATATTTGGGAAAAGGCTGGACAGATTAATAAATGTAGGTATATACAAGGTGTAACTTAAATAACGCACAACCTCTTAAGGGGTCATCATTATGAACAATTTTTACTATGGGACCAAACCTGGAATCGCGAAAAAAATAAGCTGTTCCCTACATTTATGTTCGCATAACTCGTCAAAATGTACAGCTGATTGTTTTATTTCGCGATTTCCGGTTTGATCCTATAGTAAAAGTTGTTCATAATGATGAGTATGCAATGACCCCCTAAAAGGTTGTGCGTTATTTAAGTTACACCTCGTATAATTATAATGTTTCATTTTATCCTTTTTGTAAAAGATGTTTCTAAATAAGCCATAAGTATTATACATAGCCACTGAAAAATGTGTTGTAATCTACTCTTTATAAATTTAATGTCATCATCATCTGCCAAGCCTTTTCCCAACTATGTTGAGATCGGCTTCCAGTCTAACCGGATGCAGCTGAATACCAGTATTTTACATGGAGCGACTGCCTATCTGACCTCCACAACCCAGTTACTGGGTAATACAATACCCCTTGATATGACTGGTTGTCAGCCTTTCAGGCTACTGACGACACGTACGAGTGGATTGAGAGATCTTTTCGAAAAACTCGTAACCCGTAACGACTGTCAAAGATCCACGAATGACAGCCGGGACCAACGGCTTATCGTGCTTTCCGAGGCATGGAGGATCTTGGTATGTGAAGATGGTCACCCATCCACGGACCAACTGCGGCAAGCGTAGCTTAACCTGACCGATCGAGCCATGCGGCTGTTATTACTTAGCCGCAAGCCCCACTCTTTATAAATGTCTGTGGTTGTAATTCGTCGATGATTCCACTTATTTAAAGGTTGATTGGTTGAATTAAGATAAGTCTCAGCGAGTCCATGTGAAGAGGATGATTGTGAAAGGAACTTAAATGTGATAATTATGCGCAGTTAAATTGTGAGATGATCATAAAATAAAATAAACAGAAGAAAATCCATGGTTGACGAAGACGGACATCAATTCTGTTCTGTTCTGGAACTACTAAAAGCGTTCATTCATATTCTCTAGTTGTCTGTTGAATGTGCTGCGTTTGTTTTGTTTCGTGCCACACTATAGCTCTCCAATCCCTATGTTCATCATCAACAACACCTCTATGTTTATTTTATTCCATTAATAGTGGATTATGTAGTTTGAGATGCGGCAACATTGAGCAACAGTATGTTGATTGATAACACTTATCACAATGCATTAAATATTTCATGTAAGTAAATGATTCGCTGTAAAAACGTGCGTAATAACTAGTAAGTAACTCAATTAAATAGTTTTTCATTCAATAGACGCTTATATTGTGGTAGTTCAGACTCCAATAAGTTTTTACTTATAAGTTGTCTACTTACTTCGGATCAAGTTTGGCAAGTACTTCTTTGATCATTATTTTAACGAGTTTAAAATATTGAGGTTTATAATCATGTAAAGTGTACCTACGCATTCTTTTTTATTTCATTAACTGTCATTATTCCGATTAATATACAAAGTTTTTATAGGCTTGCTAAGCCTAACAATGATTATGTATTTTAAGCTATAATATACCATTTTATTACACTTTAAAAGTACGTCAAGATCATGGCCAATCTCAAGTCAGTCAGGGTCATTTACCACAACATTACTTTTATCACTAATTTGTGTTTAAGTACTTAATATTTTGTGTTTAAATTCAATGTCTGTAGTTTTGAACATCAATATTGTAATTAATCAAGCAGCCACTTATTTATGTTCGTTTATTTTATTAGTAGTACTTACTTCATTAAAATTACAGAATTAACCATCATTATCATAATTTTTTTAACAGGTTAATCACAACAAAATGGCTTCAATACCTGAAGAATTAAAATGTGCTGTGGAAACAAAAGATGGTCCTATTTGTGGACTTATTGATAAAACTGATGAAGGAACTTATTATAAATTTGGAAGTATTCCTTACGCTAAACCACCTGTTGGCCGCTTAAGATTTTTGGTAAGTTTTTTACAAAAAACACATTTTAATATTTTTAGATCTCTACCATTCTGCCAAGAACATTAATTACAGTAATCAAAGAAATAAACTTAATAGTTAGATATAGGTAGTATGCACAGCTAAACATCAAGCTATACATAACCAGTATAAGCTGAAATCTGATTGTACAAAAAACCTATACAATACAAATAAAATATGTATGACTGATCCAATAAGGGAGTGATAGAATCAGTAAGTATTTAGGTGGGAGAATAAATCAATTTATATTGGTCAATATTTAGTTTTTATTTGTCAAAATCTATTCATCCAAATCCGTTCAGAAGTTTTATGGGTAATGGGCTGCCACACAACAAAACTGCTAATTTTTTTTGGGATGTTTGCATTTTAGTTTTTAACTGTTTTTATAGAATAGCAATATCATCGCTGTATTCCACCACCTACCATGGTACTTTGTTATGATTATTCTATGCTATTTTATTTCTGATGTAGATGATATATTAGGATTCAATTTAAAATAATTTAAGAGTCTTTATTCTCCCAGACTTCACCTTTGACAAACATTCAAAAGTCTAAACTCAAGGCTTGGCAACGTGCAATGGAGCACAGTATTCTAGGCATGAAATTGACAGACAGACCATATTCACAACAACTCACTGCACTCCAAAACATAGACTACTGACTGTAGAAGCCTCACATTGCCGTAAGTGTGTGGGGAATCCAAATAACAAGGCACTGATTTCCTGGATATACCTTGTAATGTTTTATATGCACAAGTGCTAGGATTCGGTCGCCGTATGGCGCGCTAGCTAGATCGCTAATAGTGAATTGTAAACGGTGTCTGTTTGTTTTTTCAGGTTATTAGAATACATTAAATAAAATAAAATAAAATACATTATAAATGCTTGCTGCTGCGACATGACACTACGATATAAGAACTACGGTTGGCGCAGTGGTTAAGCGATTGACTGCTGCGCTGCGTGTCGCGGGTTCGATTCCCGCACGGAACAAATATTTGTATGACCTACATGTATTTGTTCCGAGTCTGGGT
This sequence comes from Eremobia ochroleuca, assembly GCA_949629135.1. Lineage (NCBI taxonomy): Eukaryota > Metazoa > Arthropoda > Insecta > Lepidoptera > Noctuidae > Eremobia > Eremobia ochroleuca. The sequence continues at coordinate 13,947,845 of OX451389.1, forward strand.
GTTTTTCTATCTATAATATGTATGTATTTACAAAAAAAAAAATTGTATATAAGTAGTTTATCAGCCATCTTGTTACCATAACACAAGCATTAGGTTGCTTAGCTTGGGACAAATGGTGCTGTGTGAAATGTCCAGGGATTTATTTATTTATTTATTTACTTATAACTAAACACGTACATGATCCAAATTAAATATACATTTAAGAGATGTGTGAAGTCCGCCACACTGACATTGCTCAAAAAGCCGCTAAGTTTAAGTGGGACTGGGCTGGCCACATCTGCCGTATGCCCAATGAGCTGTAGGGCAACCACCCCGTGGAGCCCTGATAACTAGAAGGCGTCGCGGCAGACCCCGTAGAAGATGGCGAGCTGGACAAAACAAACAACCAGTGGTCCACTTTAGCCCTGGATCAAACGAGCTGGAAGTTATGGGTAGAGGCTTTTGCCCAGCAGTGCAGTCCCTTAAAATAAAAATGTATTATTGTTGTAAACTCAACAGTTTTACACTCATTAGTCATTAAATTACATTACCTCAACTGATAATTTAGAATAGCCAATTGCCATGTGGATGAGCAGCAGTACATACCCTGTTACTTTTTTTTTCCATTAGCTCACATTCACAAACAGCAAAGTAGACTGTCTACCATTATACGAAACAACATTAAATATTAAAACAATAACAATGATAATATCATTTATGATTTTTAAAAAAAAACGGTCATTGTTAAGCCCACACAGAACAGAAAAAAACACTGTAGAAGTCGCAAGTAGGCGGGCCCGCGTAACCCGAGTTTTCAGAGTTCCGCATTTGTCAGCTTCCGCGCACACACAGCGCACATCAGTCTAGTTACAACCTAAGGGCCTTTTCACATGCATACGGCTGCCGCCTAAGTGCTCAAATACACGAGCGGGCATGTGCGGGTGCCGCCGACACGCGTTGACGGCAGCCGTCGGCGCTCGTCGAGGGCTGCAGTTGACGCGTGTCGCTCGTGTATTTGAGTACGGTGCTCAAATACACAAGCGGCATGTTGTCGACGGCTGCCACACCACGCGTTGATGCCTCTGCCTCTGACGCGTGTCGCTCGTGTGTATTAGCACTAAACGGCTCGTCGCCGTGCCGTACTAGCTCTTTCATAAGTACACGGTTTACGCACGGTCGCCCGGCGGGTGGCGGCGAGACGGGGTGGTCGCAGTATTATCGAGATACTAGACTGAAGACGTCGTTTGTTATTAATGGAACGAAAAAAGGAAATAGTCTTACTCCTATTGTATCGACGTCGTCAGCGTCGACTTCATTACATACGTGAGAGAATATATTGGATCCATCCATACAATGCTATGAGGCAGGAAAAGGGAGATTTTTACACAAAGTTTATGGTTCTTGTTTATGGATCATTATCAATTTTGCGGTTTGGCGGCAGTGCCGTTGCAGTCTGCGAACAGCCGTCGCTCTCTTTCATAATTATTGTTTTTTTTTTTTGCAGCCACCGACTCCAATTGACCCATGGGATCAAGTAAAAGATTGCACTGAAAATGCGCCTTTGCCTCTATGCTTTACCATAAATAAAGAAGTAGAAGGTTCAGAAGACTGCCTCTATATTGAAATTTCAACCCCAAGTATACAGCCTAAGAAACTTATGCCAGTTATGTTCTGGATAGGAGGTTATGCATATTCGAGTCTAATGGATAACTTATTTGATGTCTCCTTAATCAATGACCAAGATGTAATATATGTAAGATGCGGCTTCCGAATGGGACCCTTTGGTTTCTTGTCTATTAATGATTTTACAGCACCCGGTAATTGTGGCCTAAAGGACATAGTCATGGCCTTAAAATGGGTTCAAAGAAACATAAGTGCCTTTGGAGGCGACCCAGATAATGTCACGATTTTTGGAAGTTCAACAGGTGGAGCTATGGTCCATTTCATGATGCTATCCCCAATGGCGACGGGTCTGTTCCATAAAGCTATCGTGCAAAGCGCTAGTGCATTGAATAGTTGGTCTTTAGCCAAAAACCCCTCTCAAGCTGTTATTGACCTGGCAAATGAATTAGACATAAAGGAAACTTCTAAAGTAGAACTAGTTGAAAAACTACGTTCTTTACCCGCAACAGACATAATGAATGCATTGTTTAACATGGTTCAAGAGCAACAAACAGCAGCAGACCGTGATGTCATTGACGCCATCTTCAAGCCGTGCATTGAAGTTGACTTTGAAGGCCAACCAGCATTTATCACAAAAAGTCCTCCTCTGATCATGAAATCAGGAAATTTCAATAAAGTGCCCTTAATAATTGGTAGTAATAATATAGAAGGCGCTGTATTACAATTCATAAAAGAAGATTTTTATTCGGATTACGAAAAGTATAACGAGAACGCTAGTCTAATTGTACCTAGATCACTAGCAAGAGAAGATAAATTAACAAAAAATATAGGTCAACAATTATTGAAATTTTATTTGGGTGGCGAAGAGCATTTAAGAGCAGACACGAGAACACAATATTTACAATTAATAAGTGATTACTTTTTTTTATATTATGTTAATAGAACTGTAAGACTGCACAGTCAGTTTGCACCTGAATGTCCGATATACTATTATATTCTAAACTTCCCTGGCGAGTGGTCAGTACCATCACATTTAGATTTCGTGAACTCTGCTGGACATTGTGCAGAACTGCCTTTTTTGTTCCGTTTTAAGATGCCAACAATCTGCAAGGGTAGTAGAGATTCAGTGATGACAAGGAGCAGAGTAGTAAAAATGTGGACAAATTTTGCTAAAACCAGGTAAAGATTTACCATTGAATATTTCCTTAATCCGTTGAAGTTGTTTAACTTTTTAAGATCCTATCGTTATCCAATTTTTCGTTCCTTTTTATGATCAGTGATGGATAGAATTAGGTGAGCTCAACAAACGCGAATGTACACTACCGTCCAATAGTTTGGAAGCACATTCATCTTCAAACAAAACAAATTAATGAATACCGACTATAGGCAGCAAAAATTAGCAAAACCCGGCCAAGCGCTAGTCGGATTCGCGCACGAAGGGTTCCGTACCATTATCTATAAAAACAGCCAAAAAAAAAAAAAGTCATGTCTGTTGTCCCTTAAATATTTATTTTATTCTGTTTTTTAGTATTTGTTGTTATAGCGGCAACAGAAAAACATCATCTGTGAAAATTTCAACTGTCTAACTAAAAAATGAAATAACTTTCAAAATCAAAAGTCATTTATTAAAACTAGGCTGAGAATCAGCCCTTTTCGAACGTCAAAATTACAAAAGACAGTCCCCCAAAACGCCCGACCTTCACCACTTCTTCCTAGTGCTTTGTTTTCTTTTACCTTGCTGCTTACAAACTTTTGGACGATAATGTATAAGATTTCAAGAAATTGAGTTGGGGTGGCATTTTTTCTTTATACGTTTTTCTAAGCGGAAAATTGCATAAATTAAACATGACGAAGAAATAATGCCACGAAATACAATAAACAAAAGAAATGTACAGCTGGAGCCAAATCCATATTGTAGTGTCAGGTAAGAAATAATTCCATGAGAATGTACTACCGGAATAAAAAGTATCTATATCCAGGAGGATATAGATACTTTTTGACCATGGTCTATCTGTGTGTCAAAAACATCCAAATCCATTTGGCCATTAAAAGACAGACAGACAGAGATACTTTCGCATTTATTAGTATCTTTAGTGATATTTATTTTCTTTGATTTTTATGGAGTATGGACGAGAACGAGAAGTACATGCTCAGCTAATTCCAGTTAACGCTTATGATACAGTTGATGCTTTATTTTTAATAACCACAAATTTGTTTTCAGTAACCCAACACCTGATGACAATGATCCACTTTTGCAAATAACTTGGGACCCTGTTGCAAATAAAGATAAGTTAAACTACCTTAGTATAGGGTCAGAGCTTACAAAAGGTAGAAATCCATTTGACGAGAGAATGAAATTTTGGGACACTCTTCACCAGGAACATGCATTTCTCAGGACTATAGTTTATTTCAATGACATAGGAGTTTCGTGGTAAGGCAAGCTCAGCAGATTCTAAGTTTTGGATACCATTTTTTTTATGATTTGTACATCAATATCTATACATATGTATAATAAAATTAATTAATAAAGTTATATTTCATTGTATTTACAATTGTTTAAAACTGCTTTTTTTTTAACCCATTAACCGCCGCAGTTGTATATAAGCAACTTATCATTTTTGAGCCCCTGGCACCACAGTTGTAAATTCGCAACTGAAGTCTACGAAGTGATTTTCAAGCGTATTTTTATTTACGTAGCAGCAATTTCATAATAATTATAAAGACCACCTTTGCCATTCAAGGAATTTCTTTCATTTTCCCTAAAATCACTTATGCTAAGCGCCAAATTAACGGTGAAAAAAATGGATAAAACTCATCGCAAAATGCAGGTTTGGCCTTAACATGTACCGCCAGAGTTGTATAAATACAACAGTAGTGATGTAACACATAAGTTTATTTATTGCGCATGAATGGCAACTTTAGTTTATTCAAATAACATACAAATAAGTTAGGCATTCAGAATTAGAAAGTAATTCAATGCTTGTTGCTGTTTGATTCTATTTCTAACTATAACATCTAAAACTTCACATGATTTAAGGTAGATTCATATTACAATTGAAGTGACGGTTTTTACTAAATCGTATTTTAGTAACAACCCTAGCACTTTAATGTTTTCAAAGGAGTCCAGCGCCGGAGTTGTATATATGCAACCGCTTGTGACGTCACAAGCGAACTCATAATGATAATAGTGAGGGGACATTGTTAAAAATTATTAATGAATTAGTGAGTAACTAATTTATTTCATTAGGTATTGTGGCTGTGTTTGAATCGCAAAATGTCGAGTGCAGAGGAATTAATAAGGATTTTAGATTTCGAGGAAGATTGATTTTTTTTTTTGTAGAAAGTAAAAATTTACTACACATAATATTTTAAGTATTTACGTTTAGATGGCATAAAGCAAATAGAATTGATGTTTAATTAAAATTTAAATAAGAAAATTAACACATACCTGCATTTGCCATTTCGGAGACTCGCAAAGCAATGTCCTTTTAAGCAGTGACAATTAAATGACCTGTCATTGACCATAAATTAAGTTTTTATTTTAAACGGGAAAACTTTTAAAACGTTCTACTACCCTTTGTCATACACAAATTGAACATATTCATAGTTTGAGTAATAAAATCGATAACCGGAAATAATTTCACTTGTCCCCGCACTATCTACGCTCTAGTTTATCTCTAATGTTAGCGCCGGGGTTGTATAAATGCAACAATAGGGATTCCAAAAACCGAATTTTGTAGAATTATGAACTAAACTCTATCTTGGCTTTGGTAGTGTCTATGTATATGGTTATAGGTTTTTGATGTGGGTAATTTTAATCTTATTATTGTTATGAGGGTAATGAATTAAAAAAAACATTAGATTTTCGTAAAAACGTGTAATTTTACCTATAAAATCTTATTTGCGGTAGGGATTGGTCCACATCACTATAGTTGACCTTGAAAATACGTGATTGGCGCTAGGGGCACATTTTTTTGCAGGATTGTCCGGCGGTTAAAAGGTTAAGTTGGGAATAAGACACCCATATGGATGAAAATACCTCGAATGAAATACAATGGAAGAAACACCACAATTTTTCCAAGAAAAAATATGAATATGAGCAAGGCCACCCGCCGCTATCCGCCTGGTCAGAACCGGGTTTAATTCGTTTCTTGTTTTTTTACGAAAGTAAAAATTTCTGTAATATTGCCGTATATCTAATACTTTCAAGAAATTGGGGGCCGCTGCTGCAACTGCTGCGATTGGCTGTTGATAAATAACTCAACCAATCGCAGCAGCATACGCACGCTTGAAAATTTGTCACTTATCTGTTTCTAGTTAAGAAACGCGAAAACCAGGAAAATAGGGGCTAAATTAAATAACCAGTTGTTGGTATCAATCTGTAATACATTATGAACTGATACTTTTCACATAACAATATACAAGTTCGATTAATTTAGTAACAAAAGCTTGAAAGCCAACAAATACATACTACAAAATAAATGAACTAGATACGCCATTATCTACAATAAAAAAAATAAGAAGGCGAATTCCTTTGTTAATTATATAAATTAATAAAACAATCTATACATAATTGGTGCACAATATAATTATATACACTGTGTAGATAGTTTGATCAGAAAACAGTTAATGCAACGAAGTTGTAGATATACACAGATATCTGAAAAAAGAAATTTTCTTCAGTCACCTTAGATAGAGCAATAAACTTTACATAAATAAATACATGTTGAGAGTAAAATCCCTCGAAAAATAAGTTGGGACATCAGTGGTGTTTAAAAAACATTGCTATGATTTTGTAGGTTTTTTTACCACTCAATTGAGTAGGCAGAAGCGTCCAACATTTAACAGAATTATACAATACGAAGCTGGTAGGTATTATCATCATTGGTTGTTTGTCTTACGCAGCAGTACACATGTTTCAACGATACCATTCGTAGTTGCGCCCCTCTCAACGAATTAGTTCCACGGGATGGTATGTTGCATTGTCAATGTAATAAGTGGCTGGCGCGCATTTCAACGATAAATCATTATTTTCAAAAAGTCGTCTACAATCAAATGTTGCCAGGATTTGGACCGAGACAATTTAGGCTAAAAATTACCTCAAAAGCGCTCCAAAATATCAAATCCGGGCAACGCACACACTACGTCTACTAAGATAATTATTGCATTCAGGAAATATTTAAAATTATTTGGATTTACATGCGGCTCTATCTACATTGATGTCTTACTTACTAAATTACATAGGCTAGATTTTAACGACATTTCGTCAAGTGATTATTACATAATTATGTTCCTACAACCTATTCCTTTCCTTACAGACAACAACACGTAGCGAAAAAGCTTCATTCATTCATAAAAGTATTCTTCCTGTACGGCGCTTTCCTGGTTGGACGGTATGACACAAAAGTTAAACAAACACGGTATACCCAAGCGCAGTTTAGCTCATAGGTATACAATGCGGACTTCATTAGTCAGTGTCGCACTTTAAATTAGTTTCCGATGGTACGCGATTTCACGGACGACAGTTTCACTAGAGAATTTACACCAAATTGTTAGTATCATAAATACCAAAATAAGCCACAGGATTGCGTATTTTGTTTTATGGTTGACCCAACATTCATTTAACCCTCAAGCGGGCGCGCGGTCATTTGTAACGGCAGCGGTCGCGCGTAACCTAAAATACCTAAAGGATATTTCAGGGATTTAAAACACTAATTATTTAATGTTTTTTTTTTTTGTGTTTATCACATTATCATTACGTTTGGACAAAAAAATAATTATAAAATCAAAATAATATTCTTATTTTCTTTGGATTTGTAAGAAATTTGGCATCATAAATTTTCTTATACCTGTAATTTCGCGTGCTAGCGTGCTTTCGACGCCTGCGCCGCGACTAAAACAAATGCGATCTATAATGCACTCCGGAAGGTGCGGGTAGGGGAAGGTAAACAGTTTATTTCGTGCACAGTGAAACAATGACAGGCTACTAGGGATGGGAAATATATGTGACAAGAAATAACGATATTAACCCCTCAGCCGAGAGTCGACCATTTTCGGTCGGCAAGAAATCGCCGCTTATGCCATTTCTTGCCGACCGAAAATGGTCGAATCTCCGCGGGCGGCCATCTCTATTCGCTAACTGTGAACCGCACACCTACTTCTGGGTGGCCTCTTGCGATATGGATTTCATTCAATAAACCAACGCCGGTCACTGAATGTCTATGAGCGAATGATGTCATGCCTTCCGTGTACACATTGTGTATGTTAAAAAATGATAGGAATAGAGCAGGATGTAGTTACGCTCTTTCAAGTAAGTTAATTCACTGCGACCACTTGTGGATGATTTTCGGTTATGTAAATTTTTTTGTGCCATCCACAAATGGTCGGTTTTCAGTTATTGGGACCGCGCAAAAATGGCTCCTCGCGGCTGAAGGGTTAAGAACGAAAATGTATTGAGTGCGGTCGATTAGATGCCGCGCGCCTGCTTGAAGGTTAACTTGCCATATTTCAAAAATTATTGAAAAAATGGCAACCGGAAAGTTGTAAGCGTTTTCAAGTCTCTGCTGGACAGGGATAGCACTACAATCACCCATCACAGCTCAAACATCTCAACTCAAAGTGCCGAAAAACAACAAAAATATTTATTCCCGGTGTCAACTTGAAACGTTACATTGTGCCCTACCGACCAATCAGGTAAAGATTCAATTATGCTTTTTCATCGTAAATACAAAACACCAATTTACCAAATATTGTTTTTCAAGAGTAGTGTATGAATGGATGCCAATAAAGTAAAATTTGTAGACAGAGTAACCAATAGACAATAGACGCGTTTTTTTTTTCTCTATCAAAATGTCAAACCTGTATTACAAATACCTCAATGCAAAAAGATATTATTTGTCCCTTTCGGCACTATAACCACTTTTCTACATCTCTCAAAAATTATATTGATATGTGGGCGAAAGTATATTACTAAACATGTTCTCTCAATTCAGTCTATACTCAATTTGGTCTTGGACGGCCATGTAGGGATATTAGTTTTCAGGTTAGGACCGGCCAACTTTTTATTGTCATTGTTTCAGTACATCTAAGTATAAAATCCATGTGCGTGTGTTATTTGAAAAACAACTTTATTAATTTGGGTAAAAGGTTAAAAGTGCATTCTCAATTTCTTTGTGTGACATTTTACTATCCCGCCCTAGATTACACTATTTCGTCTATTGATTTCTCGCTCTACAGTTAAATTATAGGAAACTAAAATATCCCTTATAGGATTGACTACAATTTTACTTGCCAAATTCAAAATTGTGACTTTAATAATACGATAAATTATACAAAACATCACAAGATATACTCACTGCACGGTCAGCATCAATATAAAGTAGAATTATAAGTCTAGGTTAGAATTGGAAGCCACCCATTGGAACCGATTGATCGGCGCTGAATTGATATTGGTCCGTAGTCGACGACACCGCAGGCGCAAGTCTGCCATCCTCTTCTTCAGATCCAAAATAGTTCTCAATTATCTCGAAAGATTTTTGATAAATGTCAAGGTTTTCATGTGACTGGAGGAATTCGATCTTATCCAAACCTAAAAAAAACAGAACAGACGTTTTTCTTTTAAATAAATGTATTTTCTTTCTTTCACTAAGAATTTCACGTCTTGCTACGTGGACCAAAACAACAGTCAACTCTCTCCACAGCCTATATTCACTAAAAAGTGTTGCCAAGATGTCTGAGACACTAAAACGTAAACTGCACACTGTGTTACTACATAAATAAAGCGGGCATAACACTATTTTGCTAGTCCTGTAAGCGCCACGGGTAGTATAGAATGTGAAAAAATCACGTTACTTGCATGTCTGAGCAAAGAAGTAACTATTTGTTGTTTGACAGTGAAAACGCCTTTATGTCGTAGCAATAAGCACAGGGGCGGCCCGCCTCGGGCCCCTGGTCCTGTGGGGGCCCCTAAATCTTAAGAAGTACTTTTTGGTCAATCCCAAACAAGTTAAAAATATGTTCAGTTCAGCAGTAGTTCGAGTTGGAGGCCCCGTACGTACAGCAAAACATAAATGTCGGGTGCTAAAAATTTCCGAGCTCGCTTCGGCTGCTCTCTTATTCGTAAGGTTTTGCATAAATAAGTCGACAACGTAACTCCTATTTCCGTACGAATACGAATGTTCAAAAGAAACCTGACCGATAATTAGAGTTAAGGTGTAAAATATTTCGATTTTCGAGATCTCGTTACTCTTGCATCCTTGCTTGCTTTTCTTGAACAGCACAATGAGATGAATATGAAATAAAAAATATCCTGCTGCTTGCGAGGCAGAGTATAATAATTATTATGAGAAGACCGGGGGGTGGGGGCAGCATTTTGGTTTACCGCCCCGGGCCCCCGACAGGCTTGGTCCGTCACTGACAATAAGGTTTTCGAAGTTCATGTTCGTCTACTATAATATGTTTACTATAATTACAAACGCGAAAGTTTGTGAGGATGGATGGGTGGATTTTTGTTACTGTTTCACGCAAAAACTACAGAACGGATTTTAATGAAACTACAGTACTATAGCTTATACATCAGAATAACACATACGATACTTTTATCCCGATATTCCCACGGGATCGACACTTATGCGAGTGACACCGCGGGGCACTGCTAGTACAATATAAAATCAGTATATACTTAATATCAATATATAAATTAAATATAATATCACTTACCAAAGCACTCCTCAATAAGAACAGCGTATGGATTATCACGTTGATCGGATTGTTGTCCAGCCTTTAATACATTGTCTAATCCATTTAGAGCCACTTGGACTGTCTTAGCGTCCGTTAACGTTAATAAGTCACATAGAGGTGGTATACAACCTTGTTCCACTAAATACCTAGAAAAGATAAATACATTAGCACATTATTAACATTAGCTAAATTAATAAACTTTGTACTAAAATATAGAATTTATGGAAAAAAAAAAACTTTTAATTCTATCATAATGGTCTGTTATTATTTTTGACAACCAATCATCAGTCCAGATTCACACGGGCGATTCTTCATCGCGCACTGGATTTTAAACTTACGGCCTTATTAAAAAACAAGGTTTATCTTTAGATCCAGATTTAAACCATCGAGCCATTTTTAAATTTCAAACTATAGTCCGACAAAGTTAAAGTTCTTATTGCAAAAACTGACGCTAAACCGGTGAAACCCGCGTCTAAGTTGTCAATTTCGCATTAAGAACGGTTCATTTGTCGGAATTAAGTTCAAAATACAGTAACTGGCACGAAGGTTTAGGCTGTCTAGAGTTAGAACGCGTTTTGTAATAAGATGGTCGGTGTTGAGCCGAGCAATCAGAATCCAACTGAGTGCATCCCTGCACGTCGAAAAATACTGTTTAATTTTCAACTCTCGGCGCTAAGCAAAGCGTGGAAAATCCAGTATGCAATAAAAAAAATTGCCCGTGGTGGGAAGAAGAACTAACAGCTAACAAGAGATTTACATATCAATGACTTGTCAGTCATTTAGAAACTAGGAGGTACAAAACGGATAATGTTTCATACCTAATTTGGTCATGACTGCCGCCACTAGTTGCATTCGTAATTGCCCAAGCCGCTTCTTTCCGCGTTTTAAATTCAGCTTGCCTTAAAATTTCAATTAGTGCTGGGAAAATGTTAGCATCTATCACTGCCTGAAATGGTAAAGAAAATACAAAATTAACATTGCAATGAAGTTCCTTAACGCGGCTTGCGTTATGCCTCCTGCGACTTTCTCTCTCTCTTTCTATTAAGTATATATTATGTTACGAGTGTGTGTGTGAGTATCACATATGGAACTTCATTCCTGACGGGGGTCCCCCGACCGCACACTTTTTTTAAATCAAATCATTTTTTGGTTGGAAACATGGGTGAGTGTGGGTAATATTGATACCGTCAAGTGGTGTGAATAGGAACCGAGGGGTGAGTGAATCGGGATGAAACTTCAAAATGGATTTTAACGTTGATGTAATACAGTTTGTTGCCATCAAGGACACTTAATCGTTAATTATAATATAGTAAACACATTAAGAGACCTTTTTGGCAAAATAACGATATTATTTCAATGTTAAAATCCATTTTAAAGTTTCGCCCCGATTCACCCCATCATTCCTATTCACCCCGTTCTACTGTACAGTAATCCCCCCTATAACGCGGTAGATTGGTTCTGCGTTATAGGAAAACGCGCTATAGGGGTATTCCCGTATAACGCGTTTTTACGACCTCGTATAACGCGTTGCGTATAAATAATTCATCACATTTAACTTTTCTCGCTGCAGGGGGTTTAAATCGAATATTTAAATTTCACACGCTACCGCGTTATAGGGGGGATTACTGTATCTTACGAGTCGCTTATTGAATTTTGATCAACATACAACGTACACCAGTGCTGTAATTTGCAAGAAAACTTTACATCGACGGATCCCCCTAATTTCGGCACTTTAGATTGTGGATGAGGTAAAACGCAGTCACACGCAATTGCTTCACTTCTGTGTACCGTGATGTTCCGGTTTTAGGGTTATAAGTTCATCCTTACATAGTATAAAACAAAGTCGCCGAAATGTCTGTACGCGCATAACTTCCGAATGAATGCACCAAAACGGATAATTCTATTTTTGTTGTGTTCGGTATTGCCAGGACAGGGTTTGTATGAAAGAAAATTTCGGAAATTCGAAAAAAAACATTGCACCCGTGCGAAGCTGGGGCAGGTCGCTGGTAACATGTAAAAGATGCAGAAGAAATTAAACTTTATTTGAAAGAATTAAAGCTACTTTTCCAAAATCACATAATTTGTGAAACCAGTTTACCTTTATAATATTTAAGTTGCAGCTGAAACTAAACTTAGGTATGCGCATTAAAGTTACTTTTCCTACATTGTGAACGCAGTTTACCTGTATCTGCGCAGCATTGCCGGCAGTAATGTTAGAGAGCGTCCAACAGGCCTCCTTCCGTAGCGCTTCTGTGCTGGAACGTAGTAGAGCGTGTAGGTTCGGCAGCGGGTTGCAGTTGAGTACGGCCTGCGTCTGCGCATCGTTGCCCGTCACTATGTTGCCGACGGCTCGCAACGCCGCTGAGACTACCGTCGATTTGTTGTGCCTGGTGAAATAAACATGTGAGTGAGTATTAGCTTCACTCCGCGTCCTAACCAAAAGCGATCGTCGTCGCGCGAATACGCGATCCGCGCCATTGTTTGTATGAAATATTTATTTATTTATTTAAACTTTTCTCACACAAAAAAGGTACAAAGGCGGACTTAATGCCGACGCACACGTACTTGATTGATCGATTATGTCATATTCATAGAAAAAAGCACGTCAATCACGTACTAGCGCAAACATCGCTTTTGGTTAGGACGCGCCCTTAAGATTCCTTCAAAATATTGGTAAAGAATAAAGAGTTATGTGAATAGAGCAGAAGTATTTTCAAGTCAACTACTCAAGGTGATTTTTGATAATTCCGAAAACAATAAATATTCACCAGAAAACATTATCTGAATGCAAAAATTGTGAAGCCGCCTGAATACGATAAGAAATCGTTTTTCAGAGAGATATGTTGATTACAATTAAGAAGACAAAGATATATATGCTGTGAGGCCCTTACATAAGTAGTTCCACAAGCCGCCTACAAACTCCAGCATCAATCACAGCTTGAATCTTCTCATTTGGTCCGTCCGATAGATAAGACAGAGCCCAACACGCGTCGCTTAGCACATCTGCATCTGTGTGATGTAGCAACCGCGCTAAAACTGCAATACCTGGAAAATACATCAAAATTCAATTTAACTAAAATATGTACAAAATAATTATGCAATTACAATATCTAAGTGTTAATTCTGCTAACTATTCATTTAGCTTGTATGCAGTATCTATGCAGCACGTCTCCCGCCCAGAAAATTATGCACATTTACAAGGTGCAATTCATATTATTATGGAACGCTCGTGGCTAAGTAATAACTGCGGCACGGGTCGATCGATCAGGTTAAGCTACGATTGCCGCGGTTGGTCCGTGGATTGGTGACCATCTTCACATACCAAGACTCTCCGTGCCTCGGAAAGCACGTTAAGCCGTTGGTCCCAGCTGTCATTCGTGGATCTTTGACAGTCGTTACGGGTCGTCAGTAAACCGAAAGTCTGACAACCAGTCTTACCAAGGGGTATCGTATTACCCAGTAACTGGGTTGTGGAGGTCAGATAGGCAGTCGTTCCATGTAAAATACTGCAGCTGCATCCGGTTAGACTGGAAGACGACCCCAAAATAGTTGGGAAAAGGCTAGGCAGATGATGCATAACATATTAATCGCGTCGCATGGATTGCATGTCAAGAATTTCCGCAAATTAACACCTGCCGGTCGATTCTGGAAAAACCTCACCGTCATAACTAAGGTGAAGTGAGCTTAGAGTGAGCTGTGAGTCATAATGATGCTAGGGATTGACACTATTGCCGACTCACTCCACGCTCACTTCAACCAAGTTTTCACGGTGAGAACAGAATCGCACTGCTGATTCCAATTCTTTAACTTGTCACGTATCTTCGGCTATGGTACGAAAAGAGTAGTAGTATCAAATCACAAGCTAATCTAACAAGTGATTTGATACAGAAAAGCAAAAGATCCAGCTGTATGAGTAATCGCTCGAAATAAAGATTTTGATTTGATTTATCATGTCCCAGCATAATAGGGAATTTTATACCAAACAACAGATTTTTATGTTAACCCTTTCGTTACGAGCGCCGGATATGGCCGGCATCCACTCGATGACTTCTGTGTACGAGCGCCGGATATAGCCGGCATCCATTCGATGACCTGTGTGTACGAGCGCCGGATATAGCCGGCATCCATTCGATGACCTGTGTCTACGAGCGCCGGATATAGCCGGCATCCATTCGATGACCTGTGTGTACGAGCGCCGGATATAGCCGGCATCCATTCGATGACCTGTGTGTACGAGCGCCGGATATAGCCGGCATCCATTCGATGACCTGTGTGTACGAGCGCCGGATATAGCCGGCATCCATTCGATGACCTGTGTGTACGAGCGCCGGATATAGCCGGCATCCATTCGATGACCTGTGTGTACGAGCGCCGGATATAGCCGGCATCCATTCGATGACCTGTGTGTACGAGCGCCGGATATAGCCGGCATCCATTCGATGACCTGTGTGTACGAGCGCCGGATATAGCCGGCATCCATTCGATGACCTGTGTGTACGAGCGCCGGATATAGCCGGCATCCATTCGATGACCTGTGTGTACGAGCGCCGGATATAGCCGGCATCCATTCGATGACCTGTGTGTACGAGCGCCGGATATAGCCGGCATCCATTCGATGACCTGTGTGTACGAGCGCCGGATATAGCCGGCATCCATTAGATGACCTGTGTATACGAGCGCCGGATATAGCCGGCATCCATTCGATGACCTGTGTGTACGAACGCCGGATATAGCCGGCATCCATTCGATGGCCTGTGTGTACGAGCGCCGGATATAGCCGGCATCCATTCGATGACCTGTGTGTACGAGCGCCGGATATATCCGGCATCCATTCGATGACCTGTGTGTACGAGCGCCGGATATAGCCAGCATCCATTCGATGACCTGTGTGTACGAGCGCCGGATATAGCCGGCATCCATTCGATGACCTGTGTCTACGAACGCCGGATATAGCCGGCATCCATTCGATGACCTGTGTGTACGAGCGCCGGATATAGCCGGCATCCATTCGATGACCTGTGTGTACGAGCGCCGGATATAGCCGGCATCCATTCGATGACCTGTGTGTACGAGCGCCGGATATAGCCGGCATCCATTCGATGACCTGTGTGTACGAGCGCCGGATATAGCCGGCATCCATTCGATGACCTGTTTGTACGAGCGCCGGATATAGCCGGCATCCATTCGATGGCCTGTGTGTACGAGCGCCAGATATAGCCGGCATCCATTCGATGAGCGTGATACCGCTCAGCAAACGGCCCCGCGATACTCAGTGTGTCAGTGGCGCTACTCCGACGGCGCGGTGCCCCGTTTGGTGGCGTTATTCCAGCGGAGCGAAATGCCGTAACGAAAGGGTTAAACTAGTCGAATACGAGATAGAAATAGTAACAGTTGGATAATAAAAACTAAGTGGCTCACCTGGAGCGACGGCTTCGAAGTTTGTAGGAGGATTTTTGCCTCGACACAAATTTGAAAGAGTCCAAACTGCATTCTTTGTCATAGACAGCCTGGTATACTTATTTAATATCCTGAAAAAATATAAGAACAAGTAGAACTATTAAAAAACTGATTTCACCAAAGCTATATGTATGTTTTATACACTGGGTTATGTGAAATCGTACATGTAAGTAAAAATTGGTAAATACGAGTAGTACGTCATTTAGGTGCAGTAAGCACTAACGTTATGACGCTTATTTCAATTCAATTTTAGTGATTATACTTAGATAGAAGAATAGGTACTATTCGTTTTTGGTTTACCTAATCAAAAGAGAGAGAGACAAAAACGTTGTATAACTTATCCAGTGTTAGTTAAACCCAAGCTAATTCCCAAGTACAGGTGAGTAAGTTTATTTAAGTGTACTGCAGCTGTTTTGTACAACTTCGTCTGTATGTATTTTGTATTTCATCATTTATTAACACAGATAAATGATGTAAAGTGGCCTATGTCCTTTTCCATGTTTCAGACGACCTATCTGTCAAATTTCATAGCAATCGGTCCAGTAATTTAGGCGGGAGGAGGTAACATACAGACTTACATTTATAGTATGGATAGTAAAAAAATGGTGTTCTGAAGTATCTGCTTATTCCCAAGTAAAGGTAGTTTATGTAAGTGTGATGAAGGCAATAGTTACTCTAGTAGCGGCGGTAGGATACCCGCTGCGAGCACGGTGTCGCGACAGCGCGGCGAGTCGCCGGCCACGTTGCCGAGCGCCCACACGGCCTGCTCGCGCACGTCGTCACTGCCACCGCCAGCCACCAAGCTCACCAGCACCGGCACCGCACCGCACTCAACCACCACGCGAGTCTGTTCTGAAGATCCTGATGCTATGTTTGTGAGAGCCCATGCTGCTTCGAACTGAAATTACACATTGATTGTTAATCTTTGAGTTTGCTCTACAACGTGTAACGTTAAATGCGCAAAACCTGAAAATAGTTTGATCAGAATAACGAGCAGAATATTAATTGAACCACTTTTTAATATAGGTCACATTTTTCAAAAAATCTTTTTTAAAAACGTTGCAGTGTCTATTTATTAATAGGTCAAGCAAGCCAATGTCAGCGCGGCGCAGCGGCCCGGTGACGACTCCTCCCTCGGTAAAGCGTCGTCGCAGACGCAAGAAACGATCAGAATGGCCAGTAAAACTAAACCAGCACATAAAACCTTTACAATTTTTTTAATGACTTATTTTCTCTCTGAAATAGGTCAATTGAATTAAAAATCAGTTGGGGTGTCTGAGGTTTTGCGCATTTAACGTTACACGTTGTATACATACTGAAGACAACCCACAAGTGTTGAGTGTGGCCCTGTGTTTTCACGCATCATTCTCACATTATTTTAATGATGGTGTTCTTATGTAGCTATTCTGGTGTCTATCCTAGCTTATTGGTGTGACACTACAGCAGAAAACATACATTATTTTCGACAACAGTAGTTAAAAGAAAACTATTTGTTTCTAAGACGAAATTAGATCATATTACCTGCAGTGTTGGATTAGTGCTATTGGTAAGAAATTCCACAAATTTAGGAACTATTCCAGTCCGTATCACTTCATCAATCGGTGGATTAGGCTCTTGACTCAATAGTTTTCTAAACTTCTGAGTTGCCATAACTTGCTCTTGTGGATTATCCCCATACAGAGCCGCAACCATTCCTGGAGTGATGTCATCTGATGGTGATATATTGATGTCATCCTAAAAAGTAGAATAAATCTTAGTCTGAAACCGTTCCAAAAACATCTTGTAAATAATCCTCCATAATCCTGTAAAAGTATGTGACATAGGCACACAGGCAGGATTTATATGGGGGTACATAATAATGCGTATTCTATTCTATGACACATGTACTAATAACTCCTACAGAGAACAATGTTTATTTAATTATAAACATGGCCACATAGGCAAACTCTCTTTAGCAGAATAAGTATAAGAAAGGTCAGAACAGAATTTCCTTAAAATAAATATCATTTATTATTTCATCCAACTGCAAAGAAGAGTTATGTTTTGAACAATCTATATTGAAGAAGGGAATAAATGAATGCATCCTGCAATCTGCAATTTTCCGTTTGAATGCCGGTTATATGCAATGTGACATAACTGCAAGACTATCTACTGCACTGCAATGCATTCTAAACTTGGAGAGGAATTTGCTTTTAACAATAATAATAATCCATTTAAGTGACTTGCATACTAATTTTGTAATTGGATAGCTAACAGATTAATTACATAAAGATAAAAAATATAAATAATAATAAATAAATTTAAAATAAATTTTAAATATGTTTAAGTAATACTTATTTTATTTTTAAGATAAAGATATATTTATTGAATAACTGTGTACATTAAGACAAAATTTTAACCACTTTAGTTTGCAGTTTGAAATTACATATCTGACTTGGGTAGACTGTTGAAACAAAAAATGAAATGTCTTATACATTTCATTTTAAAATTACAGTTATATGTTATATTAATGATTTTTGATGTATGTACATGATGTGAACTAGCCCACCTAAGAAAGTTTCTATGCTTATCTCACTCTTTTGGGACAAGTGCTTCGGAATAGAATAAGCGCGGCTAGACATTGACCACATAGCTGGTGGGAACAATGGTGGATTTTTGCTCAGAATTAACTTCGTCCCTGGGCCAGATTTTTTTGTAAATACTCCAGATTGATTGTCCAATTTGGACTAAGATGAGCATAGAAACTTTCTTAGGTGGGCTAGCTCACATCATGTACATCAAAAATCGTTAATATAACATATAACTGGTAGTAATTTTTTTTTTTTCTAAATTGATTGTTTTCTATCATGTTTCTTATGATTGCGCAGTTTGCAACCTTTATTTTTGTTATTTACCATTTAATTATAAAAATAATCAAAGGCTATAGGGGGATAAGCATGGATAGGATGCCCCCAAATGGAATGCGGTGATTTTTTTTTCTGTACCTAAGTTCCTAACAATGTGAGATTAAGATTCTCCAAATTTCAACCCTTCAAAATGCACCGTTTCGGAGTAAGAATTATATTCGAAAAATTGAAAAAAAAAACGATATTTTCTGATAGGCTTGCAGTGCAATCTCTTTGTTCCATGTTTTTGTCCATTATGAAATTCGCAATACACAGTAGATATGACATAACTAAAAACAGCACTGTGTTTATTCTAAATAACAGAATAGATGTAACTCAAAATCCGCCCCAAAATGGAAAACAGTTGTCCCAATCCAACAACAACAAAAAATTGAATTTGGAACCATAACCAAATTTTAATCTGTTTTTGCCGTGTGGTCCCGGAGTAAGAATAGGGCCACCCCATCCCATCCCGTGGGTGTCGTAGGAGGCGACTAAGGGAGCTTAAAAACCCAGTGCATACGACAAAGCACCTTGGGTTCCCGAATGGTGACGGGTAATTCACCGACAACAGCATTCCCAAGGAGGGTTAGTGTCAGGCAGGCAGCCGACTGTAAAATCAAAGCCAAATCTTTTGCAACATGATAGGAGTAAATGAGATGTGCGATAGGACTAGGGCGTACCCCGCAGGCGACGCGCGGGGGCAGCACCCGGCCCCCGCGGGAAGTGGACAAGGGTTGTTGCACCACCCCGGGCGGGTGCGACGTAAGAAGCAAGCTCGGGAAGTGAGATTGAGGTATGCTAGCTGGAATGTTGGGACAATGACTGGAAGAGCAAGAGAGTTAGCGGGTGTGCTGAAAAGAAGAAGAATAAATGTGGCGTGTTTGCAAGAAACTAAGTGGAAAGGTACAAAGGCGAGAGAAATCGGTGAGGGATACAAGTTTTTCTATTGTGGAAGTGACGGAAAAAGGAATGGCGTGGGAATAGTATTAGATATTAATTTGAAAGAAAGTGTGATGGATGTAAAAAGGATTAATGATAGGTTAATAGTTGTGAAAGTTATGTTAGAAAATGTTGTCTTGAACGTGATTAGTGTGTATGCCCCACAGGGGGTTTGACGCATTTGGTGCACATCTCAACTTGTACACCATGCTCAAATGGTGAACTTAGCAACTGGTACACTTCTCATATGGCACACTTCGCAACTGGTGCACTTCTCAATTGGTGCACTTCGCAAAAGGAGCACTTTTTAAGATGAGTGGAGATTTGGAAAAATTGTCTAAAAATGAAAGAATCTTTGGTTTTGCTTAGGTAATTTTCTTAAAAATACAATCATCAAATACCTTTCAAGTAGGTACACACTTACTTAAACTTAAACAATTTAAATTAAATTAAATTACTTGAATAATTGGAGAAACGTGATCTTTTTCATGAAATGTTCCACTGCTAGATTTCCGTCTTCCAATTTACAACAAACTATTATGCAATTAAAAACGATATATGATTACGTATTTTATTTGTGGTATTGTCTTGCCCGTCACAAGTATGTTCAGATTGTCTTATAACAATTTTCCTTGTTTCATCATAGGTAACTGAACCATTGCAATGGTTCATGTTTACACATGTCCACAAAGTAGTCCTTTTATTGGTCTTCTTTTTATTGTGTATATGTTCACCACATATAAGAGTAATAAACCCCCTTTGATTTGTATCAAATCGAACGTCCTCTTCATCCATCATGAACACTAAACCACGTATTGAATATACAATCAAGAAATATGTACTTGACGGCGCTTCGACGACTTGAGAGCATAGTGTCAAGAAACGTCAAGAATAACAGTGGACATTCATGACAAGCGCGGGTTCTTCAACACGTGGTTTTAATTCTCCTTGCCCGTCTACCCACGATAGCTCGGCAGCCGCAATGAACCCAGAATTTACTGATAATGGTCATGTGCCGTTATACTAATTATATCAACCTAAATGCTTAACAAACACAAAACAACACACTGAATAAAAGCATCGTTTAACTAAATTTCTAGCTGCCGTAGTCTTGACAGTTTTATGTTTTTTATTCTAACCACCCTCATGATAGTTAAGTCGAGGTGTATTTCCAAATCTCCACTCATCTTAAAAAGTGCTCCTTTTGCGAAGTGCACCAATTGAGAAGTGCACCAGTTGCGAAGTGTGCCATATGAGAAGTGTACCAGTTGCTAAGTTCACCATTTGAGCATGGTGTACAAGTTGAGATGTGCACCAAATGCGTCAAACCCCCCACAGGTAGGATGTGAAGAAAGGGTGAAAGAGAAGTTTTGGGAGGATTTTGATACAGTTTTAATGACTATCCCGGTGCAAGAGGAATTGATAGTTGGAGGTGATTTTAATGGACATGTGGGAAGAATGAGAGGAATTTATGAAAGAGTTCACGGGGGATGGGGATTTGGTAATCTCAACAATGAGGGGGAAGTTCTATTGCAATCGGCTACTGCGTTTGATCTGGCAGTGGCCAACACTTGGTTCCAAAAAGCCGATGGACACCTTATAACATACAAAAGTGGTATGCATAACACGCAAATCGACTACTTCCTCGTCAGACGCAGCAACCTAAAGAACATCAAGGACTGCAAAGTCATACCGGGAGAAGACTTGGTCTCGCAGCACAGACTCCTGGTTATGGAAGTAGCCATACAAATAAGGCTTCTTAAACAAAAAGAGCGACCTCCTCCTAAAATAAAATGGCATATGCTAGAGAAGCCTGATTGTGCAAAGGAATTAATAGAACGAGTGGTGGATAAAATGATAGAGATGGGTGATATGAATGATAAAAGTGTAAATGAATGTTGGAATGAGATGGCTCGGTGTATAAGGAGTGCAGCAATAGAGATTTTGGGAGAGACGAAAGGCAGGGGCACAATTGACAGGGATACATGGTGGTGGTCGACAGAGATACAGAATGTGCTGAAAGGAAAGAAGAAGAAGTTCAAAGAATGGCAGAGTGTTGGAAATGAGAATGCTAGTTTGAAAGCTGTAAAGAAGAGTGAGTATGATGCTCTCAAGAAAAAAGCCAAGAGAGCTGTGGCCATAGCGAGAGCAAACGCCCAGAACAAGCTCTATGACTCACTAGATAGTCCAGCAGGTCAAAAACACCTATACCGGCTTGCTAGAGCTAGAGAGAGAAAGGCGAAGGATGTCTGTCAAGTAAAATGTGTAAAAGACGAAGCTGGAATGGTTGTTTTGGAGAATGAGAAAATTAAGGATAGATGGAAGGGTTACTTTGAAAGACTGATGAATGAGGAAAATGACTGGAGTGGTGTGCTGGAAAATAAACCAGTGAATGAGGGACTAGTGAGAATGGTTAGTGTGGATGAAGTTAGGAGTGCAGTAAATGGAATGAAGAATGGTAAGGCATTAGGGCTGGACGGAATACCGGTCGAAGTGTGGAAGTTATTGCGGATGGACGGGTGGACGTGGTTAGCTTTATTCTTCAATAAACTGTTGCTGGAAGAAGCCATACCTGACGAATGGTGTAACAGTTCGCTGGTGCCTATTTTTAAAAACAAAGGAGATGTGCTGGAGTGCAACAATTATAGAGGAATAAAGCTAATGTCACATAGTATGAAAGTTTGGGAGAAAGTAATTGAAAGGCGACTGAGAGAAGAGAGCCAAGTATCACCGAACCAATTCGGTTTTATGCCTGGTCGAGGAACGACGGATGCCATTTTCGCTATCCGCCAGCTGTGCGAGAAATACAGAGGTGCACATAAAAACTTGCACATGGTATTCGTCGACCTCGAAAAGGCATACGACCGGGTACCCCGTGAGGTTCTGTGGTGGGCTCTTAAGGAGAAAGGCGTGCCTGGGAAGTATGTGCAGTTGATCCGTGCGATGTACAGTCGATGCCGTACCCAAGTTCGGTCTACCGCGGGCACTACCGGCACCTTCAATGTGGCTGTCGGCTTGCACCAAGGGTCGGCTCTCAGCCCTTACCTCTTCCTGGTGATAATGGACGCGCTCACGTCGGACATTCAGGAAGAGGCTCCCTGGTGTATGCTGTTTGCCGATGACATTGTGCTGGTGGCCGAGAGCGGCTTAGAGGTCCAGAGCAGATTGCAGATGTGGTGGCAAAGACTGGAGAATGTTGGCCTGAAATTGAGTAGAACCAAAACGGAATACTTGTTCTGCGATTTCGGCGGCCTCTCCAGTCCTGTGCCTATAACTCTTGCCGGAACGCCCATACCGATGTGCTCCGACTTCCGGTACCTCGGGTCGCTTGTCCAAGGGGATGGCGAAGTAGACCGGGACGTATCGCGCCGGATCAACTCAGGATGGATGAAATGGCGACAGGTCACTGGAACAACTTGTGACCCACGGATGCCCCTCAAGTTAAAGGGGAAAATATACAAGTCCGTGATTAGGCCTGTCGTACTGTATGGATCAGAATGCTGGGCTGTGAAAAAGATGGATGAAAAACGATTGCATGTAGCGGAGATGAGAATGTTGAGATGGATGTGTGGAGTGACAAGAATGGATAAAGTAAGGAATGAGTATATTAGAGGAAGTTTAAAAGTGGCGGCTGTTACACAAAAATTGAAAGGAAGTCGTTTGTCTTGGTATGGACATGTAATGAGAAGGGATGAAACGCATGTAACGAAAAGAGTGATGAATATGAATGTAGATGGATGGAGAGGGAGAGGAAGGCCAAAGAAAAGATGGATGGATGGTGTGAGGAATGATATGAAAGAGAAAGGAGTAAATGATGCCATGACATCTAACAGGGAAGAATGGAAGAAGAAAACTTGTTGCGCCGACCCCAAATAAAATGGGACAAGGGCAGGAAGAAGAAGAAGAACCAAATTTTAATCTGTTTGAAGAAAAATGGACGAGCGGCAAGTTCCAACGCCATACTTATACGAGTGCCCGCGCACTGTGGCCTAACAAAAGGCCACAGTGCGCGGGCTGCGGCTGACAATATCAACTCTGCATTGGGCGCTGGACGCTGGAAGTACAAGCCATGCGACGGTGTCCCGATGGTTTGACCGTTTTAAATCAGGAGACACGAGCCTTGTATGTCAGCCACGCTCAGGACGACCACCCGCAGTGAATGATGACGATTTACGCCGCGAACTGCAGTCGAATCCGGATGCTACCACTCGTGAATTAGCGGAAGCACTTAACTGCAGTCAGCACGCCATGGAATACCATCTGCATGAGCTTGGGTATCGAAAGTGTTGGCTCGGTGGGTACCGCACATCCTTACAGACGCCAGTCGTGCAGTCCGTGTATCCGCTATCTGTCAATCACTTTTGCTGCGACCCCGACAGAGTTATTGTCTGATCTCGCTACTGGAGATGAATCATGGATTCATTACGAGAACGATACACGTCCTGCTTTTTGGTTGCCTCGAGAAGAAACGCCACCAACTCAACCGAAGCTGAGTCAAAAGAACCGCTTAAAAGTTCTGCTTTATTGCTTCTGGGACGCGCAAGACATGATGTTTTATGAACTATTACACAATGAAACTATAAACGCTGACAAATATTCAATCCAGCTCACCAAACTATCTGCTGAGAAAAAACGACGAAGATGAGTCAATGTAGTTTTACTACACGATAACGCTCGACCTCACGTCACATCTGCCGTTCGCCAACAGTATCAGACTATCATTTGTTTAGAGCCCTGAAACAACATTCGCGGGGTAAACAATTTAATGATTTCTCTGATGTAGAGGCGGAGTTGAACAACTTTTTTGAAGAAAAGCCATCAGAGTTCTGGGCGAAAGGCATCCAAACTTTGCCGAGTCGTTGGCAAGAAGTCTTAGATGCTAATGGTGATTACATCATTGACTAAGCTTTTTGTATTGTAATAATAATAATAAATATAAAACGTAAACCATGCGTCTCATTACTTTGGTGCCAACCTAATATTTCAGATAAATATTCGACTTGCGAAAACGTGAGGCAGTTTCATCAATATTTTGAGAAACAATGGTTTCCGCGATCACCACCAAGCATTCTCAGCTGTGCAAATCAGATACATTGTACAACAAAATGCTCTGGAAGGGTGGCACCGGCGCAAAACGGACGTATTTCGAAAAATCCAAATTTCTATCATTTTCTTTATAAACTCCGGAAAAAGCCAAATGTTGTGATAAACACCTTCAGGATTCTATAATCAAAACGGTGGGAAATGCAAAATGGAAAACATAGAAAAGCTTTTTCACAAAGATATTTTATATTTCTTCGTCTTACATTGTTTATGCGTTGATGTTAAAATACATCATTATTACTAGATGGGTACTAGGTATCCATAATTATATTGATTCCATTTTAAAAAATACTTATGACTGACATTACTACCACAGTATGTGATTACCTGTGATTCAAAAATACTGTACTAATTGCCTAAATTATTTTTAATCAAAAACATTGTTCACTCTTGCTCAGAAAGTCAGAATTAAAAAAAATTAATAATTCGTGAAATCTCTTATTGAAATCCCCATTACTGCATTTTGACTCTCGGTCTATAGCAGAACGAGTGGGAAATAAAAAGTTCTAATCGTCACCACTGGGGAGGAACGAAACTTTTTTTTTCCCCCCTCGTTCCCAGTGGGGACGACTGGGAATAAACGCTAAGTATCATAACCAGCCTATAAAAATTACACAAAGATTCAATGCAATGTGCAAAATTGTAACAGATTGTTAAGATAATGGTATACTGACAAGATGTTCAACATCCATGTAATATGAGGAAATTTCATAGCAAAGCATGTTTTTTGGGAAATAGTTTCCAGTACCTACCTCGAAGAGAATACTAATAACATAAAATCATAGCTGCATCCCATAATTCTTCTAACAAGTCTCTGTTTTTTTAACATAAAAATAAAAATAAATTTACCTGCAAAGTAATGTCTGGTGCATTTGCCGCAGGAAGATTAACATTTCGACGCTTAAATAACTGCTGTTCTCTCTTCTGTTTCCGCAGCTGTACACCTTCCTCCTCCCGGCGGCGGCGCAGTTCATCTGCGCTCAAGCCTGCATTCTTGTAACGATGCTTGTGTCCGCCAGACATCTTAAAAACAATCAATTAATAAATTTATTAATCATACAACCTCTGACTAACAATAAAATAATATAGGTAATTGATAACAAAGTAAAACAATAAAATATGATTACCTTTGTTTTCTTTTCCTTTTACCTCAAATAGGAATGTATTTCATATTATTTCTGTTATCATATTGGATTAAATATAAGTAATTCACTAATAGAGCAATGTTCCTCTACAGACCATTTATTATTGGTGCTCTTATTTATTCCTCTTTCACCCCTATCAGAGATGCACTCAAGGAATTATTTATATGGTCATAAACGGCGGAAACCTATCACTATCAATAACATAATTATCAACTTCGTAGTAATAGTAACATAACGCCATAGAAGAATCCATATAAAATGCAAATATTTCTATTTTTAGATGATGCAGTAAATAATTAACTAATTACAACCTACAAGTACGATAGCGAAAAGAATAGACAAGTCAAAATTGAAATCAAAGCAAGTCGATCGACGACATTATAGGAAAAAACTGCAACCAAATTGCAACAAACAATGTGTTATCCATTAATACAGCTAGATCATAATGTACTTACAATTATTTTAGGAACCAGAAGTATGAAAACAAAGAAAACTAATAGATATTGCAAATCAATCCACCATCGATTAATAAAAAAAATATTAGTTGCATGCAGATTGTCGCTAAAATATCATCGAACAGATGAGACAGAAAGTATCTACCTGAACCAGCAATCACGTCACCTTTGTTGCTAGATACCAAAATCAAAATCCCTTGCTTGCTGAATAGTAAAAAACCGCATCGTCTCTTCAAAATAATATTTTCATTCAATAAACCAATTTTTTTTTTTCTTAGTTCTGTTTTAAATAATTACGAATAATATAGAATAATTCTTTCAAAGCAAAACTATTTCAAGTAAGGTGAGATTGGTGAGAATGAAGAATGTTACTAGGTATGCCAAATCGCTTGAAATTTTGTCTCAGTAAAGCCTGTATGTATACAAATACACTAGTTTTTGTTGTAGTCAAAAATACCTAGTAGTTTTGATTTTATAGGCATTCAAAGATTCGAAAAATATCGAGTCCCGCTAACAGTCACGTGACCGCTTGTGACGTCATTTTACAACGCGCCGCGCGGGCCGCGGCCCGCTTAGTATTGGGTGTATCGGAAAGTTCTGTCGGTTTTGGTAGTACATAGAAATTTTTCGAATTTTTCTCTATACCAATACCTACGTTAAAAGTATTGACTAATATTGCGTCATAATTTCTGGGTTACGGACTATAAATACACGTATTGCGCAATAATTTGTCATTCGCTTCTGAGTAGCCGCAGTGTCAAAATGAGTGCCAACGATAAAGTTCATTTGAGGCATTGTCATACTTTATGAGTTCCAGAAGGGAAATAACGCTGCTACAGCCTGTAGAAATGTGTGTAGTGTTTTTGGACTCGAGTGTGTATCTGAACGTACATGTCAAAGATGGTTTGAGAAATTCAGAAAAGGGGATTTAAGTATTAACGATGAACCTCGTTCTGGAAGACCATCCTTAATTGATAACGGCGTTTTGGAAGCGATTTTACAAAAAGATCCATTTCTTACAACATCAGAAATCGGTTCAAGACTAGGTGTAGCTCAGCAAACTGTTTCGGACCATATTCATCGTTTATGATAGGTACAAAAATATTCCCAGTGGGTACTACCGCACGAACTATCGGAAAAAAAACTTGGTTGACAGAATAACGGTAGGTATGTTCCTCACATCTTGCTCGTTACAAAATTGAACCATTTTTGGAAAGATTAGTTACGGGTGATGAAAAGTATATTGTCTACAATAGCGTATCAAGAAAGAAAGTTTATTTAAAACCAGGACAACCTGCGCCTTCTATGCCGAAACCAGATTCACACCAAATATAACAGCTGTTATGTATATGGTGGGATCATAAGGGACCCTTGTATTATGAACTGCTGCGGCCACAAGAGACTGTTACCACCGAAATATATTGCAACCAGTTAAATAAATTAAACGAAGAAATTCAAAAACAACGACCTTATTTGGCCAACAGAAAAGGAGTAATCATACATCACGACAATGCTAGGCCGCATATTTCAAAGACCACACAACTAAAAATATCTGAACTAGGATGGGAAGTCCTCGCGCACCCTCCTTACTCTCCAGATATTGCTCCATCAGATTTTTATCTGTTCAGGTCGCTAAGCTCTTTTTTTAAAGGCAAAATATTTGAAAATGATCGAGAGGTACTAGCGGCAGTTGAAGAGTTTTTGACGTCAAAGGACAAAACGTTCTACCACAACGGGATCTTCAAGCTAGTAGACAGATAGAAGAAGGTAGTAGAAAATCAGGGACAATATGTAATTGATTAAAATACAAATAAATAATAGCTTTAAGAACTAACCACGAGTTTTATTTACAAAAACCGACAGAACTTTCCGGTACATCCAATATCAAGTCGCCAGCGGTTATAGTAGGTGTAATAGCTTGCGCAGTATTTTGTTGTGTTTTCGTCCGCGTATTAAGTTAATAGTCTAATAATAGTAAATATTATTCGATTAATAAAATGGATGAAGGATTCGAAAAAGGGCAATCGGAAAATCCACCTAAAATAGCTTTTATCCATTTTTTTCGCATTTTAACGTCCTTTGGAACTATAAAAAACAACTTTTCCGGCGAATTGGTAGTTGTATTTTTACATTTAGGCACAACACATGATTTCCTAGTATTTGGATTGGACATTTTTAAAAGCATTTAAGTATAATTTCGACGGCACGGCCGCGATCGCGAGCGGACTGAGTGAGCCAGACTGAGCGTGTTGTACGATGACGTCACACCGTCACCGGCAGCCCGCGTCCTGCGGTTACAACTTCTTTTACTTCTAAATCGGAAACTAATTGACGTATCGAAGTAATTCTTTCACTAGTATTTTTTATTTTTGACAGAGAATATGGAGTGCTAATAATCAAAATTAGTTAACATTCTTCATTCTAAATATTATGTCAAATAAAGGGAAACTTCGATTACTTAGCAACACCAAAAGTCACTTCACAGATAAAGCAAAGGAATTATTTACGATTTGAAACTTTTTGGATTTTAGTGGATTTATATTTTATTTGTAGATTTTGCCCG
The DNA here is from genome assembly GCA_949629135.1 of Eremobia ochroleuca. Taxonomy (NCBI): domain Eukaryota; kingdom Metazoa; phylum Arthropoda; class Insecta; order Lepidoptera; family Noctuidae; genus Eremobia; species Eremobia ochroleuca. The sequence continues at coordinate 13,976,736 of OX451389.1, forward strand.
TGGCTTCGCCCACAGCCACAACCTAGCTATGCAGTATGAAAAGTATTTTTGTCTTAATCCATGTCATGGTCTACTACTACTACTCTTTTCAAGAAAAACTGCAACCGCACTCTGCCTGCAGGCGGGCCAATACTTGCCCGGCCTATATTCCAGGGGAATAGATCCATGTCATACTATAGCTTATTATAGCGTTTATATTCTTCGGTTTTTCAATCTCATGTTTTGGGCGTTTTATTGTCAGCAAAGTTCCAGCCAACTAGAGCTTGAAAACAATGTGTCTATTTATATTTGAACTAGTCCCGTCCCGTCACAATAATAAAATACAAATTGTTTTTGCACGCAGCACACGGTGCACACCTCACCTAATTTTTGTTTTGCCACTGTGACCTTGATTAGTGACGTTTGTTGATGTATCATTCAATCAAATCGACTTTTCTCTTTTTCTTGTACCTACTTTCAGTAGGTATTTCAGGTTCAGTCAGTCACTGTTTTATTTAGTTCAGTTTGTTCAGTAGATATTTCTGTCAAGTCAAAAGTTAGGCTTGATAGTGGGCAGTGATTGTGTAGTGAATTTCTGTAAATATTATTAGTGTGGGTTAGAATTAAAACGAAGTGATGAATAAAATATTATCATTACGATTACGATCATGCCTCTGTTCAGTAAGGAGGAATTATTGCGCACCACCTCCCAGTACACCTAGCTCGAGTAGCCAATCTGGTGCAGGAACCGGTATGAGTCCAAGATATAAACCTACCGAATTCCAGAAGTTCATTTTGGTATGGACGAAAAAGTTCAAAACTAAAGAGGAGGTCCCCACATACGTTTCGTACGTATTTTATGTAATCACTATTCGTTAGTTTTGACGCATGTGTATCATTCAATCTATTGCCTAAAAAAATAAGTTGTCCTACATGACCTTGAGTAATTTCAATCATGTCTCTGCAGCAGCTTCATATGTTTTCTTATTCTTCTGTCCTTAGTTGACTCATGATAATAATTCAACTTGTGATTATTAATAGCAAATTATCCTTGTCTTGTTGTTATTGTATTATATGTTTTTAAGTATTTTCTAATAATTCAATATTTTATTTCAGTGGTGAACTTATAGATAAATCTCGCAGCCAAGCCAGAATCAAGATTGCAAATGTGCTTATGTTACTCACGGCACTTGCTAGTTTTGGAGCGATTTTGGTAGGAAAGTCAGCAGCGAAGAGAGGTGAATCTGTTCATCAATACAACCTTGACTGGCACAAAAAGTATGAAGATGAATTCAAAGCAAAGGAAGCCGCTGCTGCTGCTAAAGCTAACAACTGATGTAAGATTTGCAATCAAATGTATAACTTTTATGTAGATGTTAGTATTTTCTCGATGTTGTTTCCTGTATAAGCTTTATTGCACAACTCATTTAAAAGTTGTGATTTTAGTGCCTGATTCTGAATATATCTTCAGATGCTGTTAAATAAAAACATATTATATGGATAATTTATGAAGATTTTTAAAATAAATATGTATGTCTAGCTAATTTTTAATTGTATTTATTTTTTAGTTTCCTTAACCCTACTTGACAAGTACAAAAGATAATTAAACTTTCTATTTACTTATTAAGTCAATTAAATTAAAAACAATGTTTTTATCTTACCAACTCTTGACAGAAAATATGATAATGCTATCTAGAAGCTAAAATGTATCTTATCAATGAAAATAAAAATCAAAATAGTAAGAAGCAAAACTGGTTTTAAATTGGATCTTCGACAACACATAAATACTTGTAGCTGTAAAAAAAAAAGTATATTTTTGGGTTTAGTAGAATACTAGGCAGGCCTTAGGAGGTACAGAGGCCAGCACATCAAGCTACCCGAAACTGTCAGATTTTGCCAATCAACTTTGAACCTTGTTTTAGCAATAAAGTTTAAAATCTATTAAAGAAATCTGACAGATTGTAGTAGCTTCTTGATGTGCTGGCGTCTGTAGTTTGATAAAGAGGTTTTAAGAAGAAGGGGGTGGAAGTTAAAAAAAAAAGCTAACAGTCTATATTCTATTTATATAAGTATATACACTATAAGTTCCAAAACAAGGATAAATAAAATGCATGTCATCAGTCTTCATAAGGTGTTGGGCTTGTAGTAAGTTCTACATTTCTCTGTAAATAACTTTGTTGTCTGTTCTTTTATGACTTCCTCCACGCTGAGTTCTGTTTGCAAAAGTCTCAGCTGAAAAAAAAGAAACCAAGCTTAGAGCCAATACATAGGATTCAAAACAATTAGTAGGCATTGAATGTCTCTAAACAATATTGTTTATATTTTTGGCTATGTGATTAAATCAACATTCAAAAGGCAGTTTGTTTACCTTTTTTTGTTCAGCTTTCAGATGTTTCATTACATCATAGTCATCAGGTTTGCTATCTTTAGCTGCCTTTAAATGTTTTACTGTTTCTGCAGTTGCTAAGATGCAATTTTTAATAACATTTTCTCTGTCTGTATGTCCTTTTTTTATTTGAGAATATAGATCTTCACATGCTGAGTGGGCATCAACTTTACCTGCGAATGATTCTGTGGGTATTGAAGTATTAAGCGCATAAAGTATTTTATCATCCATAACACGCATTTTTTTCAGGACATCCTGTAAAATAAATAAAGAAACAGAATCGCCGATTAAAAACAAAGTTACTTATAGAATCATACATAATACAAATTGTGTGATACGCAAGTTTGAACACAGTAAACCCTTACTTGAAATTCTAAAAAATCTGGGCACTTCATTTGGCTAAACATTATTCAATAATAATCTATCGGAATTTTTTTGGTTACTTTAGTTCGATAGGGTATAATTTGAGGTTAGAAAATAATAGTCTAAAATACTTTTTTTTTTATTTGTAAGGCCAGTTCAGACAGTACCAAACGGATAATTTGACAACTACTGCCACTGGTACTCGCGTGAAAAAAGCTCGCCACGGTCACACGATGAGAATGTAGAGTAGTACTCCCCTAGAGTAAATATATTATGTTCCTTGGTGTAGTAGCAATTTCTTAATAGAGATTGCTAAAACACGGGCACGTCATAGTCTCGTAGTTTGTAGCAGTACGGCAGTACCACTTGGTCTGTGCTTGTAGCTATTGCTAAGAGATCAACAGGCAAATAGCAAGTGCGATTTTGCCTCGTGGCATGGCGAAAATGTACTAACTCAAACATGACAGTAACTCGAATGATGGGTCGTCCTCGTCACATACACATAGTGAGGGTAGTAGCTGCACTTCAGTAATTTGACTAGACCAGCTCACATTGTGGCATTTAGAAGCATTTTAGTTTTATTTAGAACTCCACCCCATTGCAAATCACCTACATCTAGATATGGGTTAATGCCCTGGCATATTGGGCGCTTTTAATAAACGCTGAATAAATCCCTTTTGCCTGGGCACTCAGATTTTTTGCCGGAAGGTCAAACGGTAAATAAGGAATATTATTTGAGCGTTTTGCGGCGTTTAAGAGAGCTAATTAGACGAAAAAGGCCAGATTTGTTGAAAGAAAATTCTTGGATTTTGCACCACGATAAGGCGCCTTCGCACAATGCTATCATTGTGAACGAATTTTTGAGCAAAAACTCAACAAATACCATCGAGCAACCACCTTAGTCACCGAATATGACACCAGCCGACATCTTCCTTTTTTCTAAACTCAAATTACCACTTCGTGGCACCCGCTTTCATTCGGTAGAAGACATAAAGGAGAATTCGTGGCGAGAACTGAACTCAATTCCGGAAAAAGCGTTTAAAAATGTTTTGATGATTTGATTATTCGTTGACGTAAGTGTATCGTTTCTGAAGGAAGCATACTTTGAAGGTGATAAGATTGGATGAATAACTAACATTTTGTGTTTTATTGATCTTTTCCCGGTACTTTCTTGACAGAGTAGTATATTACGCACTTAAGACTATTGTAGTATCAAAGCCAATTCAAAACTCATAAATGAGTTTACGCCCAATATGCCAAGTTTATGCCCATTTTGTCCATATTTGTTTTTGCCCTCGACCCATCACTGCCTACATCGCATCACCTGCCCGCGCTATTACTTCATTTTTGTTTTGCGTTCTTTCGGACTATTTTCTTTTTTACTCGGTTCATAAGGGTGAGGGGCCAGTGGCTAAATAATAACAGCCGCACAGGTCTATCGATCAGGTTAAGCTACGCTTGCCGCGGTTGGTCTGTGGATGGGTGACCATCTTTACATACCGAGACCCCTCCGTGCCTCGGAAAGCACGTTAAGCCGTTGGTCCCGGCTGTCATTCGTAGATCTTTGACAGTCGTTACGGGTAGTCAGAAGCCCGAAAATCTGACAACCAGTCTTACCTAGGGGTATCGTATTACCCAATAACTGGGTTGTGGTGGTCAGATAGGCAGTCGCTCCATGTAAAATACTGGTATTCAGCTGCATCCGGTTAGACTGGAAGCCGACCCCAACATAGTTGGGAAAAGGCTAGGCAGATGATGACTCGGTTCATAAGGGTCCAAGCGTGATGTGAAACATTCAAGATTTCAAATCCGACTGGTAGTTCAGAGATTAGCGCGTTCAAACCAACTCTACCTTTATTATTAGTATGTAGATTAGATTATTAAATTAGATTTTACTTACAAAGAAGGTATGCGAAGTGTCCGCCTCCGATTTCGCTGCGCTTGTGTTATTCTTCATTCAAAAATAAAAGACACGTATTTTTTTATATCGGCCCTTAAGCCGTTTTAAGGGGTAAAATTAGCCCTCGAAAATTCGCGAAAAATAGGGTGGTTATGAGGTTTCGCATACAAAGACTGCAGCTATCAACACCAGACCAGTGCTATTATATTCTGGACATTGAATAATGAAAATACAAATTATTACCCCCCACCCACCCCTGTTTTAAGGGGGTGAGCCTCCCTCTAAAGTAATTTTTTTTATTATAGTAATTACTGTAATTATCCGATATTAATAAAATCAATTCTATTTTTTAGAGGATACAAAAATAAAGTTCACGTGTTTTTGGATTTTTTGGAAAAAAAAATATTAAAGGGTAAAAATACCCTCATTAAACACTGCAAGATGACTCCCGCCGATTTCCCTGTACTTTCAATATATTATTCTTTATTACTCATTAGAAAATAAGAAAAACGTATTTTTCACCGGCTCTTAAGCCGTTTGAATGAATGAAGTTAGCCCATGGAAATTCGCTAAAAAATAGGGTGATTATGAAGTTTGACATATAACGACTGTAGTTGTTAATACGAAACCAACTGTATTACCTTCTTGACAATAAATAAGGAAAATAAAAATTATAAGATTTTACCTACCCTTGTTTTCACAGAGTGAATCACATGTCATCTTGTTGTCACAGAGTGAATCAACCCCATCATTATTTTTTTCTATAATAAATAACATTATTATGCAATATTAAAAAAAAAAATATGATAACTTTTAGGGCAGAAAACTTTTATTTATTTTTATTTCAAGCACATTTGAAAATAATACCCATAACCGTTAAATATTCCGTCATAGTATGTATCATCCTTTTCCTGACGGAAATAACAATGACTAATCTCTAGTTTATTTTTACGCTGTTTTTAATGTTTCTTATATTCCTGTTTGTCAATAACTTGCGTTATACTTTATTTATAATTAATATAATTTGTATAAAAAATATCCAAACTAATATTATAAATGCGAAAGTAACTCTGTCTGTCTGTCTGTCTGTCTTTGCTTCACGCCTAAACTACTGAACCGATTTGTGTGAAATTTGGTACAGACATAGTTTGGAACTTGAGAAAGGACATAGGATAGTCTTTATTACAAAAAATAAAATAAAAAATAAAATTTATTCCGGACATACAGCGCCATCTATTGGTCAAGAGTCGGCATCAATTCAGTACTGAAAATTCATCGGAAAAATGTAAATAAATAGTAAAAAGGTATGAAAAATATAATATAATACAACTTTTAGTACATAGAAAATGCTCTAACGGAGTATAGATAATTCTATTAGTACTATATGTCGAGTTGGTGATCGCGCAATGGTGTCGATCGTTACACGAGTTCGGTTCATGTTATTGTTTTAATTCATGTGGGAATTTTTAAATTTTTAGTTCATTCATTCATTTTAATTCATTTCCATTTTTAATTCATTCTTTAACTATGTGGGTAAAACCAAAAATCTGCCGGAAGTCACTATTCCACGCGAACGAAGTCGCGGGCAAAAGCTAGAAAAATATAAAACATATGCAAAGTATATATTCACAAAAACACTTATTATTAAAGACGTTAATTATTCATAATGTTATATTATTAATTATTATAAGTTGAGCAGTAGTGAAATTCTTAAAAAAAATGTTTAAAACAAAGTGATTTTTTACACCATGAGCATCTTACTACAGCTACGTTCGTACAACCTTCGATTTCACATTCAGATTGAGAGAATTTTCCAAATGCAAAGTCAACAGGATTTTCAAAATCTTCCGGTTCTTTTTCTATATAGCCACTTTTATACCAAGCATATTTAAACATACTTTGATACCTTGGAGATGAAACCTGATTATGAACGAGAGATTGTAATTTTATTGTATTATTTATTTTGTGCAGTTTTATTTTATGTCATAATCTAGTAATAACACGCTATCAGAAAAATGTCTGACATAATTTTTCCACAATCGAAATCCATATACGTCAAGAGGTTGAATTTTTTCCGGTGGTGCCCTTTGGTATAATCATCACAGTAATATCTTTATCCTTCCATGAATCTATCAAAAGTACCGATTTCTGACCAACATTTGGAAAATTAACTTGCTTCAACCACAACTTAAAATGTTCTGTAAGAATAAAATGATTATGCATATTAATGGACTATTTATATTTCATGAAGAAAATAAAATATATTTTCTTCATGAAATATAAATAGTTAGGTCCGGTAATCTTAAACATTCATATATTATATGAATGTTTAAGATTACCGGAAGATTTTGAAACAGACATAAACACATTTGGTGGTCTAAATATCTTTTTTTCTATTATTGGGCCCAATGTCCCACTTTGTTCTTTTAAAACAATGAAAAGCGGAGATTTATTTACTATGTATTTACTATAACAAAAATTATTATTTTAGAGGGTGGCTCACCCCCTTAAAACAGGGGTGGGTGGGGGGTAATAATTTGTATTTTCATTATTCAATGTCCAGAATATAATAGCATTGGTCTGGTGTTGATAGCTGCAGTCTTTGTATGCGAAACCTCATAACCACCCTATTTTTCGCGAATTTTCGAGGGCTAATTTTACCCCTTAAAACGGCTTAAGGGCCGATATAAAAAAAATACGTGTCTTTTATTTTTGAATGAAGAATAACATATCACAAGCGCAGCGAAATCGGAGGCGGACACTTCGCATACCTTCCTTGTTAGTCGATTTAGTCACCTGATCAGTAAGCTCATCGTGAATGTCAGTCAATTCTACTTAAAAACATGGTTCTCTGTGGTTACTCCGTGTTTGACGTTTGTCTATGTGATTCTCCTTTTCATCTCGACAAGTCAAAATGAAGTACGTTTTTCGTAAATTCCAAATGAATTTTGCACAATCTGAATGATCTAATGCTATTTTATTGATAATGTGACATATTATTAAAGTGCTGTGATGTCTTATCGTTGTGTGTGATTGATTTTCAGGATCGGACTTTGCGCGTACAGTGGGTACAAGATCTATCCTGGCCATGGAAAGACCATGGTTAAGGTGGACGGCAAGGTAATATTTACTTGTTGTTTTCTATTGGCATAGCAGTCACTGTTACCTTTTCCTTGATAAGAAACCTCTGATATGCTTCTTAAATAGCCGTTTTTCACACTTATCACATGAATTTTTGATGTAAACATGTTATTTTAGTTATTAAGTATTAAATTGATGTTCAGAATTTGTTCGTTGTTAAATATACTCATTTATCGGTATTTACAGTGTCGTATTTTATTTTTTCAGACCTTCACATTCTTGAACTCAAAATGTGAGGCTGCACACTTGATGAGGAGGAATCCTCGTAAGGTGACATGGACAGTGCTGTACAGGTAATATTGTCGTCTATTATTGAAAACTCGTAATCCTATTGCTAGACGATCGATAGAATCATCTACTATTTGTTTTTATTTCTAAAACTAACCTAACTTTATCCAAACGAATATAACCTATATTGGTTGACAATGTTCGGAAATAACTTTTTTAAAGTTACTGAGAGTTCTAGCTAAACCTTATCTGACCCAAGACTTCTTAAGGTGTATCTCATTCATTTGTTTTGTAAGGTTTACCCTTACATGAATATTATTTTAAACTACTTACGCATGTTTGATTAGTGTTTAACTTAACAAGTAAGAATGGTAGTGAATACTTGAATATTTGGCTCATTTTCAGTCTCCTAGTTCACAAAATGGCATTAAAATTGATGATTACAAGTCCCTTACAAGTAACTTAAGTAACACACAACCTCATAAGCAGTTGTTGTACTCATCATTATGAACAACTTTTACTATGGGACCAAACCTGAAATCGAGAATCAAAAATCAGCTGTTCCCTAGATTTATCTTTGCATAACTCATCAAAATGTAGGGAACAGCTGATTTTTTTTTTGCATTTTCAAGTTTGGTTTATTGTTATGAAGTAAAGGTTACAAAAATATTAGCACACTCGCATCATAAACTTTCAGTAACCAATTCTTTCTCACAGGCGCAAGTTCAAGAAGGGTCAAGAAGAAGAGCAGACCAAGAAGCGCACAAGGAGGACCCAGAAGTACCAGCGTGCCATCGTTGGTGCCTCACTCAGTGACATCATGGCCAAGCGTAACATGAAGCCTGAAGTGCGCAAAGCTCAGAGGGATCAGGCTATCAAGTAAGTATAAAAGAAGTTATTACAATAAAAAATAATGATTAATAAAACACAACATGTTATGGCCAGTGCAGGCAGAAGAATAAAAAAGGTGATTTTTATTTATATGTTGTCCCACACTAGGAATTTCTCCTGTATTGTGGGTGCATTTACAAACATTTAAACTCACATACACAAACAGCCAGACCTGGGACAACTACTTGTAGGTCATCCAATATTTGTTCCGTCTGGGAATCGAACCCGCGACACGCAGTGCAGCAGTCAATAGCTTAACTGCTGCGCCAACCGCGCCGTCAATAATTATGTTCAGTGAGTTTTTGAGTGAAAATATCTATGGTGACTGCTAACTAGAGCGATCTTGTAAATGAGCAATTTTGTCATTTGAGGAGTGATTTTTCAAAAGGCCTTAATTCCATTAAGAACAAATTTTCATAAACTCCAATTTTCTGTGGTAGGTAGAAAAGTTGTAATATAATTTTTGAAAGAGTGGAAGTCAATGTGCAATATTCTTTCAAAACCAATGGCATTCCAGTAATTTGAATTTTTATAACTAATGACTTTAAAAATAAAAGTAAAAAAATCTACAGTTGGCAAAAAATAGAAATAAGGTCTTTTGAAAAATCACTCCTCATTTGTTGTTCATTTTATCTCAGAACGTTGAAACATAAAATGTTAGTTGTCCCATAGTTCATATAAAAGATTTAATGCATTCCAGACATGCATTGTGTATGTCATGGTACACATACTAATCATAATAGTCATGCAAATCTAAAATATATTTCAATCGGTCAATTAAAAAAACCACTTAAGTCACAAAATTATAATTTTTCAGAAATCAATAAAAACTATCATACACAAACAAATGAGTTAAATTTAATTTAGTATTTGAGTAGTAAAAAATTAAAATAGCGTATAACCTTTACAGTTTATTAATAGAAATAATGAAAAAAACCTGAAAAACAGTTCTTGACTTATGTTGTTTTAGCGAGAAATAGGGTTAGTGGTATATAATTTAACCAAAACAATTGTAGTAATCATATTTTTATTGCTTATAATTAAGAATTACACTTAAAAATAATCTTATTAACATTTTACATGTATTAATTTGTCATGTTTTAATATCTTTATGGTACATAGTCATATTCTCCATCATTCTCATCTGCATTATCTTCAACATTTGCAGTTGACCAGCTAAAAATGTTGTTATAAAATGGCATATGCTCTTCCAGAATGCTATCTTGAACTTGTTTTAAATCAATATAATTATGCAATGAACGTCTTTCACGCGGTATTATTAAAAGAGGAAGGAATGTATTGACTTAAGTTGTTTTCACCCAGAATACGCATCTACCTTTGAGGAACCATTTTCAGCAAAAAAAAGCATGTTGTAAAAAATGTGACTTAAGTTGTTTTTGAAATGACCAATTCATTTGGAATCTCATTGAGAACTCACAGATTACAAAAATAAGCTTTTGTTTGTTTTTAAACCTAACTGATTTCTGTTTATGTGGTGTTGCTATATCTAACATTTATCTTCCTTTTCCAGGGCTGCAAAGGAACAGAAGAAGTCCACAAAGGCCGCCAAGAAGGCCACAGCACCATCAGCCAAGGCTAAGGCAGCACCTAAGGCCAAGGCCGCTAAAGTCAGTCAAAAATCAGCCCCCAGGGTTGGAGGAAAGCGATAAGAACCTAAAATAAACTGATTTTATAAGCCACACGTTTGAGTTTTATTTTAAGTAATAAAAAACGAATACTGAAAAAATTTCATGAAATCAATAAAATTAGTTATCTAGTAGGACAATTGGTTTATATGATTGGGATCTCACTCATCTTTTAATTCGCCAGCATTTGTGTAAAAACACCACAAGACTATGCATATTATGCATAGTCTTGTGCACACAAGGCAGGAGGTGTATACTCAAAAGTGGGTGGAACAAGGCTGCCACTGATTATATGCACATTGCATTGTGCGCCCGACGGAGGTCAGTTACGGGTTCGCGCTGTTCACTTGTTTCCTTGAAACTTTACCACAACAAAATCGATTCCGCGACATGTAGTCAAGCAGCGTGCCGCTCTGTCATTTATTTTGTTCCTACTCTGGTTGAAAACCCGAGGTCTTGCTGAACGCTCCACCCAGTCCTGCCAAGTTTACTAAGCTAAGTACTTGTTATGTAAGTCATGCCGCATATCTACTTCATAATGACTATGACTAAGCCAACTGTCTTTAGGATATAGGCTGCAATCTCAGTTTCGATCGATAAACTGTAGGTACCGTGCCTACTGCTAACTAAACGGTCCCCGAAACGATCAAGTGCAATAATTATTGTCGATGTTTACGTGTGATTGATACGTACACATCGATGCGCAAAATATTCGTCTACATCACTAACTCTTTTCTGTTTTGCTGGTCTAAACGAAAGTGAATCTATAAGGAACAGAAGCGAGATTTTTTCAAAAGTGTCTTACGAGGACTAATAATTCATTTCAATAAAATGCAATTGAAGCGATTGAAAAATATTAGTTACTATACTTAATTATTGCAACTGATCGGTAACAGCACGGTGCTCAATTAATAGCACCATGGAAATTAAAAACCGGCCAAGTGCGTGACGGACCACGCACAGTGAAGGGTACAATATTGAGTGATTTACCATGTTATTTTAATATCATGGACTTATAGGGTTTCCCATAATCTATAAGCAGAAAACCAATTTCTGTATTTTTTTTTTTTCAAAATTTTAGGTTCAGTAGTTTCGGAGATAAGGGGGGTATGGTCAATTTTCGTCTATTTTCTTGAATAACTTTGAAACTATTTATTTTAAAATTACAAAAAAAATATATTTGAGATCCTCACAACTAGCCAATTCGCGGGTTAGGTATTCCCAGTTGTCGCCACTTTCAACGCCACCACTGGTGACAAATGGGATTTCTTTCACATTTTATGGAAAGAAATCCCATTTGTCACCAGTGGCGACAACTGGGAATAACCCATTTCATTTCATATGTCACACGATGCAGTTTTCAATATTTTTTTTTATATTTTCCATCTTTACCTCCAAAAGTGACCCCCATACACAGATTTCGTCTATTCACGTCACACCTCTGCGTTTGGGTCACAGAAATTGATAGATGTACCAAATTTCAACTTAATCGGTCTAGTAGATTCGGAGATAATCGACTGTGACGGACGGACAGACACAGACACGAGTGATCCTATAAGGATTCCGTTTTTTTATTCGGACGTACGGAACCCTAAAAAGGGGTATGATGTATACAACGTGTAACGGAAAGGGGGTATCAACCCTGAAGGAGGTAAATGTGCTCATGAAACTCAACAACTTTCCCCAAAGAACATAGGTCGAAATATGAAAAAAAAATTTGGCCCTCCAATAGTAAATCAATCAGCTGGTAGTCAGTTTTGTAAGGGAGGGCCAAATTTTTTTTTCATATTTCGACCTATGTTCTTTGGGGAAAGTTGTTGAGTTTCATGAGCACATTCACCTCCTTCAGGGTTGATACCCCCTTTCCGTTACACGTTGTATACACGATCATGATGGGTACCAGTAAGTATTATTCAATTTAACCATAACAAATCATAAGCCCAACGATCTACTTAGCAACCGGTCGTAAAATGATTAGGGATAGTTGTAAGGGAGATTTTAATAAATAATAACATAATACATTTACCCTATAATGTAGTCGTCTGTGTTTGTGATAGCAAGATGCTGGTCGCGGTTCCTAGGTGAGCTGTTTTGAAAGTTGAGAATGACTGGGCTTTCAAGAAAAATCTTATTAATATGCCATTATACTGAATGTAGTGATGCCTTACGTAAATATCTTTAGGTGGCATGGCATACGCTGCAAATTGGCTCAATTCCAACGTAGCGTAATAATTACATGATTTTGACAGCAAAAATACGGATAACTTGGGCTATGAACTTAAATCAGTGTGCGTGCTATATGCAGTCCCGCACCTAGACCGCCCTAAGTCATCCTAAAAGCAAGAAAATGTTTTGAATTAGTTTTCTGTTTCAGAAAGAAACTAGTTGTTATGTAACATGATAGATTAGGTATTAAATAATACAGATTATAGGTTACAAATTTTATTTTTTTCTGGTACAGAATGTTTATCTACAATACCTGTGCTTGTCGTTTACATAATTTATTGGATGCATAAGCCATAACTTATGTTAATAATGGAAATCCTAAAAACTAAATTCACTTAAGACTTGGCTAGGGTTTCGGCCTTGGCCACAACTTCCTCAATGGGTCCCACCATGTAGAAAGCTACTTCAGGTAGATGATCATACTCGCCCTGCAGGATTTTAGAGAAGCCCTTGATAGTTTCCTCAAGGGGCACCAGTTTGCCAGCGTGTCCAGTGAACACCTCAGCCACCTGGAAAGGCTGGGACAAGAACCTCTGGATCTTACGTGCACGAGCAACAGTCAGCTTATCTTCCTCAGATAATTCATCCATACCCAGGATAGCAATGATGTCCTGGAGTGACTTGTAGTCCTGAAGAATCTTCTGAACACCACGTGCAACGTTGTAGTGCTCAGCTCCAATAATGTTGGGGTCCATAATACGGGAGGTGGAGTCAAGAGGGTCCACAGCGGGGTAGATACCCAGTTCAGCAATGGCACGGGACAGTACTGTGGTGGCGTCCAAGTGAGCGAAGGTGGTGGCAGGGGCAGGGTCAGTCAAATCATCAGCTGGCACATAGATAGCCTGCACAGAGGTGATGGATCCCTTCTTGGTGGTGGTAATACGCTCCTGCATGGTACCCATGTCAGTGGCCAGGGTGGGTTGGTAACCTACAGCAGAGGGGATACGACCTAGCAGGGCAGACACCTCAGAACCAGCCTGGGTGAAACGGAAAATGTTGTCAATGAACAGTAGTACATCCTGTCCCTCCTGATCACGGAAGTATTCGGCGACGGTCAGACCAGTCAGGGCGACACGGGCACGCGCGCCGGGGGGCTCGTTCATCTGTCCGTACACAAGGGATACCTTGGAGGTCTTGTCCTTCAGGGAGATGACTCCAGACTCAATCATCTCTTGGTACAAATCGTTGCCTTCACGGGTACGCTCGCCCACTCCCGCGAACACGGAGTAACCACCGTGCGCCTTGGCGACGTTGTTGATCAGCTCCATGATGAGTACAGTCTTACCGACTCCGGCGCCGCCGAACAGGCCGATCTTACCTCCCTTGGCGTAGGGGGCGAGCAGGTCGACGACCTTGATGCCAGTGACGAGGATCTCCTGCTCTACGGACATGTCCACGAACTCGGGCGCCTCGGCGTGGATGGCGGCGGTCTTGTCTGTGGGGATGGGGCCGCGCTCGTCGATGGGCTCACCGATGACGTTGATGATGCGTCCGAGGGTCTCTGCGCCCACAGGGATACGGATTGGTGAACCGCAATCGTGTACGGGCTGGCCGCGGACCAGACCCTCCGTACCGTCCATGGCGATGGTGCGGACGGTGTTCTCTCCCAAGTGCTGCGCCACCTCCAGCACAAGCCGGGGTTGACGGTTCTGTACCTCCAGAGCATTTAGAATGGGTGGAAGGTCGTCTTCGAACTGTACGTCTACGACAGCACCGATAACAGCAACCACCTTACCGTGTCCCTTGCCTGCTGCAGCTTTGGCCGCATAATCACGTTTGTTCACCAAGGGCGCCGCGACTAAAGGTGCTTTGTCGGAGGTATTATTTACTACCGTCCTTGTGGCCAAACGGCCGGCCCTGCAGACGGTAGAGAACATTTTCGTTTAGGAGAATCGATCGAATAAATGCACAGTAGTTAGTCGGAGAGGTCACGAAAGAGGTTCGGTCGGATTCTTTACGTAACAATTCGACGTTCAGAAATCAGTACAGGATGATTACGGCACTGCCGTATCCGGATGTACAGATTATAAAACATAAATTTTGGTTGATATTCTCAACATTTCCACAAATTATTGTACGAAATGATTTCTTATAAGATACGATTTCTTTCTTTTTTATGTGAACGTAGGGCATTGTCCGTGAGAGCAAACATGATTGCTCGCAGGTTTGCCCGATGTACAGACGCCAGCACATCAAGCTACTACAATCTGTCAGATTTCTTTAATAGATTTTCAACTTTAGCGCTAAAGCATAAGGTTCAAAGTTGATTGGGAAAATCTGACAGTTTCGGGTAGCTTGATGTGCTGGCGTCTGTACAAATGAGGTAAAAGTCACTCTCTTTAGAGCCTTCTGTACATCCTTTTACACCTGCAGCCTGTGGGCGGTCTATACTCAAAAAGCATACAGTGTCCTACGGGTACAGCACAATAATGCGCTTAGAACGATGTTGCGGCTGCCCCGCCACTGTAGTGCTTCACGTACTCTGCGCTCACGCTACTCTGCGCAAGCGGTGCGCGTCAATGCTGAGCAGGGTACGGGCTAGTCGCAACAGTGTTTTAACTGCCTGTACGTGGGTCGATGTAATGCTCACATTAGTATTGATACCTCGGTTCATGGGTCAGGCAGGGGGCGAGTATATTAACACTCTCAGCGCCATGATTTTTTTTAGAAGCGGGCCTTGTAGGCGGCCGGCGGACCACATGGCGCTGAGAGTGTTAAGGTTGTTTTACTAACACTAGTTATAAGTTTTTATACTACTAACAAATTGGATCCTGGTTATCTGAAATAAAAAGCTTATTATTATTATTATTGCAAAACAAAATACCAGACTTCAAATGGTTATACGGGTTATACCTATTCAACAAGGGTTGGCAGTGACGTTGCGTCTTTTGGCAAGTAGCGAATCGTTCACCAGTCTACAATCATCTTCTGACCACGTTTCCATGATGCTCGGCTCGAGCGATTAGCCGTCTCTCACTAAACACGTCCACGAGCGCACTTTGAGCGCGATGCCAATCCCTTTGTGTTCGTCAAAAAACCGACAATTGGCGGAACACAGTCGAGCATGAACCAAATGCTCGAAGCGCGCTCGTTCGAGGCTCGTAAGTTGGTTCCATGAAGACTATAGATAAGGAGTCCAAACTCTGTACATTAGAGTTGTGCCAGAAATTTTAAAAAATAACGTTGGCGGGCAGAGTGCGCTGAGGTCGCTAAGTCACCAAGGTAGAGAATTCACTCGGTACACTACGTAATGCAGCGCGGCTGGTGGCTGGTTTTAGAACTATTGCTCTAAGAATTTTTCGGGACAAATTTTCCGTGTGCGATGCCCTAGAGTTTGGACTCCTTTTCTCTAGTCTTCATGGTTGGTTCATTCATACCACACAAATTTGTGCTCAGCTTCTGTAGCGTAGACGCAGCTTTATAATAGGGACGCTTTACAAACGATAGCAAAAGCCTGACGAGGCTGGGCCTCGTGAGGCTTTTAGGCCGCGCGGCCCTGGTGGGGACGCGCCTTAAAGTTCTTTGTCTGACAGCATTTGACATCTGTGATCAAAGTTGTGACTTGTGACACTTGACTTAACAGTTAACTGACAACAGAGAATTTGACATTTGTGAATTGTGTGGACTGGTGGAACAGTTTTTATGTGTGGAACTGCGAACGGCGTGTTCGCCTTCGTTCTGTTTCAGCTTTTATTTGCGAAGTATAATTTACCCATATAATTAGTGTCGGACAATACAGTACACAGTTATTTACAATGGAATATATTCCCCCTGACCATGAAGCCGCGCTTACCGCTGCACGGGTGTAAGTTTCTTTTTAGGTTAAAAAACACAAGTGCTCTTCCGTTTCTATAATGTTGTAAAATTCGTCTTTACAAGTAAATACGTGCAAATTACTTCTATTTAACATACCCACTCAGAAGTCCCTAACACCGCAATTTGAATCTGGTTTAATCATTTACAGTCTGGACTGTGGAACTTAGGGGATTCTATTAAACAAACTTGTTTACTGATCGTTTATATATTACGTTTCCAGATTATGTTGCCAGTGTGCAGTGCCTATAGAGCCGAATCCTTCCAACATGTGTGTGGCATGCTTGCGTACTGACGTAGACATATCTGAGGGTATACCCAAGCAAGCAACTATTTTCTTCTGCAGAGGATGTGAGAGGTAAACAACTTAAATTGGTTATAAAATTATTCATAAGCTTGAGTATATGATGTATTGAAATAAAAAACTAAACAAACATTGTTAAACAACAATGTTTATGTTGTGTATTTTTTTTTTATTACTGCAAAATTGGGCAGCTTTTGACCTCGATCGTGCCTGGTGGAAAGCTTTGATGGATGAGATCTATGATGGAAATTATAAAATTATATTTTGTTTACTTATTTAGTTCCTTATCTTATACAGCGTGTAACGGAAAGGGGGTATCAACCCTGAAGGAGGTGAATGTGCTCGTGAAACTCAACAACTTTCCCCAAAGAACATAGGTCGAAATATGAAAAAAAAATTTGGCCCTCCCTTACAAAACTGACTACCAGCTGATTGATTTACTATGGGAGGGCCAAATTTTTTTTTCATATTTCGACCTATGTTCTTTGGGGAAAGTTGTTGAGTTTCATGAGCACATTCACCTCCTTTAGGGTTGATACCCCCTTTCCGTTACACGCTGTATATTTGTAAATATTTCTTATATAGCAAAATCATCATCTGCCTAGCCTTTTCCCAACTATGTTGGGGTCAGCTTCCAGTCTAACCGGATGCAGCTGAATACCAGTATTTTACATGGAGCGACTGCCTATCTGACCTCCACAACCCAGTTACTGGGTAATACGATACTCCTTGGTAAGACTGGTTGTCAGACTTTCGGGTTTCTGACTACCCGTAACAACTGTCAAAGATCCACGAATGACAGCCGGGACCAACAGCTTAACGTGCTTTCCGAGGCACGGAGGGGTCTCGGTATGTGAAGATGGTCACCCATCCACAGACCAACCGCGGCAAGCGTAGCTTAACCTGTTCGATAAAATATTATATATATATATTTCTTATATAGCAAAAATAAGCAAAAAAAACATTTAAAAATATTATTCTGTTTTATGTTTTGTCTAAATCATTTAAGTAACTAATAGTTCAATTGTAGAATATACTAATATCAGGCTAATAAGTGCTACTTTAGTAAATGCTATTTAAGAAAGAAAGAAAAAATTATAATTTTGCCTCGTATACATACAGATATGCATGCATACGGATGTGCATATAAAAAAAAGACAACAAATACCCATCACAAACATATGAATACATTCTTAAGGCCTCTACACACCAAACCCGCTGGATTGGCCTGGCGGGTAGTTAGGCCGGCGGCATTAGAACATTGTAAGCCGGAATGACCTTTGCCAGTGGCACGAGGGCCGCGGCATCTGCGGCCTAACCCGCCGGGGTTAGGTGTGTAGAGGCCTTAAAACTTTATTTGAAATTGGAAGTAAAGCAATCACTACTCTATCACCACACTTTATGTTTTAGATACCTGCAACCACCGGCAGAATGGATAGTAGCTTCCCTGGAGTCACGGGAGCTCCTCGCCCTTTGCCTCAAAAAACTGAAGGGACTGGGCAGAGTTAAACTGGTTGATGCTTGCTTTGCTTGGACTGAACCACATTCCAAGAGAATAAAGGTATACACAGACACAGTCATTACTTATGTTTCCATCTTAAATAATATTGTGCAATAATACTGACTATTTTTCGAACTTTATCTTCATTTTGAAATTGTTGCTCCACTAAGTAGTTTTGTAGCAATCGAAAAAGGTGGTAATCGTTTGGTGCAATATCAGGCGAGCACGCCGGATGTGGTAGAATTTCATATTTCCATTCACTTATGGTTTCCGAGACCACCGAACTTCTATGTGGTCGAGCGTTGTCATACTGTAAAATCATTGGTCGACGCCCATGTCCAGTATATGGTCGGTTTTGTGAATTTTTTCAGTCAAACATTTTAACTGTAGAGAGTAACGTTCACCAGTGATGGTTTCGTTTGGTTTGAGAAGCTCGTAAAACAATACACCCGATTCATCCCACGAAATACAAAGACAACAACAAACAAAACAACAAACAGTTCGTTTTGGTGTTGATGTTGTCGGCTGCCCAGGATCTTCCCAATGTTTATGTTTAGGATTTTCGTAATAAACCCATTTTTCATCTCCTGCAATGAGTTTCCATAAAAAACTCTTTTTGTCTGCCTTGATAGCAATGAAAGACACGTATCTACTCGTCTTTCACGTTGCTCTTCAGTTTGGTCACGCGGAACCCATCTTCCCTGTTTTTGATTTGTTCCTAATGCACATAGTCTTTCTGAAATAGCTTGTTGCGTTACTCCTAATGTCTGCGCAAGTTGTTTTTGTGTTTTTGCAGTGTCTAGGTCCAATAGCTCTTGCAATTCAATGTCACTAACTTTCTGAGGCCGACCAGAACGTGGTTTATCTTCCAAATCGAAGCCTCCATTTTTAAATTTTCGGAACCATTTCCGAC
The DNA here is from genome assembly GCA_949629135.1 of Eremobia ochroleuca. Classification (NCBI taxonomy): domain Eukaryota; kingdom Metazoa; phylum Arthropoda; class Insecta; order Lepidoptera; family Noctuidae; genus Eremobia; species Eremobia ochroleuca. The sequence continues at coordinate 13,996,027 of OX451389.1, forward strand.
ATGTGTGTCACTAACACTTTCAGGGAATCCGACCCTAACATCATCACCTGCCTAGCCTTTTTCCCAACTATGTTGGGGTTGACTTCCAGTCTAACCGGAGGCAGCTGAATACCATTACATATATCATCATATTATTTTACATGGAGCGACTGCCTATCTGACCTCCGCAACCCAGTTACTGGGTAATACGATACCCCTAGGTAAGACTGGTTGTCAGACTTTCGGGCTTCTGACTACCCGTAACGAATGTCAAAGATCTACGAATCCGACCCTAACATAGTTGGGAAAAGGCTAGGCAAATTGATTGATCTTACCTGAGATTATCAAAATCGGAATCAGGCTTATCCAGCTGTTTTGTAAATTTAATATCCCACCACTATCCAATAAATCTTTAGTTTAAACAAAGTTACAACCCACTACAATAATTGTCATTATTATAAGTTAAGTACCCTTGTCCCAAGTTAATTTGGATGTCTTTTTCTTCCACAGCTGTCAGGTCAGAGTTCACTTCTTAGTCATATCATCTTTCATACAATGCATCCATCTTTCCTCATTACTAAATAATAAAATAAATCTAATGTTATAGGTAAAACTGACAATACAAGGAGAAGTAATGGGGGGAGCAGTGCTTCAACAAACCTTCATTGTAGAGTACAGTATACAGCATCAGATGTGTGACGCGTGCCACCGGTCTGAGGCGCAAGACTACTGGCGCGCCTTGGTGCAAGTGAGACAACGCGCAAATAACAGGAAGACCTTCTATTATCTGGAACAGCTGATCTTGAAACATAAGGCGCATGAAAATACTCTTGGTATTAAGCCTAAACATGGTAAGTACTTTGTTTTAAACATGGTGAGTACTTCGTTTTAAACATGGTAAGTACTTCGTTTTAATATGTCTTCCTAGCTTTTCCCGCGGCCTCGTCCGTGTTGTTGTCGGAAAATATACCATGGAATCGTACTTCCGGGATTTTAATATAACTACTTACAGCATTCCTAAACCTGCTACTATTTATTTTAATTGTTTGGATCAGCACCCCCATTTCATAACTCACCACAATCCGAAGGGGATTACAATTTTTGACAGATTGAGGCTGGGATGGGAGTGCGAGCGTTTTTGGGGATGCTGGAATTGCCCCTCAGATGTTTTAGTCAAATTTATAACCTCAATGTTTTACGTATTGCTGTTGTATGCTCAATTATTTTCCAGTCTATTTCTATACGTGAAGACTTGTAATTGGCTTCCTGCTACTATAGTTTCCTTGTAATTAAGTTTTTTTTAGCTGTAAGTCTTCCATGAATAAATAAATAAATAAATAATACCTTTATTCTCAATCTCTATTCACAATTTTCTATTTACTTTCAGATGGATTAGATTTCTTCTACGCATCAGAAAACCATGCTCGCAAAATGGTGGATTTCATCCAGTCAGTGCTGCCTATAAAATGCAGCCATTCCAAAAAGCTGATATCACATGATATCCACAGCAATGTTTACAACTACAAATTCACATTTAGTATTGAGATTGTACCATTGTCCAAGGACAGTGTGGTGTGTCTACCAAAGAAGTTGACGCAGCAGCTTGGCGCCATATCTCCTATCTGTTTGGTTAACAGAGTAACAAGCACTATTCATCTGATTGATGCAAGAACTGGTCAAGGTAATTTGAGATGAGTAGGTAAAGTTGGGCGAGCAGTGGTGGCCCAGTGGAAACGGCCGCGACTTACGAGTTACGTCGTAGCTTTGAACCCAGACAGGCGCTTTACTTTGTGTAAATTATTTCATCACCACTGCTCTCAATACGGTGAACGAAAACACCCTGAGGAAACCAGCATGTTGTAGAACCAAAAATTTGAAGACATGTGACATCTACCAACCCGCACTGGGCCCGTGTGTAGGATTACGGCCCACTCCCTCTCACAAAGAGGAGGCCAGTGTCCCAGCAGTGGGAACACCATAGGCTGATTAAGCTGGATAATTCTTCTCTCATATTAACAAAATAATTAATCTCAGCTGCTCATTCCAGCTCTCATAATAACAAAATAATTAATATCAGCTGCTCATTCCAGCTCTCATAATAACAAAATAATTAATCTCAGCTGCTCATTCCAGCTCTCATAATAACAAAATAATTAATCTCAGCTGCTCATTCCAGCTCTCATAATAACAAAATAATTAATCTCAGCTGCTCATTCCAGCTCTCATAATAACAAAATAATTAATCTCAGCTGCTCATTCCAGCTCTCATAATAACAAAATAATTAATCTCAGCTGCTCATTCCAGCTCTCATAATAACAAAATAATTAATCAGCTACTTGAAGGGGAACTGTGATTTTTATAACACAGCAACCAAAAAGGCCACTAATTATAACTTTCTAAGACTTGAATCATAGCGAATTTGACTGCCATTGGATCAGAATCATAAAAAATTATACAATTCAAATATACAGCATGATTTTTTTTTACAGGCTCCTTATTTTTACAAGGTTTTCTACCCATGAATATGAACAACTTTCACTATGGGACCAACTCTGAGATCACGAAAAAAAATCAGCTGTTTCATACATTTTGGTCAAGTAGGTATTAAACTTATGTATTAAACAGCCGATTTTTTTCGTGATTTCAGAGTTGGTCCCATAGTGATAGTTGGTCTAGTGGTCAGTGGCCCCGACTACTATACGCAAGGTCGTGGGTTCGATTCCCACCCAGGACAAATGTTTGTGTGATGAGCACGATGATTTGTTCTGTGTCTGAGTGTAATTTATCTATAATATGTATGTATTTAGAATTATATATGTATGTTTATCAGTTGTCTAGTACTCATAGCACAAGCTCTGCTTAGTTTGGGACTAGATGGCGTTGTGTGGAAGTTTTGGAATATTATATTATATATTATAGTGAAAGTTGTTCATAATCATGGCTAGAAACAGCCTGTAAAAATTTGGTCACTAAAAAAAAACATCCAGTATGTCATTTTAATTTGTATTAAAATGATTTCAATTGTTGTTTCAGTGTGTGAAGTGTCCTCTACAGTATACTGGAGACACCCATTCTCTCCAATATGTAATCCTAAACAACTGGTGGAATATATTGTGATGGACATTGATGTATTGAAGGAACATGTAAGTTAATGCACATTAAAATGAAGGAGCAAGTTGAGTGCTTCTTTATCTCACTCCCATATTCTTGCAAAAATCAACCTTACGAGGTCTGATTCTGTATTTTAAGCATTGGTATAGTCGACCTAGTAAGGTAATTCATACAAAATCTATAGTCGACCTAGTAATTGCACGTACGTCGCACGCGTGTACGTATGCACGTACGTATTGCACGTTGCGTCATGTTTGCTCGTGCATATCACTTTTGATAACAATTCCCACTAAACTGAAACTTCACATAAGAATGTATCTGCCATGTAGACGAATAGACCTTGTCGTTTTGTAACGTGTAAGTGACATTCAACACTTTTTTTTTGGGTGGTAAATTATCAAATAACTTCTCCCGCGCTGGACGGAGTGGGAGGGTGTGTCAGACTTTTACTGACTAAAACCCACCCGTGTTCCTTCAGTTGCCTCTGCCAAGGGCCACGGTAACTCTTTCGAACAATCCGCGACCCTGGCAGGTGACATTCAACCTCGTAACTGCTCTAACCGAGGGTGATAAAGCAGTTACGAGGTCGATTACATATTTTGTATTATAAAGCGACAAGACCAGTAAATTTGAATAAACATCAACGCCTCTGCTTAGCGATAATCATCCTTAAGTAAGTCACATACTTACAACACAAATTCCAATAAGTAAAAAAGTGTTAAATATAAATCTGCCGTGTAGGTAGACGAAAATACAGACATCCTTATTTTCTTAGCAATACAGATATTTTATAGTTAATAATGCTTTTACAGGAAAGGAAAGCATTCCCTGGTCAAGGTATGGTGTCCAGTAAGCATGTGGTGGCAGATGTCTGGGTTGTAAAAGCCAGTGAACTTGGTTTAGACGTCAACCCTGTCCACACTAGGACGCATTTGGGACATATTTTGAAGCCTGGTGATACAGTTCTGGGGTAAGCTATTTTTTAAGGCTAAAGCAGATCTGCGCGCCGCAACGCAACACATTGCAAAGTCGTCCTTCATCACTTTTGTACATTTTCTATGATCTAACGCGCACTAAAGGGGGGTTGCAAAATGCGTTGCGCTGAGGCCCGTTGCGGCTATACATTGCAAAGTCGTCCTTCATCACTTTTGTACATTTTCTATGATCTAACGCGCACTAAAGGGGGGTAGCAAAATGCGTTGCGCTGCGGCCCGTTGCGGCTATACATTGCAAAGTCGTCCTTCATCACTTTTGTACATTTTGTATGATCTAACGCGCACTAAAGGGGGGTAGCAAAATGCGTTGCGCTGCGGCCCGTTGCGGCTATACATTGCAAAGTCGTCCTTCATCACTTTTGTACATTTTGTATGATCTAACGCGCACTAAAGGGGGGTAGCAAAATGCGTTGCGCTGCGGCCCGTTGCGGCTATACATTGCAATGTCGTCCTTCATCACTTTTGTACATTTTCTATGATCTAACGCGCACTAAAGGGGGGTAGCAAAATGCGTTGCGCTGCGGCCCGTTGCGGCTATAATGTGCGCTTCACTTTAATTGCAATTTAATTTTGAAAAAGATACCATTCCGTAATAACCGCCGCTGTTTCTCGGTATCTACAAAATTTTATCTCAAGATATTTATGTTATTACTTCTATTAGGATTTTTATTTCTAGGATATATTTTGACGCTTAAAAGAAAACATTCGTGAGACACATTTACGTGGTTACTAGTTTTTTACAAGATTAGTTTAACTAAACCATTGTTATCAATGTTGTGTTTACCTGTAATTGGCATATATAGGGTGACTGGTAATTAGTGACCGATACTTAAACACAAGATTCTACTCATGACAACAAACAAGTTTTATAATGGGACAAAAAGTGAAATGACGAAATAAAATCAGCTGTTCCCTACATTTTGACGACTCGTACGAACATAAATGTAGGGAACAGCTGATTTTTTTTTCGCGATTTCGGATTTGGTCCGATAGTAAAAGTTGTTTGTAATGATGAGGAGAATCGTGTGTTTAAGTATCGGTCACTAATTACCAGTCACCCTATATATTAGTATAATACCATATGATTCTGTATATTTATGTGTATGTATGTGCTGTAGGTGAACCTTAAGTAAATAAATAAACCCCAAACCCGGTCCCTAAACCGGACCCAAAACCGGTCAAAGTGGAGGTGCTCGAGGAAGCCTATGTCCAGCAGTGATGAGTTTAACTAATGACTAATTTCGGACTCGAACGAGGTCCTTATTTACGAGATTACCGAACAATCTAAAACATAGAATTATTTACATATTGAAATAATAAATATTAAAATTGTCCATTTTAGCTACAACATCGGCGATTCAAACGTGAACGACTCAAACTTTGACAAGTTAGACCAGAACTCAATTCCGGACGTGTTTTTGGTCAAGAAGCATTACGGAGAGAGGTCTGCGAGAAGACGCGCGCGCGCATGGAAGCTCAAACACATGGCCGAAGAATTACATGAAGGACTCAGCTCTACTAATGAGTAAGTATACTAAAATCTAAACCAGTCAGAGGTATCATACCATCAATGAACCGTTTGTCATCAAAAGAATTATAAACATTACTGTAAAGACATAAGGTAGAATTTTGTTTAGTGTCGTTAAGCTCATTTGCTAATTGTAGTGGCATTTCAGCGGCAAAATTCGTAAAGTTACCAACTTTTAGATCTTTGGTGCAAAGATATAAGGTTGAATTTATTTCCTATTCATCTGACGAAGGTAGCTGAGTTTTCCTCTGATTCGGCGATCACTGCATGTTCTAATAAATCAGAGATCTCCTTTAGATTACGATTACGACGTGTTTACAGACGTACAACTGTAAAATTCAGTTTAGTATGTAACTAGAAAGCAGTTTTTATCACATCATTTCAAACTTAAAAGAGAGTATTCGATCAGTCTACCCATAATCAGTATTATCTTTAGCTTATCGCATATTTGCCTCCTTTGCGTCAATAATATCACTCAAGGGGCCCTTGACATAGTCCTATCGTTCAATATTTCGTAAGTCTTACTATATCGGTTTTTGAAGTGGAAAGAATTTGTCTTATGATAACATGGTATTTACTGAGACATTCGCAATTACCGCTTGAATATACTCACAACTTATTTGTATAGTTCCCTTTCATCTATTAAAGCAGTGAGGGGTATTTTGGTAGGCATGTAAAGTTTTTCAGGTATTTTTAATTTATATACTTATTTATTTATTCAAGCAGTCGTTAATTTAAAATCAATTTACTAAATTCTACTTTAAAAGTAGGCTGAACAGTTCGATATCTTTGCCACGTATAACACAAAAGTAAAATCCTAATTTTGACGTTTTTAGTTTGACATCAGAAACGTCAAGCATGACACTTGACAGTTTTAGAGGTGGGAATGATCGACATTTTCGAACATTTACTTATTACTTTAAACTGATCAATTATGAAATTAGTAACTTGATTAAAGTTAAACGACGATAGTTACTAATTTTGTATGTTATTAATATGTTTAATATGTTGTCGAGTGAAGACGGATATTATCTACTATGTACAGACGCCAGCACATCAAGCTACCCGAAACTGACAGATTTTCCCAATCAACTTTGAACCTTATGCTTTAGTGATAAAGTTGAAAATCTATTAAAGAAATCTGACAGATTGTAGTAGCTTCATGTGCTGGCGTCTGTACCTAGTGGTGCACGACTGAATGATTTCTTTCAAAAATATTATCAAACCAATCAAGAAGTAGCTACAGTATTTATATTTGCAAGTGCAACTATTTTGTAACTATTAATGGTGTTTGCAACCATTAGTAGTTACAAAATAGTTCGAATGATTTTATAATGAATTTAAAAGGGAATTAATTTTATGGATTTTCTTTAAGCTATCATTATATTGATTAACGATCATTCAGAACTCGGGATTTAGATGTTTTGTGTGAATTGATTTTCAAAGTTTGATTTGAATCGATTCAAATGCCGAAATTTTCTCATGACTGCATTTTATTATTAAGGTCATCCCTAAAGTTGACATTATATGACTTATTTTTTATATGATGGGAGGCACTGAAAGTATTCCCAATCTGCTTACTTTTTGACGTTATTTGGAGGTGAAATAAAAACTACACATTCATAAATAAAAAAACAAACAACTGTACGTAAATAACTGCAAACGGCCGAGAGCCCTGAAACGACTAAGAAACTAATACTTGAACGATTTGTGGTGCGACGATCTCGGATAGGTCAAATGACGTCACAGGCGAATCAGAGACCACAGACGTTCCATGCTAAAATACGTAAACTTCAAAAATCTATTCCTAAATCATTTATTGATGGATTAAAAAAATCAACGATTTATTAGTTTTGATCTATATTTTAGTACCGTATACTTTTTATAACAGTTGAATAAAATATAAATGAAAAGTTATTTTCTGATTTTTAGTTCGATTTGCTATTAAAGCGTGTTTTTTTAGTTTTTCTAAACTATATTTTATTTTATTGACAAAGACAGATAAGAAGGCGATTGTTATTTCTATTACGGAAATTACCTTTCAGAATCAAAATATAACTTTGAATAAACTTTACAGGGATTACAACGACTTCTTGGACGACTTGGAAGAAGACCCTGCGTTTAGGCAGAACGTCAACATATTTAAGGACGAGAACAAAATACCAGTGGATACCGATGAGATCGACCCTTCGCTGCCTCGCATTACACTCGCTGAAATGTTGGACGATATGGTCATCGAAGATGTAGACATGACCGAAGTTTAACAATGAGTTCAATTAAAATAACGCGTTGTGTTATATTTATACATAAGTTCAAAGGGTTAATAAAATCTGTATGTTTATTTATGGAGACTTTAATTTCCTAATATTTTGAAAGTACAGTCAGTAAAAAAGGTCTGTGATAATTGTGGAATTTTGATAAGTTAATATTGTAGAACCTACTCACTGTCATAATGACAATATCAACATCTTTAAAAGTACCTATCCTAAATTCCTCAATCGTTTTAATAGCTTGCAACAAGTAAGTAAGTAAGTAATAACTTTGGACTGATGTAACTATCTAAGATAACTCATTTCACTGGCTGCAGTACAGTACTATCTTCAGAAGAAGCGTGAGATGTCATGCCTATGATATCAAGTTTTATGACAAGGTTATCATTATTGAAAATTGATTATAATAAGAACAGCAGCAGTGGTCAGATAGTTGAACATATATTCGTGGTCCATATTTTTTTTTATGTGCAAGTGACAAGTATAAAACATAAACAACTCGTAACTATGAATATTTAAAATCAGACAGACATGTGTAAATAGGATTATACACAAGCCAGTGGCATACAATATGCGACCTCCAATACGCCCCCTTAATCTATTACACATGCGTATGATCCCATCTGTACTTGTCAGTACTCGGTACATAAAACTAATTAAATTACTAACACTTCTGTGTCCGTCTGTACTACGCTGTACCCAAAAGTAGAGTACAAAAACAGAAGAAATCTAACAAAATAAGGCATGCATAACGAAATAAAATTTAGAAAAAATTATCTATTACACAAAACACTATTAAAAAACATAACACATCAAAACATCTAACTAGTCATTCGCCCTCTTAATAGAATAATTTGACATGGATAAATCCTTTAAAAATTCTCTAAGCTTCGGGCTGTGAACACTTTTAGTTAAAATGTCCGCTATCATCTTATCAGTTGACATGTACCTTATTTCAACTTTGTTATCCAGTACACACTCACGAATAAAATGATACTTGATGTCTATGTGCTTTGTTCTATTATGCATCATTTTGTTAGCTGCAATTTTATGCGCCGACTGATTGTCATTATAAATTACTACCGCTTTACTATCCACAGCTGTCAAACTGCTCAGTAAACTACGTAAATAAAGAGCTTCCTTCGAAGCTTGACTCAATCCTATGTACTCTGCCTCTGTGGAGGACAAGGATACTGTCGCTTGCTTCCTACTCTCCCATGACACAATATTTTTACCTAGTCTGAAAATTAACCCCGTAAAAGACTTCCTATCAAGTGCCCCTCCCCAATCTGCATCAACGTAGCCTCGTAAGTCTAAATCTCCTGACTTCCTAAAAGTAAGACAAAGGTTAGACGAACCCTTCAAATACCTTAAGATCCGTTTCGCACATTTAAAGTGTATTTCGTCATAACACGAATTAAATTGTGAAAGCACACTTACCGCATGTGCTATGTCTGGTCGCGTATTACAGGCTAAATAGTTTAGACACCCTATTAAGCTTTGATATGGCAGATTGCTATGGGAATTTGTCGATCTTTCTAATTTCATACCGACTTCCATTGGGGTCGAAACTGGTTTGGCGTCTGTCATGTTGAAGTCATTCAAAATATCTAAAATGAACTGTTGCTGATCTAGACAAATTACATCTTTATCTCTTCTCAGCCTCATGCCTAAAACATGCCTAGCCGCGCCTAAATCTTTCACTTTAAACTTGTCAAGCAAATCGGTTTTTAATTTTTGCTTTTCTTGTTCACAATTTCCAAAAATAAAAAGGTCATCTACGTAAATAACGACAATTAACTTCTTATTGTTTTTAAGCTGCTTTTGATACAAACACGGTTCTATTTTTGATTGCACAAAACCTAAATTCAACATTTCTTTGTCTAATTCCTTGAACCAAGCATTCGAAGCTTGTTTCAATCCATACAAAGAACGCTGCAGCTTACATACTCTGGTTTCTTGACCTTTGACTACTGCTCCTTTCGGTTGGAGCATGTAAATATCCTCTTTAATCTTACCATATAAAAACGCGGTCGTGATGTCCCACTGGTCAATAAACCAACCGTATTCAACAGCTAGCGAGAACAATAATCGTAGCGTGGAGCTTCTAACTACAGGAGAATAAGTCTCAGTATAGTCTACACCACATACCTGTGTGAACCCTTTCGCTACTAGTCTAGCCTTGTACTTCGTTACCTTGCCATCGCTATCTCTTTTGATTTTGAACACCCATTTGCACTGGATAGGCTTCTTATCAGCTGGAAGATCCACCAACGTCCAAGTTTGGTTCTCTCTTAGTGACATAAGTTCATCATCTATCGCTTTTTGCCATAAGTCACTATCGGGTCTCGCCAACGCTTCATTAATATTCAATGGATCACCATCAAGAGTGCTCTCCTTGGCATACATAACATTGCATCCGTACCGATCAACTTGTCTGCGTTCTCTTAAAGGATACCTTCTTTCTGATTCAGGTATTATCACTTCCTCTTCAGTCAATACGTCGTCAGGTACTTGCTCTGTTAGTACTGGTTCAGGTCCTATCTCCTCCGATACTTCTATGTTCTCTTCTACAGCATCACGGTACGCATCATCGTGAGTCTCCAAGAGTTCTGATCTGTTTGTTGATCTGTTTGTTAAACTGGAAGGAACAGAATCTGTATTCAGGTTTATGATCACTTCCGACTCTTTCACGTTTTCTTTCTGAAGAAAAACGTTTTCCAGAAATTTGACATCTCTTGCAGTTGTCACTTCACCTGTCTTAGGATTCATCAGACGATAACCCTTCTGATTATCTGGATATCCAATAAAAATCATCGGTTCCGTCTTCATATCCAGTTTACGTCTCTTTTGTTTTGGTATCAATCTATACGCCAAACAACCAAAGATTTTCAGATGACTTACATCCACATCTTTTCCAGTCCAAACCTTCTCTGGTACTGCATTATTCAATGCTTTCGTGGGGCTTCTGTTTTTTAAGTAAACAACAGTATTAACAGCCTCGGCCCAATACTTCTTGCTCAAGTTCGATTCTGACAGTAATGTTCTGGCCTTTTCTATTATAGTCCGATTCGCTCTTTCTGCAACAGAATTTTGTTCCGGCGTGTACGGTACAGTCGTCTGGTGTTTTATACCTGCAGACTTCAAAAATGATTTAAATTTACCATTACAGTACTCTGCGCCGTTGTCAGATCTCAGACATTTAATAGATTTACTAGTCTCATTCTCGACTTCCGCCTTGTATTCACGGAACTTCTCAAAAGTTTCGCTTTTGTTCTTCAAAAAATAAACATGCGTCTTCCGAGTATAATCGTCGATAAATAGAAGAACATACCTCGAACCACTGAACGACGGCTCCTCGATTGGTCCACAAACATCGCTAAAAACCAACTGTAAGACCTCGTTTGCTCTCGTACCTTGGTTTTTAAAAGGACTTTTGCATGTCTTTCCTTCAACACATGGAATACACGGCTCGCATAAATCAGTACTCTTGAATTCCATACCACTTACTAAAACTTTCATTTTATTCATATAATTACGCGATAAATGAGCTAATCTTTTATGCCAAATGTTCGAAATATTTTCATTTTGTTTTGACAATATCACATTCACGACGTTATTTTTCTTTTCTGTCAATTCATAAATTCCGTCGACCTCTTCACATGTTGCAACCATTCGATTCTTATTTTGAATGATGCAACCTCCTTTGTCAAAATTCATGGAATATTTTTTTTTGGTCAAATCGCTCACCGAAATTAGGTTCATGGATAAATCAGGAACATGTAAAACGTTTTCTAAAATTAATTTTTCGTTTTCGCTGACTTGTGGCTCAGCATTTCCTCGTCCTTTAACCAACAATTTCTCGCCGTTTGCTACTGCAATCTTCATGTTACCTTTTTCAGGTGTATAAGACAACAATTTGTTTTTATCGTGGGTCATATGATTTGAGCACCCACTGTCTAAATACCACTTGTCTTTGTTTATCGCCTCCTTTGTATTCAGGCAGATATTCGCGGTTTTGATCCGCTCCTTGCATTCGGACGCCTTGTGGCCTTGCTTGTGGCACTTATAACACTTGTAGACAAACTTCTGCTTACGATCGTTAGTTTTAATATTAGATCTTGCATCGTTCTGTACTTTACGTGTAACTAAGGCTTGTTCGTACTCTGTGTTCAACTTACTTTGTCTACTTCCTTCTTGTAACAATTTCATTTTAATTTGCTCTAACGTGATCTCTTTTCCACTATTATCTACAGCCATTATAAGAGGGCTGTAATCAGCAGTCAACCCACCCAGCAAAATCGATATGATCCAATCATCAGGGATTTGAGCATCAATATCGGACAATTGTTGTGTCAGGAATGTAATTTTGGATATAAAGCTTTCCATAGAATCGAAATTCTGTAACTTACAGTTGAAAAGCTCTCGCTGAATATGTATGCGTCTTCCCCAACCTTTGTCTTCATACGCTTTCTGTAAGCTGTTCCAGGCTTCTTTCGCAGTCTTCGCATTGTAGACGTGGGTAAAGCACTCTGGTTCTAACAACAAGCATATTGTCGTTCGTGCCTGCCGGTCTACGTCAGCATTTACTACATCTGTAGAAATTACTCCCCACCAGTTTTTATTCTCCAAGTAATTTCGCACCAAGAATTTCCAGTTTGGGTAGTCGGACGATCCTTTCAGCTTCTTTATTCCACTTATGCCACCTTCAGCAGACATAATTGAAATTTCGTAAATTTCACACTTATCGTACTCAATTAATATTAAAACCACTCAACTTATTATGCTCTAGCACTATCAGAGCATGCAAAAGGGCAATAACTTATTAACCTTTTATTCTGGGCCCATAACCTATTGAAAATTGATTATAATAAGAACAGCAGCAGTGGTCAGATAGTTGAACATATATTCGTGGTCCATATTTTTTTTTATGTGCAAGTGACAAGTATAAAACATAAACAACTCGTAACTATGAATATTTAAAATCAGACAGACATGTGTAAATAGGATTATACACAAGCCAGTGGCATACAATATGCGACTATTGAAAATAGATTATAATAAGAACAGCAGCAGTGGTCAGATAGTTGAACATATATTCGTGGTCCATATTTTTATGTGCAAGTGACAAGTATAAAACATAAAAAACTCGTAACTATGAATATTTAAAATCAGACAGACATGTGTAAATAGGATTATACACAAGCCAGTGGCATACAATATGCGACCTCCAATAATCATTATCATGTAATCAAACTTTACATAGATTTAAGAAAAACTGTATTTAGCGTTAGTCCTTATATTATTGAATAAATTTTATTATTATTATTAAAAATGTTTTACACGAGGATAGTGCAAATAGGCCAAATGGTGGCGCTTGCGCAGGCAATTGGGCGGGGCTTTTAACACATTGAACGCCGTGGTGGTCACCGGTTACCACACTATACTTTCCATCTGGGCTGACGCCGATTCGCAATTTCGACATTATATTTTACTGGCTCATACGGTTCAAAATAGTCTAAATAATTATTCATTATTACTATCCAAAGAATTAACAAAATAAATGCTGTTGCTCGCTGGTGACCACCATGGCGTTCAATGTGTTAATGAATCCTGATTTGACGTGAATGAATGAGATATCAAGCAAGGGTATCAAAACTACCACGTAATCTGAAGTTGGATGTGGTTCAGTTGTTGATAATAGTAAAACATCACAAAGTTTCTCTAGTTACGATACGCCATTATAATGTTGTGCAAACATGTTCTAAGCATGTCTATTCGTAGATATAAGATTATATTGATTGATACCGGATTACCTATCGCTGATAAATTACCAACACAAAATTCGAACGTGGTATCAGAACATGGACATAACGCGGAAAGCTTATAAATCGCGTGTGGTTTGCCTACTGATTATAATTTTAAAGAAGTGACTAAAATCAATTTGATGTAGGTATTATTTCAAACCTGTCCTGACATAATTATGAATACAAGAGCAACCACGAGTGAAAGTGACACATACTTACACTATCTATTGGAATGCTTGTGAGCCCGCATCACTGTAATAAATCGAGACGCTCAAAAAATGACAATAATCTCGATTGCTTGTCGCAAGAGTTTGGTATCTCGTTTATCTATATAAAGGTGGAATACTTTGTTATCATTCATTGTTGAACAATCAAGCGAGTAAGATGAGATTGCTAGTATTTATAGTAGCGCTATTAGTGTCCACCTTTGCAACAGAATTGTCTATAGGTAATTGTTTAGGACATAAAATTCAATTTAATTGAATTTAATTGACATTATTAGACAGTGTATATACGTTCGTGTTTTAGATGGGATAGAAGAGTTGTTTAAAAAGCATATGAGGCATGAGTTGACTACTTTAGAGTCTCAACAGCTGGCAGATGTTCTTGATTTGTTTCATAGTCCGGAACATGCGTCTAGACTGTCACTGGAAAATGCTTCGGAAGCTAGAACGGTAAGTTATATTTACTACTGCCTAGTAATATTATTAATTTACCAGGATCAGTGACTGTACCAGAAGTGTATAGAGCAGTATTATTTTAACCCTTAATCACCTACCACCGCGGTCCCTGAGACCGCAACCCGCAACATTTTTTTGCATTCAAATATTCGATGTGTAAGTATCGTAGGGCAGTGCACGTCTATATACCTTTTCTACACATCCTTTATTTAGGAAAAAAACAATAGTCATAAAAGCATTAGTGTGTGTAATGAAAATAAACTTACCTTAACCTTTATTTGCTAGTTGCCGTTGCGGTCTCAGGGACCGGTGGTAGGTGGTTACGGGTTAATACACACTGACATGAAGCTATACAGGAGGTATAGCTCCATCTCTTTCTCATTGTGAAGCAATATTAAAATAATTCTGCTATAAGAAGTGGGCCCCCAGGATTTGCTAAACTGTAGAATCTTATCAGAAAAGAAAGGTTTCCCAAACGACACCGGTGACAATCAATTCCTTCCAACCCAGCATCAGACATCCCTCTATTTTAGGGAACCTATCCACGTCACAATGCACAACTATTAGCCCGCGTCAAAAACACTGTTGGGTTTCCAACTCTCGGCACTTAGCAGTGCTTTAACCTTTTCAACGCCAATCACTTGTGTACAACGAACTTGTATACAAGTAATTGGCGTTCAAAAGGTTAATAATCCAGTGCGCGGAAACACGCAGTCTTGAGAACCTGGGCTTATAGGTACAGTCAGCAACGAACGTCGATTAACACTTTTACATAATTATCTTTAATTCTGAACTAACACAAGATTGTTTATTGATACACTATTCTCAGTATTTCGTGTTATAGCTATGTTTATACTAGTTATTTTCATTTTAAAGACCGATTTTCTATAATATTGTTTTGAATAATAATTAAAACTGAAGCGATAATCGATTATTTATCGTTGCTGGCTGTACTTATCTAGATCTACCTATTTCCGTTTTCTGCAGTAGAGATTTTCACAATTTCACGGCAAAAATAATTGCGAAATATTAATTATTAGTTACTTAGTTGTAAATAATTAAATGTAAATCTTTCGTTTATCGCGAGAAACGTAGGTACTAACTACTGATAAATATAAAATCCAAATTCCCTTCTTTATAATCCAATACCGACATATCTAATCGTAAAAGAATGATGAGTAAAATTGTAATTTAAATCACGTTTATCAGAATGAAAACAGTAAAGAAAACAATAATTACAAACAACAAGAATAATAGTTGGCTATTTCTATTAAAAGTATTAGGAATGAGAGATAAAAGTGGCACATTATCAAAATGTTAAAACTCCAATTTATCTATACTTATATTTAAAATATAGTTTAAAAAACTAAAAAAAAAACACGCTTTAATAGCAAATTGAACTAAAAATCAGAAAATAACTTTTCATTTATATTTTATTCAACTGTTATAAAAAGTATACTAACTCAATATGCTTCAATAATTTTCAAAAATTCTAAAATAAAAATAAAGCTATGAAAAGAAAATTAATTTCATTGTAAAAAATCGTGGGGTGCTTTTTATCATACTTCTATACTAAATATGAATCACACGCGGACGAAGCCCCGGGCAAAGTCCTAGTATTGATATATTTCTAAAATCCTTGGAGAGTTTACGCTATGTATAGGAATGTAAAGAAATAATAATAAGGTTGAAGAGTTTGTTTGTTTGTTTGAACGCGCTAATCTCTAGAAATACAGTCGGTCTATTCTGTAAAAATCTCACGGTGATATCAAAGGTGAAGTGAGCGTTAAATGAGGTGTTAGTCCGCCTGCTGTGCTAGTCTGTAAAAATCTCACCGTGAGAACTTAGGTGAAGTGAGCTGTCATTAGATAGGGATTAACATTATTGACACTGCTCACTTCACTTATGATTTCACGGTGAGATTTTTACAGAATCGACCGGCAGATGCTAAGGATTGACACTATTGACGGCTCACTTCACTTAGGGGAAGTCAGCTCAAAGCGGCCACCTTAACTTTGAGTTCAAAAAAAAACTATTAAACGAATGATTTTTGAAGAGAATTTTATACTAGCAAGTAGAGAATTAATAGAATTTTTGTAATGGCCAATTCAAATTTGCGCAAATTTAAAAATAGACATATGATTTGCAGATTACGAAAACTTGGCATAAAACCGCTTTGCCCGAGTGGCCGCCCAAAGCGGCCATGGGGGTAAGGGCAACGTGGCCACCCCAAAAGTTTTCAAGAAATGAATTGTTTTTTTGTTGGAATATATCGTGTTTGACAAAATAAAAATGCAAAATCAAAAATCAACATATATAATTAACATGTAAAAATAAAAAAACAACAACAGTTGTTATTAATCAACAATTATTTCTCTTACTTAGCCTTTCAACAGTCTTAAAGTTTTCTATCCAAATTATTCCTCTAAATCTTAATTCTTCCTGCTGTGGTGTAAACACTGTGGTAAATCTGCCAAGTTTTTTATGGCAGATCCAGTGTTTAAGTGTCTTCTCAGTGTTGTGCGAGGGCTACCATATTTTAGTGCGATGGATTTAATTGACTCGCGCTTTTCTTTTACCCCTTTAATTGATCGGGCCATCGTAGCTTCGTCCCAGGGTGCCTGGGCTGTTTTTCTTTTGTAGTTATACAAAATAATTAAGCAAAATAATTAAGCATTATCTATGCAGCCACAATATGAAAGTAAGGGCAAAGCGGCCAACTGACCGCTTTGCCCGAACCGCTTTGCCCTTTTCGGCCATTTTGTTTAAAAAATTAATTTCACTCACATTATTTTACTATATTTCGAAGCAAATACCACACAAAAAAGGCCAAATAGATAAGTAACATTAAATGTGTAATGAAAGCATTTAAATATAAACAGTTTTGACCAAAACAGGTTGAACTTACCTTGTATTATTTTAACAAAACACACAAAAAAACATTTGTCGTCACTAGAGCCACGCATTCGTTCTCACCGCTAATGAATGACTCACTGGCGCGGGGCGGGAGGTTTGGTTATGCGTCCAGAATGGCAAAGTTACGCTATCATTTCAAATACCCGAAAAATGAAGCGTGGCCGCTTTGCCTCCTATGGCCGCTTTGAGCTGACTTCCCCTAAGTTTTCACGGTGATTTTTATACAGAATTGATTGGCTGGTCGGATTGAAAAAAATACGTTTGTTATAGCTCAATTCTTGAGGAAGGCTATAGTATACTTAACATCACGCTAGGGCCGTGAGGAACAGAGCAAATAGTCAGAAAGAACGCTGAGCGAAAATCGAGTAATAACGCGGGCAGGCGATGCGATACGACGACGGGGTGGGTCGGGGGAACAAGCAATTTCACGCGGACGAAATCGCAAGCAGCCGGTCGATTCTGGAAAAATCTCACCGTGATAACTAAGGTGAAGTGAGCTTAGAGTGAGCTGTGAGTCATGCTGATGCTAGGGATTGACACTATTGACGACTCACTCCACGCTGACTTCACCCATGTTTTCACGGTGAGATGGTTACAGAATCGCACGGTAGCAGTGCTATTCTGTACAAATCTCACCGTGAGAACTTAGGTGAAGTGAACGGGAAGTGAGCTCTGTCATTCCCTAATGGTAGGGATTGACACTATTAAGCGCTCACTTCACTTATGATTTCACGGTGAGATTTTTACACAGTCGACCGGATGACGCTAGTATAGGATAATGAATTGAAGTCAATAATGCAACAAATGGTTTGCAAACTAGTATACATACCTCTCATTCGCCATGCAAGTTAATATTGCAAAAAACTTTAGCTAGACCGCTCGGCCAGTCCGCTGCCTAAAGAAAGCATTTCAAAGCCGTCTATGGACGTTACCACTGCCCACCGCTAAAACAGCAACATCTTTTTTCAGACGCTGGACTGTTTAATATGTCGAAGCGCGTTTGCTACCGTATTCGAAGGTGTTCAAAACGGGCAATCCGATGAAGAAATCACGAATGTTGTTATTAACCTCTGTGCAGCTTTGAACATTGAGTCCTACCCTGTTTGTTACGGAGCGGTTGGTCTAAATGTGGTATGGAGTTTATTACTTCTTATACTATTATTTTATTCGTCCTATCTTTCATTTGTACAAGTTACACGTTTTAGCTTCCCGAATTTTGTACAATAATCTTAACGGACGAATAACCCCGATAGTAGGAAAATCCTGTATTATAGGGGCCATCCCTATAACACAGGATTTTCCTAGTATTGGGGTCATTATTCACAAAAATTGAGTATAAATGTAATATCGTATTACCTAATGTAGCATGCATTGTATTTCTTCTTTTTTGCTAAAAAATAAATTATTATTATTTCATCGTATAACTATGTGATACAATTAGTGATACGAATGATAGCATACGTGATGACTGAATTCAACTGATGATTTAGGAGAGTATTAGAAAAAATAAAACTGTCACATATCGTTTTGCTTTAGACTATCTGCTCCTTAAAATAGCTCTATGAGAGTTACAAAACGCTTATATTTAGTTCGGTATGATAAATTTGAATACTTATAATTGTTAATAAAGGAAATAATAATTCCTTATCGACTTATATTGTAGCCAATAATAACGCATATAATCCGAACGACGCCCGAAGCTACTCCAAGAACATTCTGTGGACTTATTTCGCAAAGAAGCGATGACCCAAACGTTTGCAGACTTGAAGACCCGAGGTTTGAATGGCAGGTGGAACTGCCTGAGCCAGCGCCGATAAATAATGTAAGTAGTATTCAAATTGTTCCAGTTCTTACTAAAGTAGCTACATCATCATCTGCCTAGCCTTTTCCCAACTATGTTGGGGTTGGCTTCCAGTCTAACCGGATGCAGCTGAATACCAGTATTTTACATGGAGCGACTGCCTATCTGACCTCCACAACCCAGTTACTGGGTAATACGGTACCGCTTGGTAAGACTGGTTGTCAAACTTTCGGGCTCCTGACTACCCGTAACGACTGTCAAAGATCCACGAATGACAACCGGGACCAACGGCTTAACGTGCTTTCCGGGGCACAGAGGAATTCCGGAATGTAAAGATGGTCACCCATCCACAGACCAACCGCGGTAAGCGTAGCTTAACCTGATCCATCGACCTGTGCGGCTGTTATTATTTAGCCACGGGCCCCTGAACTAAACTAAAGTAGCTAACATGGAACTAAAAACCTTAAAAAGCAAGTTAATATGGTTCCTTACATCATCGTCACTTCAGCCGAAAAACGTCCACTGCTGGACACAGGCCTCCCCCAAACATTGCCACTTCAACAGGTTTTGTGCTTCTTGCATCCAGCGGATTCCTGCGGCCAAGTCATCACCAAGTCATCGATATATCTTGTAGGAGGCCTTTCAACCACTCCAGAACCTCTCGACCCCGCGTAAAAGTCTCATACTTTTACGCGGGGCCGAAAGGTTGGTGCTAAACTTAAGTACTCAACATTCTAAGCACCAACATTAGAAACAAACATACATTTTAATCCGGTTTTGGATTTTCGTCTCAAGGGTGCTGTACACTAGTTCGAGTCGGCATGATTCGCACAGCCGGGCGGGAAAATGGAATATTGTAGATGTTCGGGAAAAAGCCGCTCGGCTTAGCTCGAATTCCCGTCTGCCTTGAAAGCAAGAGTGTACAGCCATCTGGGCACGCTTGTTCCATCTTAGACCTCATCCATCGTTTTCCATCAGTAGGCTTACTCTTGAAATAAATCCCGATCTCGATCGTATTCCAATCCGATCCAGTTTCAATTCCAATCTTCAGAAAATTGGCACTCTTGAACAAAATCGAGACTGAGATTGGAATCGACTGCATGTTCGACCAAACTAGCGATGGGCGTTGAATCAACGAACTAGTTGAATCAACGTTGATGTCTCTTCAACGGGATTAACGTTGACCGTGTACAAATCAACTAGTTGAATTCGTCAACGAGTTACGAGACAAGACAACGACGTTTATGAATTCAACTCGTTTGACGAAACGAGAAACTGAACCCAACGTTTTGTTATTTTCAACGTACGTAAATTATATTTCTTTAACAATAAAACTCCCGCTACGACGCGATAATAATGACAATAATTTGAACTCTAAATAACGAATACAAGATTTGATATTTATTTAGTAATTTGATCAATGTCATTATTTTTTTAAAAAAAAGTAAAGGATGACATTATTAATTCTTAAAATTATCATATTCGTGCGCGGAATGAAACGTTTCCGCGCCGGCGAGCCTGTGACTGTAGGTAGTAGGTAGAGTCATCATAAAATGTTATCCAATTTCATTAGGTAAACTGCATCAAATTGTTCGTAAATTAACATTACAATTGCATACGTTAGTAAAAGCGTTTAGGCGTTTATCGTTCATGCAAGTTGACGTTCGTAACACGTTAACTCGTTGACGAAATTAACTAGTTGATCAACTAGTTGACAAACGCAATTCAACGTTAACGTTTCGTTGACGGAAAAACCTTCAACGACCCATTACTAGACCAAACTGATGCATATGGGGTGGCCATACACATCAAAATGTTAATTACTAAATGTATAAATATTGAATAACTCGTTAAATCTATTAATAAATCTGTTCTTATATTTATTTTAACATAAATAATCATTTAAGTGTTCTTTACTTGCATTTATATCTATTTTAATACTAAATATTTAGGCAGCAATGGCTGATTGTGCGTGTCATTGCCTACGTTTGATAAAAATAAAAAATAAAAATTCTCGCGCATTTGTCATCCGTCATCCACATAAAATAACAAAATCATAAAATAGTTTCCTACTTGAATAAAAAGTGTGAATTATTAGTAATAATTACTGTTGTATATTGCTGTGTGTTACTGTATTGTATTGTTGCGATAAACAAAAGTTTCAAAGCGATGTTATCGGAATGTATTAAAGTATGTTTATATGCACAAGTTCAAGTTAGTATTACTTTAAGACAAGTATTCAACCGAGGAAGACGAAAATATCAAGGTAAGGCCACAATTCTATTAAATATATTGTGATTCCTTTAAATTTTAATATTAAACACTTTTGCTCAATACAAACATTATTGTTCTTACAGGATGAGTAGGTCAACACACCAACAGTTGGGAGGCTCAGGTAGATTTCCTGGTACAGAATCCAGGAATTGCGAAGGGGTTATTGCGCACTACTCATGCTAAGCAGGAGACAAAGAGAAACTGGAACGACATAGCAGCATCCTTAAATGCACTAGGCACTGCACAGAAAGGCTGGGTTAAGGTACTGTCTACACACTAATAAACATCTTTTTTTTATTTTGTTGACTGGTAGAGAGCACCTAAGGCATTAAGTCCGCCTCTGTACCTTTTTGTGTGCGAAAAGATTAAATAAATAAATAAATTATATGATAAATTAGCTGTGAATACCCGCTTCGCAGGGTCATTTTTAATTGTATAGTTATTTGTCAATGTTAATAATCTATCACTACTTACTTCATGTTTTTTTCATAAAAAAGACACATTTTCTTTTTTCTTATTTATTTATTCATCTTACTTGTTTTTACATTGATATCTTACAACTAAGTAGACATTAATATCTTAAATCATCTAACATTAATTGATATACTAAACATTTTTATTAATGATAATCACACATTTTTAGAAATCACATATTTCAACCCCCGTATCTTATACAACCTTATAGGTATCAACTTGCAACCACCATAGTGCACGATGGGAGTGTACCTTGTACCTATTGCGACATACAATCACTATGCATCTGCAATGTGCAGTTTTAGCTGCAAAGTGAAATACAGGGACACACACCTCTATTTTTATATACATATATACAGAAGTTACAATAATTAGTACATTTATTTCCTTTTCAGTATTGGCCTGACAAAAAGCATACCCTGAAGAAGACATGAGGCGAGCATACACAGTCGATGAGGCGTCACGTGGTGGGGCTGCAGATAATTTACCTGTATTAACACCATACGCCTGATAGCAGTTATGTTGGGCCTTCAATTTAAACCTAACTTATGATGTGAACAAAATAAAAATTGGTTATGTGTGTGGTGGAAATGCCTTTGTGTGAATATGAATGAAAATTACCTACTAAAAAGGCTATAATTGTATTTATTCAAATATTTGTTAATAATTATTAGACTTTACCTTTTAAACTTAAGGTCTGTATTAATTGTACCATGAACTTCTATTAAAATTTATAATAAAGTTATTAGGTAAGCTCAATAACATTTTGATTATTATTAACCCTCAACACAACACATTACATTATTTAATACACAATAGAAATCAATCAACACAATAGAATAATAGTCTTACAAATTATTATACTAAAAGAGAGTAGAAGTCTTGGCTACATAAATATTTACCTATCTATATAAATAATGTGTAGTGAAAAAATATGATTAATTTACAAAATAAATTTCACTGAGTTAGGTTTTTAATTACATAGAATAAGTCTTAGTCAAAAATTGTTCTTACATAAGAAAGTAATAGTATTAATGAAGATGCTGAGCTGTCCACAGTTCTTGTACAAGCTGTGCACGAGCCTCACGACCCCTGCGCAGCTCCACGGAGGCAGATCCTCGATCCACCTCTTACCCACGGTGCCATTGCATTTCCCCCATGGGTGGTACGGCATTCTCAATATCATCCAAACCCAATCGTACTCTGTTACAAATCTTATAGTGTATGTTCTTGGTATGTTGGTACGGCGAGTAGGCTGGGGCATCAAAGGTTCCAAATCCTTATAAATCACTTCGAAAAGCTCCTTATTTATTCGGTAATTTTTCCTAAATTCATCGTCAGTCATTGCAAACGCGTAGTCTGCATAACACGCAATTCGTCTCAAATTCCGCTTTGTCTCATATCTAACTTATGAGCATTGTCTAAAATATCACATATAAGTTCTAAACGTGCCATTATTCACAATAAAAACTCCACAAATTAGCCACAATAACTAACTCGATCCCGAAAAAGGTAACCTTTTTGGAATCGTTCAATTTTGACATGAACACGATTTCAAACTCGATATACCAACGTCAAAATCTCGTCAAGAGTACCGAAAAAGTGCATTCGTTCGAGTAAAGTCGATTTCATTTAGTACCAAAAAACATCACCTAATACGATTCCAATCGGGCGCTAGTGTAGCATTCAAGAGTTCCAAATGACAAGATTTCGATCCCAATTTCCAATTCCGATTGAGATCGAGTGTCGAGAGTAAGCCTACAGGTGTGATTGAAGTCAAGAGCAGGCCCATTCAATAATAAAAAAAAGAATGTGTAGTAATTGCTTCGGGTCGAATGTCGAACCCGAACAAGTGTGTAAGTCTTAGCCCTGACATTTCTATTAATTCAACAGGCCCCTGCCACCGATCCACGACCACTCAAAATTGCCGTGATCACCGATGCTCATATGGACCCTCTGTACGAAGCATTCGGAGTCGCCGACTGCGGTGAGCCAGTCTGTTGCAGAATTGGACAATCACCCGTCGAACGTTATGTATTCAAAACGGACGCAGAAGAATCCATAATCGAACAGAGTATAAAGAACAATTCTGGTGAAATATCCCTAGATTTGAGTGTAGCTTCGAAAATTAGAGAATTAAGGAGTTCGTCACAAACTAGGTTTGTAACCGCAAGAGATGCTGAGCCTGCAGGCTTTTGGGGTGACTACAGGAACTGCGACACACCGATTTGGGCTTTCGATAATGTTATCGATACCATTACTGAATCACACGAGGTAAATTAATTTGTACCTAATTTTGTTCATTTTATCTTAGGTTAAACCATTTTGCAAGATATAGATGTAACCAGTCGATGTATAATATACATATACTATATGTGTTTAATACTAATATATATATATGTGTATTTTTTTAGGGTTCTGTACCTCAAAAGGAAAAACGGAACCCTTATAAGATCACTTCGTTGTCAGTGTGTCAAGACCCTTTTTCTCAGGAACGCGTGGAGTTATCAAGTTGAAATTAATATCAAATACTCAAGGCGGCAATCCCTTGAAGGAATAAAAAAAATCAAACTTCTAAGTCAATGCAATCAAAAGATACGGGCGTTTATGTTCCGTTTATGCCGCATATTTTGACACTCGCAAGGGAATCATAACCTATAGGGTACCTACTTGGTACCGGTAAGGTACACGGAAGAGTGGAGTTCACCTAACACAAGCATCGTCTTGCTGAAAAGGTGATGTCCAACTCTTATTGTTTTGTAGTGAAACTTCTTAGCTATCTAATAAAAAAAACAATTTAGAAAAAAAAAAGTAGTCTAATACCGGGATCCTGGGATCCCGATATTGGAAATTTTGTATGCGGTATTAATACCGGTATTGAAAAATCTGGTATTTGAAACCCACTAATGATGATGAATGTTTAATTAATTGGAACAAAATTAAAACTCAACGAAAACGAAATGTTAGCTATTACATGAAAAGGTAAAAAGGAGTTTATCGAATCATTTTGTGTCACAATTTTGATGACATGTAAAAGTGACAGTGGCCTTTTGTTGCTGACCGTACATTCATCAATATTTTGCCAGTTATGTTTAAATCCCATGGAATAATTTCGTATTAGGGACGAGCCTGGTAGCTTACTACAAGAGATTAGCTGCAAAATTAGATGTAAAGGAAAAACCCAATATTACTTTGCTAGACATGGGGTTTGAACATGGACCCTCATTATAATCAGCCAAAAATGTACCCACTGCTGGGACACAGGCCTCCTCTATGTGAGAGGGAGTGGGCCGTAATCCACTACGCGGGCCCAGTGCGGGTTCGTAGATGTCACATGTCTTCGATTTTTTTATTCTAAGACATGCCGGTTTCCTCACGATGTTTTCCTTCACCGTTTTGAGAGCAGTGCTGATGAAATAATTTACACAATGTACTGTCTGGGTTCGAACCTACGGCCTACAACTCGTAAGTCGTGTCCGTTAACACTGGGCCACCACTGCTCATGACCCCTCACGCTCAGAGCGTACCTCTTCCAGCCAATTCATTGAAATCTATTAAATCTATGACCTTCACTATATTGTATTAATCCTTATCAGTGGTCATCGTTGAAGGTCATTCTTATGAACTAATACGGCACCCTAATTGCGTAACATACTATTACTCTCAATTTGACTCATTTTGAAGCATATTGCTAATCCATTGCTCCATACGTTGAAAAAATGTGTCTGCTCAACAACATAAATAACGCAATGAATGTTGTTGAACTGTCAAAATGAAACCCATTGCTACTGATAGTGCGTTACGCAATTACCCTGCTGATTATGATTTCAGGGTATTGATGTAGTCTACTACATAGGTGACACTATCGACCATGGTGTTTGGGAGACAACGTACGAACTCATCGACGATATGAACCGACACCTCGTCGATAAAATAAGGCAAAACTTTGGCGATAATGTGCCAGTTATACCTGTCCTCGGTAACCATGAATCTCAACCTACGAATCAGTAAGTTGATTCATAGTTTTTTTTTTTACATCTAAAATTCACATAACTTATACAACGTGTAACGTTAAATGCGCAAAACCTGAAAATAGTTTGATCAGAATAACAAGCAGAATGAATTGAACCACTTTTAACATAGGTCACATTAAAAAAAAATCTTCATTAAAAACGTTGCCATGTAATAGGTCAAGCAAACCAATGTCAGCACGCAGCAGCGGCCCGGCGACGACTCCTCCCTCGATAAAGCGTCGTCGCAGACGCAAAAAACGATTAGAATGGCCAGTAAAACTAAAACAGCACATAAAACCTTTACAATTTTTTTAATGACTTATTTTCTCTCTGAAATAGGTCAATTGAATTAAAAATCAGTTGGGGTGTCTGAGGTTTTGCGCATTTAACGTTACACGTTGTATATAGAGATGCAAAGCCTTAAGGGGTGATAGTTGATACCATTTAGAGCATTTTGAGCCATACATGTCTTAGACGAAATATGTTTTTTTTTAATATTTTTTCTAGTTAAAGTAGGTATGTTATTTTTTCCCCTCTGACCTTGTCCCATGTTACAGCCCGATTCAAACATTAACACGTTCACTGTGCAGCTATGATGAAAGGGACTACCCCATAAGTGCAAACGCAAATTGTAGATAATATGTTGCGCTAGGTATAAAAATGATCAGCCGGGGGTTGCGGAAGTATCGTTCGTTCCCGCGACCCCCGGCGTAGGTGAGAGAGGGAACACCGGGGTGGTTTTTAGTCAGTAAGAGTCTGACAGACCCCGCCGCCCGCCCCAGGGCGGCGGACATCCATGAGGATTTTCCACCCCGAAACAAAAAAAAAAAAAAAGGTATAAAAATGATATATTATAGCATTGTTTTTAATTTTTTATACCACCTTCATTAAAAAAATATATTTTGTCTATTGATCCACCCCTGGGTCATACACGTATGATCTCGTAACTTCATGCCCCAGCCGCGTGGCATGCACGTATGACGTATTTGCATGCTCTTGTCTCTATTTTATACGTTATTATTTATGGTTTCCATACCCAAAATATTTGACAAGAAGTAGAATTTTGCGAACAACTCATGCCCCACCCGTGGCTCATGCACGTACGATGAGCAACTCGTTATGCCCCACCGATGGGGCATGCACAGTGAACGTGTTAAGGCGGGTCGGAACATGAGGCGACACGTTCCGCAGTAACGAATTCATGTGTCGGCGGGGTGAGTGGTGAGTAGCATAGCACTTCAGAGCCGCCATAAAGATTGAATCGGGCTGTAACATGGGACAACGTCAGAGCGGCAATTCTCGTAATTTTAAGAACGTTCAGTCTGATCTCAGTCTTCTGTCAAAAATACCTCTAATTTCCCTACATGTTTGACATTGATTGTCGCTGAGATGAGATTGCGACTAGATTTTGAACGTTTAATTACGGGAATTGGCCTTCAGATAGAAGAAAACTAATAGATAGTGTGAAGGAGTTGAAGAAAGCTTAACTTTTTTTTTTTTTCCTCAGATTTGCACCCCGATCTGTGACTGGCGAGCATTTAAACACAACTTGGCTGTACGACGCTCTTGTAAAAAAATGGGGTTTCTATTTGGATGAAGAAGCAAAAGCAAATCTGCGTGAACGTGGAGAGTTCTCCATGGTGATCAGGCCAGGACTCAGAGTTATCACTTTGAATAACAATGTTGCTTATAAATATAATTGGTAAGGATGTAAATTAGATCTCTGGCTGACCGGTTTTAATTTATTGCTTTCATCATCTCTTCCAGTAATTTATTGTAGTTTTTCGAAATAGATCATGTACAGCCAGCAACGAAAGTTGGTTAGCACGGTTACTTTCACAACATTTTTTGATACATTTCTTAACAGTGCTACTGTCAGTTAGTATCCAAAATCTTTAGAAATGGAACAAATAAGACTTTATACATATTATTAAAAAAAAAAATGTTTTTGATAAAGAAGTGAATATAATATTTTGTCGAATTACTTTTGATTAATTTTATTTTGTGAATATTAATTGTATCACTATATCATTTATTTATTTATTTTAACATTACATTACATTTTTAAAGTCTAGTTTATTATTATTAATGTTTATGTCTACTTCGCGGTTGACAGTCGTTACGGGTAGTCAGAAGCCCGAAAGTCCATCATTCTTACCGTATCGTATTATCCATTAACTGGGTTTTGAAGGTCAGATAGTCAGTCGCACCATGTAAAATACTGGTATTGAGCTGCATCCGGTTAGACTGGAAGCCGACCCCAACATAGTTGGGAAAAGGCTAGGCAGATGATGATGATGATGTCTAGTTTGTACCTATATGTGTAACCAAAATTGTTGTTATGGAACTCAGTGGTCTTTTGCTCCTGGGGAGGGCGCTAATAACAGTTACTAAACTATCGCAGTATTAACGTACCCAAAAATATATATGTTTTTTATCCAATAAATATTTGTATCTTTATAGATATTTTTTTGCACGACTCATACATACCTCGAAGCATTAGAGAGTGCTTTACGATCAATTTTTTTTTGGCCTTTCTATTGTTATACTCCTGCAATTACACAGAACTTACTTGATTTATATACCACTTTATAGATAATTTAATGGAGATTAATTTCAAAAATTGATTTAATGCAGTAGAAACGAAAAAACATCAAAATATTTCAATCAATAAATTAAGTGTGAAACCTGACAACATTGTAAAAAATCAATTAATTGAGTCAATTATTTGTTTAATAGATTCGTTTCACCTATAGGAGGAACCCTATTGAAAATGGCTCTTTTATTAAAAGTAGTTTAATTGTAATTAATAAAAAACTAACTAATATAATATGTATATCTATGGTTTTTCATGCGATCAAATGAGCATTATGTATGAGTCGTGCACTTTTGGATTTTCCAATTTTTTTTTATTACTGTTCTGTTATGATTTTAATATGGTTTTACCCGTCTATATACTATATAATCTTGGCGACTGTACCTACCTACTTAGTACTCTATTAATTTTATTTTTAGGTGGCTAGTATACGATCCTCAAGATGCGAAACGTCATTTGGATTGGTTGGTACAAGAACTATACACAGCGGAACAGGCCGGAGAAAAAGTACATATTCTAGCTCACATCCCACCCGGAGTGAGTGATCTTACTCACACTTGGACAAGAGAATACAACAGAATTGTTAACAGGTAAGATCACACCTGTTATTACAGTTAGAGGGTATCGCGACAGGATAATTAAAGATTGCGCCAAAACGGATGTTTTCTTTGAAAAAAAGACATTGGCGCCGATTCCCTTGTTCATAAACTAAACTAAATTTAAGTTCAGTGCATCTTTTTCTTTCTATTTCATTAAGAAAAGGACAGAAGATAAATATTAGTTTAGTCCTGTCAAATTAGTCACATAGACGTATTTTTAGTAGCTAATTTTTTAATCACGTTTAAACTTGTCTATAACGAGTATCTTAATTTGACAGGACTAAACTAATATTTATCTTCTGTCCTTTTCTTACTAAATTTAGTTTAGTTTGTGAACCAGGGAATCGGCGCCAATGGCTAAAGTATACCAAGCCCCATATAATTTTGTCCAATGTCCTTTATTAAATCCTGATTGAGTATCATTGAACATTGAATATCAAAATGCTTTTTTATCGGTTCCAAATTTTTACAGGGTGTTCCACCCATGAATATGAATAACTTTCACTATGGAACCAACACTGAGACCACGAACAAAAAATATCTTTCAGAGTTGGTCCCATAGTGAAAGTTCTTCATATTCATGAGTGGAACACCCTGTAAAAATTTGGAACCTGAAAAAAATCATCCAGTATAAACCTGTCAGAAGCTTCCGGATGTTTTGGGAGTTACAATTTATGCTATGAACGATACGACGCAAAATGACGGAATTAAGTTTGGACTTGAATGTAACAATCACTCAGGTGGCGAATATACCAAGATAAAAAAAATGATAACTTTTAATTGGATCTACTTGAATATTTTCAGGTTTTCGGCAACAATAACTGCTGAATTCAACGGACACACTCACTCAGACGAGTTTAAGATATTTTACAGCCTGACAGATGGTAGCCCTATCAATATAGCGTGGGGTGCCGGCAGTACTACCAGTTATACTGAGTACAATCTTAACTACAAAATTATTGACTTTAACCCCGTTACTTACGTAAGTATCGTATATTGGGTTGAATTAAGTTATGAATGATCGAGCAAATCGGGCGAACAAACGCCTATGCATCAGATTCGCCGACTCTTAAGGGGCACAATTAGAGACTCCCATATACTGCAATGTTGTTGGTGTTATCGATGATTTTCCCGAGGAGTGCTAAAAGGGTTACGCAGGACAATAGACATACCTGATGTACTGAGGAAGGTTACAGAGGCGGCGTAAGGCGTGGGCGACGTGGGCCATCGCCTACGGCCTCGCGCTCCTAGGGGCCTCGCTCCTCGAAGGCAGGACGAGCAAAATTTTTTGTCGCGTTTAAGCTGACGAAAAATATTATTCGTCATATAACAATAACCCTTACACTTACCAAATTCTTTTTTATTTCGCCTAGCACCATTTGCGTTAACTACGAGTATTATGGGGAACCACCGTCGGGCTAGTGCCATTAGTTTCTAAAAAATTGTATGGAACCCCGTTTTTTTAAAATAAATAAATAAAATAAATAATAATACTCCACAACTTTCACACAGCGCCATCTAGTCCCAAACTAAGCAGAGCTTGTGCTATGAGTACTAGACAACTGATAAACATACATATATATTTCTAAATACATACATATTATAGATAAATTACACCCAGACAAAGAACAAATGATCGTGCTCATCACACAAACATTTGTCCTAGGTGGGAATCGAACCCACGACCTTGGGCATAGCAGTCAGGGCCACTGACCACTAGACCAACAGGCCTGTCAGCGGTGTTCCCTCATCGCCTTGATGGGGGGGTCATGGGAATCCGGCTCAGCCTTTGCGTCCACAATCCCCCCGGCGCCTGCCCGCCTAGCTGGCGGGCCCTGCATGTCCCCCCGGGTGGGGGGCTATGGGATGGGCCGGGACCACCTGCCCATTCCCGTCCGGCACTGGTGGAAGCCTGTGTAATGCAGGCGAGGGTGAAACCCCCGCACCCGTCGCCTGCTGGCTTCCACCTGGGAGGAGTCGGAGATGACTGTCATACTGACGTCTTCTTCGACCCCTCCTCCGCCTTCGGAGCGGCGCCGCGAGAGGGTCTTCCGCACGCGCTCCGCCGCCTCCTTCTGGGACATGATGTGTTCGCAGAAGGAGGCGACTGCCGCCCAGGACCCTTCATCCCCCAGCATGGCGTTGACCAGGCCGAGGAGCGAGAAGTCCGTTCCGATCGCCGCGGTGAGACTGCGGCGCAGCGCAGACCACGACAGGCACACCTCGAGAGTGTGCTGCACCGTGTCCTCCGCCGCGCCACAGCTGTGACATGACGGCGTCTCCTCTCGTCCGATCCGGTGCAGGTACGATCCGAAACAACCGTGTCCGGACAGCACCTGCACCAGACGGAAGGAGAGGAACCCATGCGGCCGCTCGAGCCAGTCCCGCAGGACCGGCCCAATCGCGTCGAGGGTTCGGCGGAAGGCTGCGGTGGCGAGGTTCCGCTCCCGCCGGACAGCCTCCCGCTCTTCCGGGGCGATGCGTTCTCCTCTCACCCTCCACCCCGCCGTCCATTCATATACTCTGGCGAGCACCCACGCCTCGAGTTCCCAAGGCGGGGTGCCAGCCAGAGCACATGCCGCTGAGAAGCCGACCGTGCGGTAGGCCCTCGCCACGCGCTGGGCTATAATAGCCCTTTGGGGTGCCCGCAATGCGGCAGCGTTCTCCCTCCTGCGGAGGGAGTCCTCCCAAATAGGAGCGCCGTAAAGGGCCATACTCCTCAAGATGCCGGCGTAGAGTTGCCGGCATCGCGCGCTGGGCCCCCCCAAGTTGGGCAGTAGCCACAAGAGGGCGCCCGCAGTCTTCAGCAGGCGCGTCGACAGCCCGCTGAAATGCGCGCCGAAACGCCATCTGCTGTCGATTACAAGACCCAGATATTTCATCTGGGCCTTCACCTCGATTCGGACGATCTCCACAAATATATGGTCGTCTGGTGGTTGGCGCTGCCGAGGCCCGTGGAAAAACACGGCCTCGGTCTTGTGCAGCGCCACCGTCAATGCTAGGCGGCGGATCCTCCCTGCGACCAAGGATCCGTCCGCTGAGGCCATGTTTGCCGCCTCCCTGAAACTCTCCCCGCGGGCGGTGAGGAGAGTATCATCCGCGTAACAGACGACACTCGTGCCTCGGAGGAGAGTTCCCCGCAAGAGCCAGTCGTAGCCGACGTTCCAGAGGAGAGGTCCTACGACTGAACCCTGTGGAACGCCGGCCTCGACTGCGTACCGCCGGACTTGGCCAGCCCTGTTCACGAGGACGATCGCCCGATCCTCCAGGTAGCTGGCCAGTAGACGCCGCATGTATTGAGGCACCCCGTGGAATCGGAGCGCCTCTAGGATGGTGCTGTGGGGAACAGAGTTGAAGGCGTTGGCTATGTCGAATGACACCGCCAACAATCCGTCCCCCGCCTCCATCGCCTCCTTCACCTGGCCCTTAAGGCGGGCCAGCGCGTCCACCGTGGAACGCTCAGCCCGAAAACCGAACTGAGCGTCCGACAAGTCCGGCCCCACATTCCGTAGATGGCCCCTGCACCAACCACCTCGTACTTTACCGGTTTTTTATTATCGACCGACTGAGACCCGCTTTTGTGCTCTTGCTAAGAAACAGACTTAATAAGACTTATTTGAAAATTCAGTTTATAAATTCCTACCCATTAATAAATAATTAGCTGATTTTATATATGTTATCCGTATTTGTTTATTTAAATTGCATATGGATATGTGATCCTAAAGATGTAAAACTTGCATCTTTATACATATTTATTTTTTGTTTGTATTATCCAATGTCCACGCTCATTTCTGTTTTTAGATTTTTTTGCGTAACGTGCCAACCTCTAATTAAAACATCACTAAAACTTTAAACACTTTCATTGTGTCCTACCAATAATAATTTATGTATAGTCTTTTTGTAGCTTTTTGATTGTACATAATAAATAAAAATTATAAGTTTCTAATAATTAATTGTTGTTCAAATCCATCTTTTTGCGTTACCAAAGGGCCTCGCAAAATTTATGTTGCCCACATGAAATTTAGGTCTTGCCCCGCCACTGGAAGGTTAAATGTGGTTTAAGTCGATAGAAACCGACACAACGGCACCCTAATTGCGTAACGCTATCAAATCTCAATCTGAATCATTTTGAAGGATATTGCTAATCCATTGCTTCATATGCTCGAAAAATGTGTCTGCTCAACAACGTACATAACGCAATGAATATTGTTGAACTGTCAAAATGAAACCCATTGCTACTGATAGTGTTACGCAATTACCCAGCGGGTTGTGAACTAAACCGAAACATTTTCTATAGCGACTGTTAGCCAAAACAGACAAAATCAAACCTTGGGTCGGATAAACGCCATCTTAAAATAAAACTTCAAATAATAGTCTTGGATTACAAGCTTTAAGTAATACCGAATTCTCACAACCAATATTTTTTTACAGCAACCGGAAAGTATATTAAACTACGTTTACAACCTCACTGAAGCGAACCTATGGCCGAACCGAGCACCACACTGGTTCCAACTTTACGATATGAAAAATACATTTTCATTGGCAGACCTTTCTGCTTCTTCCATGGACGACTTAGTTCATAGAATGGTTACAATTAATAGGCATTTATTAGATCTCTACGCAGCTTTCTATTCAAAAGTGAGCGATAACCGTTGGCGACACTGTAACGATTGGTGCAAAATTGATAATCTTTGTAAAACTGTAGTTACTGTATTGTGGGAAAGGTCAAAATGTGATGAATTAAGAAGCCTTTTTTTTAGAAAATAAGTAGGATAGTTTGACACAATTTTGTAACAGAAATCTCGAAACTATTCGTGATAAAATTCGTAACAATAGTTAATACAGATGCAGATGCAGATACAGTTGATACAGATTATAGTTGATTCCAATGATTATTAAGTCACATGACGCACGCTCTTGGTGCGTCATGTGACTTTATAAGCATTGGCATAAGGTTTAATTTACAGTGATTGATGCGCGCTCGTGGAATGAAACAACAATAACACCGAATCCTTTATTGTATTTGTTAGACAGAGACAGTGCTATTGAAAACTGACGACGACAGAAACATGCCAATGTAATAGTGCCATTCATATTCAACACAAAATCAGTTTCGTGAGGGTGAGATAGAAAATGGTTCCTCCAAAATCTTTTTAATTGTATAGCTCCTGCAAATTTTTTATTCCTCTTCTACTTATGTACCTATTTCTATTCAAATAAAATTATAGTACTTATTTGCACATTTTTGTAGTAGTTAAAAATTCTATTTCATTTTAATCTTTGAATGCATGTCTGATGTCGGAAAATGTTGTTTTAATCCTTGAAGTTGTAATATTAGTAAGGTTTTTAATAAAAAATCAGTTTTTATCAAGCAACAATCAATGTATTTCAAATAATAACTTAAATTTTCTATCTTCCTACATACTAACTAAAATTAGTGATTTAATATACTTAACCAGGTTATTTTCGGTTTCGACTTCAAATCTTCACTTGGGATCTCATCTAATTCTGCAATCTGCAAAAAAGCACATAGAATTTTACAAAAAGGGCTGACAGTGGTGCTGATTCTGTTGTTCACAAACTAAACTAAATTTGTGCATCTTTTTCCTTCTATTTCATTAAGAAAAGGACAGAAGATAAATATTAGTTTAGTCCTGTCAAATTAATATACTCTATCTATCTATCTATCTAGCATATTATACAACGTGTAACGGAAGGGGGGTATTAACCCTGAAGGAGGTGAATGTGCTCATGAAACTCAACAACTTTCCCCAAAGAACATAGGTCGAAATATGAAAAAAAAATTTGGCCTTCCCATAGTAAATCAATCAGCTGGTAGTCAGTTTTGTAAGGGAGGGCCAAATTTTTTTTTCATATATCGACCTATGTTCTTTGGGGAAAGTTGTTGAGTTTCATGAGCACATTCACCTCCTTCAGGGTTGATACCCCCCTTCCGTTACACGCTGTATATTGTGGCATATTAGGGCTGATATAATGTTAAATAACTGTAGAACCGATTACCTGATGCCTAATAAAATTGACGATTCTCTCTATGTGTTCAGCTTTCACATCATCAGCTAGTGAGTAGAACCTCCTCCAGACGGCTGCAGCCAGTACCTTGTCATCACTGAGACCTTCATCATAAGCCACTAGAGCAGCTTGGAACTGTTCTGACAACTCTGACACTTGCTTTCTTGCTATTGCTGGATTGGCTCCCTGGAATTGAGGAATAAATAATAAAGATTTTTATGGATGACCTTGTAAAATTCTGGTGACAGCAATAAACTGTTATAATTCTGGTGATCTGAACATTGCCCATTACTATCAACTTTTTTTTTGGAAAATAGAAATAAATAAGTTTTCTGTGACTAAACTTCTAGTACAACAACAAATGCAACAGTGCATATTCAAAAGCTGCAGACTTCCCATGTTATGTCATCACAAAGATAAAACTATTACAAAAATATGATTCAATTTTTGGTTTTTATTTACCTCCAACAATTTTATTTTATTTCCGACATCAGCCCACAGAGCCTCAATTATGCAGTTCCTTACAAAGTGGCCATCTCCCTTTATATATTTTTTATTTTCGCCGGTAGGTAGCATGACATCTTCTGCCATATAGCGGACCATGAGTAGCCATACATGCAGCTCCGTGATGTTAAACCATGAAGCAAATGTGTCAGGCAGCTCTAGACTTTCAAACCATTGAGGATAAACCACATTTTCAGGTATACATTCATACAGGAAGTATCCTGTTAGTTTTAAGCGCTGGAAAAACAAAACAGAAATATTAGGCTTACCCTGAAAGAAACTCAAGAATGATAATATTTTAAGCAATTGAATTGGAATGATTATTTTCATCATCATCATTTTCCTAATATACTATATTCAGTTATACTTTACAAAGTAGAAGGAATAAATTAAATACGAGAAAAAATACTGAAGTAAAGATCAAAATTTACCCTCAATAACTGACTTATTTTTTTTTTCCTTCCTTCAAGCACAGAACCGGTCGAAGTGGCAGTGCTTGGGGGAGTCCTATATCCAGCAGTGGACGCCTTTTGACTAAAATGATGAATTGACTTAATCAACCAACTCAATAGGTATCACTATCATGCTAATATGGAAACCACTTACCGTCCTAGATTGGTCCATCCATCCGACCGCATTCATAAACTTCTTAACATAGCTATCTTCAACAGTTACTGTATTCAGGTTTCTTGTGTTTGCTTTGCTAATACACAAGCTACTAGCGCATGGTCCTGCATAATTCGTTTTGATGTAGACACGCTGTTGCCACAATACCTGTAAATATACCTTGTATGTTTATAACTGTCTAAATACAGAAATAACTTTGGGAGTACAAAAATATAGTCCTAGGGTTAGAAAAACTGAAAATTGCATTAGGCTCGATGTAAACAATACGTATACGTAACTTATGTCAATAAATATTACACCTACACGATATAAAGCGCGTGATCGAAACATTATAATTATCCAAATTCAATTAATTATCTCCACTTCACTCGGATAACATTTTGCCTTGCTTTAAAGTTGTCAGTATGTATGACATTGACACTATTATAATGTCATATGTCAACGTCAACTTACATACGTCTTCCTCAGTCATCTGTCACATTCGTTAATAATGAGAAGCTGTGGAGATTTGTATGTCCGTCCTTTCACAGTTATTTTTCCTCTGATTTTGCATCACTGTCAAAACCAGTGATCTTTAATCTCGTAATGTTAAGGATGCAGGTCAGAGACAAAACAACTATGAAAGGACTGTATTGCCTCTATAAAAAAGGTTACGATTCACATGTCTGCGCTAATGCTGGATACACACGCAGTGCCTTTAGCCGGCAGAGTGACTCACTGTCGATTTCAAAATCTGACGTCCACACAGGTTATGAGATCGCCAACGATTCGCTGGTGACTATTTAAGTCACTGCGTGAGTAATTAGTTTAAAACCAAAAACTTATCTAGCATTTAGCCTAGTTTAGCTTTAACTACTTGCACTGAGCATATGCCAATCAAAGCTTCATGACATGACTATTAGCCATATTTTTTTGAAAGGGATTTTATCTTAATAAATGTTCTTGAAATGTAAAAGTGTTTGTACAAACCTACTTAAAGAAAATAAATCATTTATCATTTATCAATAATAATAATAATTTAGTCTAGATATTTTTGTTGTGAGTAATTTTTCAATGTAATTATCATAGACAACGTAGCTCGAGTGACATCTACTGGCTGGCTGGCCCGTTCAATACTTCACGTTTTGCGATTTCGTGTCTATAGTTATTTTTAAGGTTACATAATTTACGGACGGGCGCCGATTTTCGCCCAAGTGCATCAAAAGATTAAACATGTTGGGAGCCGTAAGTCGGGTTGGAAGCGGCCTTTTAGCCGTAAAGTCGGTAGCTGAAAAAACCCTCACAGAATGTGGCAAAATCGCGACTGTGTCTGCCATCAACAAAAGGGATTATGCTGCCAAAGCTGCCGCAGGCAAAGGGCACGGTAAGGTAGTCGCTGTTATCGGCGCCGTAGTGGATGTACAGTTCGAAGACGACCTTCCACCCATCCTAAATGCCCTTGAAGTACAAAACCGTCAACCCCGACTTGTGTTGGAGGTGGCGCAGCACTTGGGAGAGAACACCGTCCGCACCATCGCCATGGACGGTACCGAGGGTCTGGTCCGCGGCCAGCCCGTACACGATTGCGGTTCACCCATCCGTATCCCCGTGGGCGCAGAGACCCTCGGACGCATCATCAACGTCATCGGTGAGCCTATCGACGAGCGCGGCCCCATCCCCACAGACAAGACCGCCGCCATCCACGCCGAGGCGCCCGAGTTCGTGGACATGTCCGTAGAGCAGGAGATCCTCGTCACTGGCATCAAGGTCGTCGACCTGCTCGCCCCCTACGCCAAGGGAGGTAAGATCGGCCTGTTCGGCGGCGCCGGAGTCGGTAAGACTGTACTTATCATGGAGCTGATCAACAACGTCGCCAAGGCGCACGGTGGTTACTCAGTGTTCGCAGGAGTGGGTGAGCGTACCCGTGAAGGCAACGATTTGTACCAAGAGATGATTGAGTCTGGAGTCATCTCCCTGAAGGACAAGACCTCCAAGGTATCCCTTGTGTACGGACAGATGAACGAGCCCCCCGGCGCGCGTGCCCGTGTCGCTCTGACTGGTCTGACCGTCGCCGAATACTTCCGTGATCAGGAGGGACAGGATGTACTGCTGTTCATTGACAACATTTTCCGTTTCACCCAGGCTGGTTCTGAGGTGTCTGCCCTGCTAGGTCGTATCCCCTCTGCTGTAGGTTACCAACCCACCCTGGCCACTGACATGGGTACCATGCAGGAGCGTATTACCACCACTAAGAAGGGATCCATCACCTCTGTGCAGGCTATCTATGTGCCAGCTGATGATTTGACTGACCCTGCCCCTGCCACCACTTTCGCTCACTTGGACGCCACCACAGTACTGTCCCGTGCCATTGCTGAACTGGGTATCTACCCCGCTGTGGACCCTCTTGACTCCACCTCCCGTATTATGGACCCCAACATTATTGGAGCTGAGCACTACAATGTTGCACGTGGCGTTCAGAAGATTCTTCAGGACTACAAGTCACTCCAGGACATCATTGCTATCCTGGGTATGGATGAATTATCTGAGGAAGATAAGCTGACTGTTGCTCGTGCACGTAAGATCCAGAGGTTCTTGTCCCAGCCTTTCCAGGTGGCTGAGGTGTTCACTGGACACGCTGGCAAACTGGTGCCCCTTGAGGAAACTATCAAGGGCTTCTCTAAAATCCTGCAGGGCGAGTATGATCATCTACCTGAAGTAGCTTTCTACATGGTGGGACCCATTGAGGAAGTTGTGGCTAAAGCCGAAACTCTGGCTAAGTCGTAAATGATTGTAAATGGTAGCTAAGGCAATACCTGCCAAGAATCCTTAATCAAATGTTAACACGAATGCATGAGGAAGTAATGTTATTTCTAAATAAAATTAGTAAAAAATAATATCTCGATTTTATTTGTTTCCTGTTTTGTCTATGATTAGGTTAGTGAGGTTAGGTAAGCATCAGTATCAGCTGGATGCACAATTATGTCAAACACTGATGCTGCTGGTAGGTAAGGTACCTACCGTCAGTTCTGCTGCGTATGTACGCAGAACTATCACCACATATTGGTTTCTGTAGGTAAATAGACATATTTATACCCCATATCTTAATGGTTACGCAATTCCTCGCAAAAGTTATATAAACTCGCGATGAATTGAGAATAAATTAACTCCCGTTTTTGTGAAACGCTCTGCCTGTCGCAAGCTTACAAGTAGTCCCAAGACCTACAGATGTGGTTAAAGCCTCAATAATATTTTTTGCCAAATCGAGCATAGGTATTTAACCTACCAAAGCCATATAAAATCTTTTGCTATCTAATTCATGTAGGCAATTTGTAAGGATGTTGGGAATCAATATTTAGCGTAGCTCTCTATATACAATTTGTCAGAGCCGCCTATCGAATGTAGAACGAGTTAATTCCGAACGGAACCAACCAAGCGAACCCAAAATCAATCAATAACCACATATTATTTAAGTGACCCCTCTTGTTTGTATGCCCATTTATTTTTAAAGGGGTCCGGAATAAGCCAGTATGTATTCGAACACGAGGATAGTGAGAGAGCTGACCCGGTCCAGTGTCGAGTCCATTGCAGGAGTTAATATGAATACCCTACAAGAAGAAGAGGGTCACTTGGTCAACACAGTCAGGGTTGAAAACTACAATGTCCATAACAAAATGGTATAGGCTTGTGACCACCTTAGGGACATTTCTTGATTCCTCTACACACGCTCTCCCAGGCTGCTCTATCCTAAGAGTTGTAGGCTTTACGGCCGTTTGTAAAGCATAGCCCACAGAGTATCACTATAATACTAGCTTCAGCCTATTGTTAGATTTCATAATTAAACAAAAACAAGGACTCATATATCTATCCAATTGAAGACTACACCTAGCACTAACAGGAAAGCAGAAGTACGCGATAAAGGTAAGCCTGCACGGTACGATTTAATTGCCTGTGGGCGGTGGGCCATGTGGCATGCCATGAGTTGAAGAAATATCAGGCTTCCCGCAGACAGGTGCGACGCGGCTCAATTTGTTCTACTAGCATCGCGTCGCGCCGTCCCTTATTAGGACCGTTCAATACTCAAGAACTAAATAGTTTCAACCAATCAAATGGCTTTAAACTAATTTTAAGCAATGCTTGAGTCTACCTAAGTGGTAACCTCTAAAGCCCCTCGACTCACAACTCCGACGAGGAAACCTCAAGGCGTGCCTTGAAAGACCCCCCCAAAATCGGTATTCATAGTCAAATTGCACCACCTAATAGACGACGCAACATGCAAGTCATTTTTTGCTACAATTTTATTGTATGCCACAGGCAAGAAACCGAATACATAGATAAATATTATAATATGATAGATATATAAATAATTATTATGTACTACAACCTTTATCAAACTAGTCTCAATAAAATAAAATGTTATATTTACTTACTTATTGTTAATAGCATATTTTAAAAATTGCTTATTATTAATTTGTGTCTTAAATTTATTTTTCTTTTAAGAAATAATTTTATACTTTTTGCTGTGCCCTACAGGGTCCACAATATTGTAACACTTCTACAACATTATGGAATGCAAATAAATATATGATTAAGAAACTGGATCAGAAATAGGTACCCACCCAGTGAACCAGAGATCTCTAATCAGCGGGCCAGAGATAGGTTGTGTCAATAACGTTAGGAAGGGAAAATAAAATGTTATTTCTTAAATTTAATTTAATTCGTTATTTCTACCTAATAGCGTAGTTACTTAATGACATAAAACTAAATGTGCTTCAAAGCAAAAACAAAGATAAATGTTTCAATTATTTTTAACAAAAATACCTATACAGTTGTATTAACATTTTCTGATGTATCCTTATCAGTTACAGGCTCTTCAATAATCTCTTGGATAATAGCAACGTCATCAGATATACAAGATTCTTCATTTATTATGTTTAGATCCTCACTATCATTTGAAGCACATTCCTCTACATCGGTGGGTTCTTTGCTTGCTTCCTGGTTAGCCGGTACTACTACAGATGTACCATCATTATTATCTACAGATTTAGTAACATTTTCATTCCCTTTTGGTGTTGAGGTGTCTATTGGTGATATGGATGAGGACGATGGCGCCGGTTTCTCTATATTTTTATTACATACGTCAGGGGCTGGTCGAGATATAGCACAATCCACTTTTGGTACTTTCACAACTACGACTTGATCCTGATCGTCTCTGGAACATCTTTTAGTTGGATCTTTTAGTTTAATTGTTTGGAATTTAAGTGAAGTATTCAATTTTTGTGTGCCATCTTTATTTCTGTGGATTGGTTTGATAACCAATATTTTTGTTTTCAATCCGGATTTTGTGAAATTGGTGATATTCTTATTGATTATAGGATTTTTCATAACTTCTAAACTTTGTCGACGAAATTTAAGTGGAACAACGGAAGGAAGGCTTTTTGGTTTAACCATCTCATTAAGTTTACTTTTCAAACTGTTTTGTTCTTCTTTATACGAAACTGCATTTACAACAGCAGTCTTCGAATCAACATCTTTCTTTGAATCAACTACTTTCTTTGAATTAATTTCTTCCTTTGATTCAATTTCTGTATTTAAATCAACTCCTGTCTTTGAATCAACCTCTGTCTTTGAACCAACGTCTATCTTTGAATCAATTTCTGTCTTTGAACCAACTTCAGTTTTTGAACTAACGTCTATGTTTGAATCAACTTCTTTCTTTGAATCAACTTCTGTCTTTGAATCAACTTCTGTCTTTGAACCAACATCTATCTTTGAATCAACTTCTGTCTTTGAATCAACTTTTATCTTTACATTTATTTCTGCCTGTGGAATTAAGTCAATTTTCATGTTTGAAGCTTCTTCCACTGGGTTCTTTATAGGACTTGTAACTTCTTTCACAGGACTGGGGGATAGGGATTCTTTCGTTTTTACAGGACTAGGTGATGGGGATTCTTTCGCATCTTCATTATTGT
Source organism: Eremobia ochroleuca (assembly GCA_949629135.1). NCBI lineage: Eukaryota > Metazoa > Arthropoda > Insecta > Lepidoptera > Noctuidae > Eremobia > Eremobia ochroleuca. Next base: position 14,038,180 of record OX451389.1, read on the forward strand.
CTTTTCTAGGAGAAATTTTGTCTCCCCTCGAAATCATCTTAGGTAACATGGGTCTTACAAAAATATTTGAAGGTCTAGTGTCTTTCTGGGGATAAACACTTGAGAAATCGGTTTTTATATGTGCTCCAGATCGTTCAACAGATTTCTTTGACATAGTGACTAGTGCTCCACAGCAATCTTTATTTGCATTATCATAATTAATTTGAATTTCTTGAAGCTTTTTCTTGTTTTGAGTTGTTTTTGCACTTGCCATTGTTAGAGAATCTCTATAACCCTGCGCTTCCATTTTTAATAAATTTGATAGATCATATTCAAAGTCTGCATTTTTAGGTTTAGTTTTTCTTCTTACTGGTCTTCTAGATGCCACAGACGATGAATGGTTACTTGATATCTGCTTTTTAGCATCAATTTCATCTATGTCGGAAGAATTCTCTTCAAAGTTTTTGATATTTGAGGAGGTAAAGTTTTCTATGAGATTTATATTTTTGTCAAGAGAGATATCACCATCCTTGTTTTGTACAGCTGAAACAAGTAAATCGTTAAATTATTGAGCAATTTTGTAACGGTTATTTTATTTTTTGTAGAAATATATATACCTTTCATCACAAATTCTTTTCTTCTTTTTGTACTAATCTTACTTTGGTACATTTTCCTCTTTCTTCCTAAGGCTTCTAAGCGAGTACTGCTCGAAGAACTATCATCAGACAATCGACTCGAATCACTGGAGCACCGGCTAGGACGTCTAGAATGAGGACTAGTTTCATTAGCATCGGGTAATTCGTCAGTAGACTCACACATTCCCAAAGCTTCCGTGCCATCAATTGCTTTTACGGTGCTATAATAGAAGTCTTTATCACCTTTCAGTTTATGCACTACTTTCACGTGTTCAGGCAGCTTTTCGAAGGAGTAATGCTTATAGTTACACAACTTACATGCATAGCGCAACCATTTCACGTGTTCAGCTACATGATCGTACAATTCTTGGGTATCGCTAAATTGGGCTTCACATCTCTTACATAGTAATTTGTCAAGTTCTATTTCTGATTGGATTCTTTGTCTGAAAGCTGTGAGGTTACTTTTTTCTGCTTGATGAGCGAAAGGTAATCTGATATTGAGTTTCGGTGGTTCAATGAGTCTTTTTTCAGGCTCTTTCCCAGGGGACTCGATGGCGTCATTGGATTCCTGTTCATCATCGCTGACGTCCATGGGAGTATCATCGTCATCATCTTTATTTTCGTCGTCGTCATCTTTATCTTTACCTTCATCAACATCGTCATTATCTTCCACCACGATTTCTTTCTCTTCTTCTTTGTTAGGTTTAGATACAATTTGTGGTTCATCTTTCGAAATTTTATTTTCTGTAAAAAAAATACAATAAATGATATTTTAATAATGTTATTATAAAGTAACTGTGTGTTTATTGTTGAAAAGCCTAACAACAAAAAATAAAAAAAACTCTGCGTTCCACTGTGGACACTAATATTGTGTGCGAACGTACGATGGCAAAATACGTACGTGAGCCCTTTTTATAGGTTTTACGCAGAATAAACTAAATACTATACAACCCACCACAGTAATAATTACCATTAGCATCGGTGGTCTTTAAAGGCAGGTTCAAATTCACAGTTGGTCCTTTGTGGTAGTCTTTGCGGATTTGAATTTCGATCTTCTTAGTTTCCTGCGGGCGGCGCGAGAGGGCACGCGAGCGCGGCTGGCATGTGTGCGTGTGAGCGGCCAGCGCAGCACGACGCTCGAACGTGCGACCGCAGCCGCCGCATCGCGGCAACTCACCGTCACCTTCCATGTTGTCCATCCAAGCCTTTGGAAGATAACGCATTTCTTTATTTGTTAACCTTTTTGAAAAACTGTGACGAAAAGTTTTTATGTTGAGACACGAGCTCGAATACAAATGAAATGTGCTTTCGATTTTGTAACCAGCATTCTTCTTTTTTTCTCAAACTCTTGGGGCTATTACTCGTATTCCCTTGAAAATAACTGGTGATGGTGAAATTAAAACAATTTCTAGGGTAATAATAATACTTAGAAATTGTCATTTAGTAAGTACCTGGTTTTCTTGTTCCAGCCTTTCCTCTTCAGATATTTTCTGAGCAGCAGCAGACTTAATATTATTCTTACGTTTTTCATAGAAAGCTGGTGGATTGTTCATTTTGAACGCTTTCGCTTGAATTGATTCCCTAAGTCTTCTGATTTGTGCAGCAGTTTTTCTGAAAAAAGATTCAAATTTTATTTTACCATAACTATTGCTTGTTTACATTGATAACTATTGATACCAATTATAATGAATGGAAACATCCTAACATTCTGTATGATACAGAATGTTAGGATGTTTCCATTCATTATTTTTTGTTGCTTTGTCATCATCATCAGCCTAGCCTTTTCCCAACTATGTTGGGGTCGGCTTCCAGTCTAACCGGATGCAGCTGCAGTATTTTACATGGAGCGACTGCCTATCTGACCTCCAGAATCCAGTTACTGGGTAATTCGATACCCCTTGGTAAGACTGTTTGTCAGACTTTCGGGCTTCTGACTACCCGTAACGACTGTCAAAGCTCCACGAATGACAGCTGGGACCATCGGCTTAACGTGCTTTCCGAGGCACGGAGGGGTCTCGGTATGTAAAGATGGTACACAGACCAACCGCGGCAAGCGTAACAAAGTTATTCCAAACATTCCTTCAATTTCATTTCAACTTTGCTTTTATCTACAAACAAATAAATAAATAAAATTGAAGTGTCTGTGTGTAGTGCCTTATAATTATAATAGCCTATTATAATTTCTTCTCTCTTAGTATCCACACCTTTTCAGCCAATCTCATGATGTCTGAACAATGAACTAGAGTATACCCCTCCCGACCATCGTCCATCTTCCCTTAATTAGATTTAAAATATTCACCTATGTACTTTGAAGAGATGCCTATATACGCTCCAGGATGTGGAGAAGATCTCCAAACAGTCAGGACATGGGTACACCAGGCGGCTCTCAACATGCTTGTATTTCATGTGAAACTTCAGGGTCTTTTGAGTTGAGAACTGCATATCGCCTGAAACATGAAATTGGCAGAAATATAATAACAGTAATTTTCATCGCATTTTGCTCATGAGGTTAGAGGGCAATGGAATCCGCATCTCTTGCGTTACGCAACTAGGGAGGAGGTCACGACAAGAGACAAAATGACGCCCGTGAGTCGCTACTAGGTACATTCTTCCTCGTGTTGCTGGCACGACAGTATTTCAGATGTTCTTGGCCCAAAACTTCGCCACTTCCACGGCGTCATCGATAGCAGCGCAGAGATGATAATCTCAATCACATAAAAACTGCTTAACAGATTTGGACGAAATTTTGCACTCTAATAGTTTATAATCTGGATTAACACATAAGAAACTTTTTATCCCGGTAGTACGTTCCTGTGGGATGATTTCTGACCCAACACGCTGGCGAAGCCGTTTGCGAAAGTTAGTAGTTAGATAAAAATAAAATGCCAGGCTCATTTTCGACGGTGTGCAATGGGGTAAGTGAGAAAAAGATAACAAGAACACAAGCTGCCAAGTCTACTCCCAGATCCCAAACACTTAATCTTCATTTTTTTTTATGTTTGATTGAGGTGGACAAATTGTATTTGGCTTTTTGATAATAAAGATTATTATTATTTTTATATTTTTACATATCTCAGGACTATGAGGTCCCGGTCCTTTGGATGGCGTACGAGGGGCAGAAGCCAACTCGCAGAGCCCCCTTAAGAACTTTTAATTAAAAGATTATTATTATTATTTTTTTTAATTAAAATCTCGGACCCTGGGTTCCCAGACCTTTAGAAGGCGTACGAGGGGGGCGAAGCCAGCTCGCAGAGGCCCGTTAGACGTTTTTAATGAAGTTATTATTACTTAATAAATGCACTTGTATTTTTACTTACATACTTTACACTTTAGAATATTAGTGTTATCACTATTTTCTTCATCATCACTTATTTGTATTATGTTATCAAGCTCTTTGGAAACTGAACTCTTGATTTTGAAGTTGCCATCAGTTTGTAGAACAGCTATGTCCTTTGATAACATTTTGTCCAGCTCATTTACCTAGAAACAAAAATAAATTTTCATTAAAAAATGAAATAAAACCCGTCAATTCCAAGACAATTCAATGCCAATTCGTCGGATTCCAAGTCAGGACAATTTAATATGACACCCTTACAACATTCATGCCCAAGCTAGTGGCACTGGCAATCACCCGTATGGTGTTTTAAAACAGGAAAAGTATGTATTTATAGACAACATAATGGTAAATACCCAAGCTAATTCCTTTGATTCTCACTATGTGTCCTGTGTTTGTTAATGCAATTTACAAAGTGCAATTTTATGACTCCCCTTATTTATGTATATCATATTACAATCTGACAGTGTTTTTCATAGTATTATTATTTAATGTAAATTATTATGAAATGAACACTTACTTGCACCTTCATATTTTCCTTCTGTTTGTCTTCGCATGAATGGACACTCTGAAAAACAGCCACAGAACTATTTGGTATCTTCTGCAAGGCTATTTGTTGATCTTTACGTTTATTTTCATGAACTCCTTTCTTTTGTGTAATCTTTTCGACAATTGCTGTCAAATCCTTGGTCAGTGGTATCCTGGCATCTACGTCATCTGGTTCTTCATTTTCAATTTCAACACTTTCTTTGAGATACTCTTGATATCCCTGCTCTAAGCGTTTTATTTTCAGCATTTCAGTAAACTGTAATTAGCAAGGAAACATTGCAATTAACAATAGAAATTAAAATAGGATAATATAAAACCTTGATGAAGGTAGCACTTACCGTTGAAGTAGCATTTATAAAATGGCTATGTACAGAGGTATTGAACTTCTCCTTGCAGTAGACACGTTTGTGAGATATAAAATTAGCTAAGCTTCTAAATATATTTCGACAGACTTTGCATTCATATAGTAAATCACACTCATTTGATAGTAAGTCTTTAAGCTGTAAAAAAGGAATACAAATAATTAAGTAAGTAGGTATATATGTAAAAAATATAATGAAAAAAAAAAAAAAATTGTAAGTTTATTGGACCAACTTACTTCTTCAGTAGCCAAGTCAAAAATCTTCCTTGCTTGGCCAAATCCTGTTATGCTAGTATGGATAGGTTTTCTAAGCAAGGCATAGTCAGTGTCCTGTCCTGGATCTTCACTAGTTTGAACTACAGTCTTAGAGTTAGCTTTACTTCTATCTTCTTTACCTTTTGTTTTGGTATTCACCTTGTTACCAGCCATGCTGAACCTAAAATGACAGGCACACTTATTATGTAAATGACTTATTTTACTTCAAGTAGTAATAAAATATGCTAACACTTGTTTATAAGTCGTGATTAGGTAAATTAGATCTTAGGATTAGAATATAATTTATCACGCATTTTATGTTGGCACTGTTTTGTATAACGCTGACCAACCATGTTGACAATGAAGTAACAGATAAAACTTTACAGATAGATGTATCAGTAATAGTTGGCTAAAGCATTGTAATTATTTTACTACTTCCGTAAAATCTAGCAACGAAACGATATCATGCCTTTTATTTGGCTCAGGCATGGTAATATCATATTCCACAGCTACCAAGACATTCGCCGTCTCTCCCTCAAATATACACAATAACACGCGATTTAAAGCCATAAAAACAGATGTAATTAACATTTGAATCAATACAGATTACGATACGAGTGTTTAATTATGTACACTTACGTGTATATCTTCACAACCGCAAACTTGAAAATCCTAGTCTTGCGACAACTGCACCTCCATCACGCCTCCATTTTCAACAAATGAATATCTCGCCAATAGTACGTAACATATCTGTTTTCTCATGGCCATGTACAACTATAGCATGTAAATAAAAAAATAATGTAAGGAGTTTCCATTCAAATATTTTAAATTCATTATGCAAATATAAAATTAAAAGCCTGAAACTATCATGTCTTTATAATATAGTTACTTTACTGTTAATAATTAATGTAACGCGCTGAAAGTACAATCAAGTGTGTGGTTGATTGATTGAAAGAAACCCAGAAATCGCTTCCGATATCTAGGAGAGGGCGCCACTAAACATTTGGAACTGGAATTTAAGCACCCGTTTTTTCCTGTTTATGCAACGACGCTGTGTATTGATAAAAAATTAGACTATTGTAGTGTTATTTTGATGAATATAGAATTATCATAACTACCTACGAACTATTTATCGGCGTTTTTTTAATGAGAAAAGCAGAAAAAACCCCTTATTTTGTATTAAAGTGTTTTATAATCTGTTATCCTGACATCAAAAATTGAAGGACAGCGAGTGACATTATTTATTTTGAGTAATTTAGTAATATTGTCATGTCAGTCAATTATTGAGTTGGATCAATATAGTTGGCTTTGACTTGTAAATTTTGTTTGAAACCGGCTTGTCAACCAATAATTAATTAACTTACTATTTAAAATACTGATACATACACAATTAAAGTTGTGTATAGTTATTTTATTATATAAATTGTTAGATAAACATTATTAGTTGTAGCATCATGGCATCCGGCGAGAATCAGACATCTGATTACCAGCAAAGAAGATGGTATCATATAAGAAAGCTGTTGGAAAGGTCTGGACCTTTCTGCCATCCAGATTTTGAGCCGTCGCCTGAAATATTGGACTTCATTATGGATTCATGTAAAGTGCTGATCGTGGGCGCGGGGGGCCTCGGCTGTGAGTTACTAAAAGACTTGGCTCTGATGGGATTCAAAAAACTGCATATTGTGGACATGGATACTATAGAACTTTCCAATTTAAACCGACAGTTTCTCTTTAGGAGGCATGATATTGGACTATCTAAAGCTAAGTGTGCTGTTGAATTTGTTAACAAAAGGTAAGCATGTGTCTGAATTATTTTTAATAGCAAAATAAGTTGGTACCTACAATTTTATATCTTAGGTTTTTATTAATTTCAGAGTACCTGGATGTGAAGCAATAGCTCATCATTGCCCTATCCAAGACTTAGATGAGGGATTTTATAGACAGTTCCATATAGTTGTGTGTGGTCTTGACTCTATTGTTGCTAGACGCTGGCTGAATGGCATGTTGATGTCACTGCTGCAGTATAATGATGACAGTAATTATGGTTTTTGGTTTATTCACTAAAGCTTCAAATTTGAGTTTTTCAGTTCATTGAAGTCCATCTCTTTCTGCATACAAAAGCTACCTTTTATTCTAACTAAAGTAAGGTTGTCCTAAGAGTAAGTAATAACATTAAAAAAAATACTATCTTAGTAGCTTACTTACCTGCCCTTCAACTGTCAAGAAATCTCCTAGAGAATGGTAACAATAGAAAAAGTAATTGTGTCTCATTAGTGACAGTTGAGCTATTTGGAAGATTTGTATCTAGTTAAATTCTTTACATACATAACATCATGCCTGTAATTCCTGAAGGGTTAGACAGAGGTGTACTTAGTTCACCCACTTTTCACCAGTTGTGTTAAAATTCCATGTAATAGACCTATTGTCATCAACCGGGCACCAATCCAGACTCCGGGCTGCTAATTCCTGATGGAAAAACCCAATAACACTTGGGTTGATGACAGCAATGTGGACGAGTACTTCATTGTCTAAATACCCTTCTGTTTTTGGGTTTATTTATTATAGTTAGTCTTTTAATTTAGTACCTAGTGTAAATAGTTAGCAGGCCGGATGAGTGGTTTGGTCAGTGGCCCTGACTACTATACACAAGGTCGTGGGTTCGATTCCCACCCAGGAAAAATGTTTGTGTGATGAGTACGATCATTTGTTTTTCGTCTGGGTGTAATTTATCTGTAATATGTATGTGTTTAGAAATATATATGTAAGTTCATCAGTTGTCTAGTACTCATAGCACAAGCTTTGCTTAGTTTGGGACTAGATGGCGTTGTGTGAAAGTTCTGGAATATTATTATTATATTAGTTAGTTAAGTACGCAAAATACGCGCATTGACGTGGAGTTGCAGACACCAGCCCGTATTACCTAGTTAGTTAAGATATTATGAAAATAAATAACACTGCCCGACCTGGGAAACAAACCTGGGCTGCTCATGCTCAGCGGTAGCCCTAGTGTGGGTGTAGTGTATAGTAGTAGTGTGTCTACTCATAAATATTAATAATACAATGTTAAATGCGCAAAACCTCAGACACCCTAACGGATTTTTAATTCAATTGACCTATTTCAGAGAGAATATACCTAAGTCATTAAAAAAATTGTAAAGGTTTTATGTGCTGTTTTTGTTTTACTGGCTATTCTGATCGTTTCTTGCGTCTGCGACGACGCTTTACCGAGGGAGGAGTCACGCTGACATTGGGTTGCTTGACCTATTAATAAATAGACATGGCAATGTTTTTAATGAAGATTTTTTTCAAAATGTGACATAATATTAAAAAGTCGTTCAACTGATTCTGCTCATTATACTGATCAAACTATTTTCAGGTTTTGCGCATTTAACGTTACACGTTGTATATTATCTAGAAGTTATGCTATCATATCTTTCAGTCTATTTATGTTATAAAATATTAATTTACTCATAATGTAAATTTCCAGGAAGTCTAGACCAAAGCAGTGTCATTCCCCTGGTTGATGGAGGCACTGAAGGGTTCAAGGGCAATGCAAGGGTCATCCTGCCAGGCATGAGTGCTTGTATTGAGTGTACCCTGGACTTATATCCACCACAGAAAACTTTCCCACTCTGTACCATTGCTAATACTCCAAGGTAAATAAAGTTAGAACTGCTTCTAAGGCAAAGCGCTCTACAAGATATAATTGTTGCAGAAAATAATTGCCAATCTGTGAACAATACCAATATATTAGAGTCCATGCACTGCAGTAAATAAAAATTATATTAGCGTTTCAAAATTGCATTGGAGTGTGCTCAGCCTAACTTTCTTGCATTGTTTTTTTCCGAATTTTAAAGAAATTCTCTTACTTTTTCCATATTTTAGATTGCCAGAACATTGCATTGAATATGTTAAAGTGATTCAATGGGCAAAAGAAAACCCATGGGGTAGCAACACAGCTCTTGATGGTGATGACCCTCAGCATGTTGCTTGGGTGTTTGAGAAGGCACAAGACAGGGCTATCAAGCATGGGATATCCAATGTTACCTATAGACTGACTCAGGGAGTGTTAAAGAACATTATTCCAGCTGTAGCTAGTACAAATGCTGCAATTGCTGCATGTTGTGCTACTGAGGTATGTTTGCATCACAAAAATTTTAAATTCTGAATGCAGGTTTTTGGTTTTAATTTTTAATTTTTTTTTTATAGCCTTTTTTTTTTTTTTATAGAAACCTCTGGCCAACAATTTAACCAAAGTTTCCACACAATCGGTCGAATTTTTGCTAGACCAATGCACAGCAATTGATTTTTATAGGTATATAACCCCTTGCAGGTTTTCAAACTGGCTTCATCATGCTGTGCCAATATGAACAACTACATGGTTATGAACATGGCCGATGGTGTGTACACATACACCTTCAATGCTGAAAAGAGGCCTGACTGTGTTGCTTGCAGTAACACCACACGAGTTGTGGAGATTGAGTCAGATGCAACCTTGCAGACAATCTTCGACAAGCTCTGTGAAGATCCAGTGTTTTTAATGAAGAGTCCAGGTTTGTTTTTACTTGTATTAAATATAAAAATAGTTTACAAAGGATGTAAAATATGATGGAGGTTGAGTTCTGTAGTTTCTACCTACCCCCATGTAAAGAAAGCATAATTTTATGTATGTAAAATACATTTGATTTATTTTATTTTCTTCCAGGAATAACTACAGTAATAAATGGCCGTAACAAGACGTTATATATGTCGTCGATAAAAAGTATTGAAGAAAGAACTAGGGATAATTTGAAAAAGAAAGTAACAGAATTAGGTTTATATAATGGTGCTGACATCCTGGTGGCTGATGTTACAACCCCAAACACTGTTACAATAAAACTCAAGTTTTTGGAAATGCAAGATGTTGAAATGGCGCGATAAGAACTTTCAGATGCCTATATATTATTGCAATATATTTATTCCTTGTACTTTGTGAATAAACGTATTCAACTGAAATTTGTTTGATTTAACCCTTAAATGCGCGATTTTTTTATTTCTTTTGAAAAAAATATATGTTTTAGTTTACAGGAAAAATTGTAAAAAAAAAACTATTCGAATTTAATGTACTTTTTTTTCAAAAATGTTAATGTTGTTTTAAAACAACATTGCGCATTCATAGGAACTGTGCTAGTATGGAGCTGTTGAAAACATAAGCTGTGTTGAAAGTGTTTATTTATGCGTCATTGTGGTATTTAAAAAAAACAATTTTTTTTTTGGTGTCACACAAAGATACTTGACAATTTTGGCACATTTTAAAAGTAAACCCTGAACATTTTCGGAACTTGCACCTTTGCTGCTTATCCATCCAAACTGCTCAGTGAGAGGTCTGGTCTAATCGCACATGTTTCGATGGAATTGCTTGAGATGGACCTCGAAACTTCTTCAGCTCAAGTTCTCCTTGTAAAGAGCCCCCATTAGGCCGACCACGTTTAGCTCCATTTGTAGGTAGACCAATTTGACACAGTGTATCAGCAAGTTCTAGCCTAAACTTACCTAGATTGAGGAGTCTGTTGTTGCCCCTTATCGAATGTACTTTTTTGTACATTATCCACGAAATTATTATTGTGAGGTCCAGAAAATGGTAAAATAAACGCATTGTCCACTTGCGGCTTTTCATTATAATGTGGTAACGACCTATGAACGAATCCAACAACTCTACTCCTCCCATATGCGCATTGTACTCTCGAATGACCTTTGGGCATGGAACAGCAACTCTTTCTTTCTTAGATTTATCAAAACGTGTGACTGTAGTTGCTGATGGTTCTGCTCCTACATAAGCGGAAAGAAGAGTGACGGGCTTGTTGTCCTTCCATACGACAGTACTTACTTCTGTACCATCTACAGTCGCCACATTCTCCTCGTAAAACCCTCTTGGCACGTCTTTTTCATAATGCTGTTTTTATCGGGCAATTTGCAGTTTCGTAAACGGTTAACGCGTACTGTTCCAAGCGAATACATTCCTTCTTTAGCTAAATAGGTGACGAGAGACAGAGAGTCAAATCGCCAAATCACAGGCCGATTTATCGGTCGCCTAGACGTCTCTTGCTATGACATGTTGGCCACAGGTAACGGTTGTGGAGAGATAGATGGGGTATCGGGGTAGGATTGGGGAATGGGGATGGGAGGGTCTTGCATATTCTCATTATCATTGGTAACAAGAGGAGAAACAGTATCCACCAAATCAGGCAGAGTATCCTCATCTTCAAGGTCTCGAAGAACATCTTGCACGTTTCGATAATACTGACTTTCGTCTTCTACCTCGGAGTCTGACCCATCTAATCCGTCTTCGGAGTCCTGAAGGTTTTCTAAATATGATAAAATATCCCGTTCTAGTAAACGTGACATGCTGAAACGTAAAAGAAAAGCTGTTCACCAAACATGCAATTATTTACACAGCAATGCGCAATGTAGTTTTCCTACAACAAACCGATTTGAGCTTATTTCTACAAATATATCAATTATTTTCAATATTTTATAATTTATACGTATAATTGAAGATATAAACAAGCAAATATAAATAATTTTATAAACTTAAATAATATTTATTGAAGTCCAAATACAATTTCAAAACTTGGTTCGCGCCAAAAACAAACTTTTCTTCAAATTGACATTTGACCATTGAGATGATGCATTTGACATTTAAATTGTGTCAACGTAAAAAAGCATTGTTTAGCGATTACGAAAAATAAGTCTAAATACGTTCAGAAACAAGAATTAGTAGTTATAATTACTAAAAATACATAAGAAGTTCCTCATAATCGTTTATGTCGTTTTTAAATAACCCATTTAAGGGTTAATTTGATTGAAGAACGCTTTTTATTAATATTAGACTATGTTCTATCACAATCACGAACATCCGCTTTTCAATTTCTCATAGGTACAGACGCCAGCACATCACGCTACACGAAACTTGTGTACACATTACTAATGTAAATGTAATGTAATACACTAAATATAATAATCTAATGTAAATGTAATGTGTACATAGTACACATTACATAAACTGTATACACATTTACGACTACACTCTATCACGATCACGAAATATGCCACATTTGTAAGGAATATACCACATTTGTAAGGAATATACTACGTACTATTACAGACGCGCAAGGGATGTGTTTTGCCGCACTCGCGTTATTATTGCAGAAACGCAATTATGTGTGTTGTCCCGCACTCGCGTTACTATTGAAATACATGTAAAATAAAGAAAAGAGTTTAGATAAAGCAATTGATCCGTCGAGAGCAGCGGACGCGCAGTGGTGTCTGGTGTCTTACGACCCCGATTTAGTCGTGAGCATCGTGGGGTCGAACCAAGGCAATCATACACTTTAATACACTTTGTTTCATCACCACTACTCTGAGTAAAATTTGTCAAAGAAAAATTATTATGAAATACCTACAAGATGTGACATCTTTCAACTGGGCCCGTGGGTGCATGGAGTGAGTGGAACAACAGAGGGAATATCGTGGGCTTATTTAGTATCGTCCAGGATTTTAGACCATTTACAAGTGCATGCCCAGGGTACACCCAGGTATGTACAGACGCCAACACATCAAGCTACACGAAACTGTCAGATTTTCCCAATCAACTTTGAACCTTATGCTTTAGCGATAAAGTTGAAAATCTATTAAAGAAATCTGACAGATTGTAGTAGCTTGATGTGCTGGCGTCTGTACCTATAGATTTCCAGATACATTTTCAGTCACTCGCTGGCGATTTCAAATTCTCACTTTTACGCACACATTTTGTTTTGATATCGCTACCCATGTTCGCACGGACAGATTTTATCACACACTGCATTTTTTTTTGGCAAACGCCAGGTAATGTTTTGAAAAAACGCGAAGCTGGGCTTTTATCACTGTGATTTGGACAGGCTTGGTGTGGTAGCAACCCAAGCGCGACCTTATTTCAACGTTAATAAAGATCACTTTGTTTTTGACAGTGATGCAAAATCAGAGGTAACTGTGAAAAAAGGACTTTTTCGTCCAATCGGTTCTCAAAATCTGTTTGTGGGCGTTAGATTATGAAATTGAAAATCATCATCGAATCTTAGGCAGCTAAAGTTTTGTATGTATACTTACCTTAACATCCAGCATTGCCCGATTATTTTGGGGTCGGTCCGAATCGCGACGCTATAGCGTTCGGCTGGTGGCGTAAATCAGTAAGGTAGACTAGAATGAAATCCACGTTACATAAATAGATTTAGCAATCAAAAAGAATGTAACTATTTTTTTGTTTTATGAAATAATAATATTATTTACTAATTATTGAACAAATGAAATGATTAAACTTTTTATTGAATATTAGGCGCGTCTAAAATTTTATCGATATATTTTCACTACTCTAGCCATCTGACGTGGTGCTGTCGACAAGACGACAACAGCGAAAGGCGATAACCAAAAAAATATAATACTTTCTTGTAGTTGTTAGAATATTTACAGAAACCAAAATGTTGGACAGCATATTCGATGATGTGAAGCGCATGAACAAACGGCAGGTAATGTTTAATTGAGGATTTGTAAAATTACGATAATATTAAACCGGCTGTTACTTTACGTTTGTGCTCTTTATTTTTCAGTTCATCTACCAAGTATTAAGTTTTGGTATGATAGTTTCTTCAGCCCTCATGATATGGAAAGGTCTAATGGTCGTTACTGGCAGTGAAAGCCCGATAGTTGTTGTGTTGTCCGGTAGTATGGAGCCTGCCTTCCACAGAGGTGATTTATTATTTTTGACAAACTATCCTGAAGAGCCCGTACGTGTAGGAGAGATTGTTGTCTTCAAAGTGGAGGGACGTGACATTCCAATCGTCCACAGAGTTCTAAAGCTTCATGAAAAGTTAGTAGTCTATTATTTCTAAATTTTCTAACAAATGCTTCCTAACAAATATTTAATTTGTTGCATTTATCGCAAATATGTTTGTCTGATGTTAATCTATTGTATGTGTAAGCTAATCAAAGATTGTTTTCTACTTCAGGAACAACGGCACAGTTAAATTCTTAACTAAAGGTGACAACAATAGTGTGGATGACCGAGGCTTGTACGCTCAGGGACAGCTGTGGCTCACGAAGAAGGATGTAGTGGGTCGTGCTAGAGGTTTTCTGCCTTACGTGGGAATGGTCACAATTTATATGAACGAATATCCAAAGTTTAAGGTACATAACAAACATTATTTATTATGACATATTTTAACATTCTGTAACTGGACAAGACAGACTTCAGATTTAGTCTATGGGTAAAATCAAATCTAGAACTGTGGTAATTTATACCTGGCTGGCTGCTATTTACCTTTGTTTATTTGTTTTTACATTGATTTAATTTCAACTGCACTGTAACTGTACTCAGTATTGCCAAGCTAATATTGTGAGTATTTTTAACCTTCTGAGAAAAGCCAGCAGATATCTAGTAATAGACTGCTTTAAATTGAATATATACATGAGATGTATTTCCATTTTTAATGTATGTTCCATTTTTAAATTGTGTAGTAGATAATATTCTTGATCCAGACCATTTCAACACCTGTGTTTATTTATGTATGAGATAAAAGTATACACTGTAATGTTTGATGGATGAAACCTCTTGTCCATTCCTCTGGTTTCTCCCAAGATTATCTTAATAGTAAATGACACTTGTTTTTACAATACAACCTGTATCTACTGTTGCCATTAATTTATAGATTAAAAACAAAACATGGCAGTGTTACAAACAGGGTGGCAGGGACTTCAACCAGCATTACATATCATAACCATGGTCTTATAACATGATGTCATAATGGAATCAGAGATTCTGTGATTTATGTCAACATGCATGGAGAAACAATGTTAAAGAACCCATCATCTCCGAAGGAGACAGGACTACATGGAGATCTTTCTTGCCATGACATTTGAGATGCTCAGAGGGAGGCGTTATTTGATATCCATGTCTTAAACACTGACGCCTGACGCTCTTTCTTATATTGCACGCCCAGTCACCTCAGCACTAAAATTTGCTGAAGAAAAAAAAAAAAAGGCAATATTGAATTGCTTGTGAAATGCGACATCACATTCACCCCCTTGTTCCATCTGTCGACGGAGTGTTCGCCGCACAAAAGTCTACCGTCGTAAATCATCTTGGAGCTGCAATCGCTGACTGCTGGAATAGATCTTTTAGCGTAGTGATGGGTTGGCTAAGATCAAGAATCATCATCTCAATAATACATGCCACTAGCATGTGCATTTGTGGCACAGGGCATCAATTTAAACCAATAGCTAAGTTATTAAGCTTCGATTATGGAAAAGCCCTACCTAGACAAGACTGATGTGAATGGGGCCAACAAAAAGAGAAAACGTGAATTACAATAAATCGCGATAGATTAATAAACTTGCTTTATTTGTTACTAGCTTTTGCCCGCGGCTTCGTTCGCGTGGAATAGTGACTTCCGGCAGATTTTTGGTTTTACCCACATAGTTAAAGAATGAATTAAAAATGGAAATGAATTAAAATGAATGAAGGAATGAATATTTTTCATACCTTTTTACTATTTGTTTACATTTTTCCGATGAATTTTCAGTACTGAATTGATGCCGACTCTTGACCAATAATGATGGCGCTGTATGTCCGGAATAAATTTTATTTTTATTTTATTTTTGTAATAAAAACTATCCTATGTCCTTTCTCAAGTTCCAAACTATGTCTGTACCAAATTTCACACAAATCGGTTCAGTAGTTTAGGCGTGAAGCAAAGACAGACCGACAGACAGACAGAGTTACTTTCGCATTTATAATATTAGTTTGGATTTAATCAATAATTTGACAGTACTGTTGTTATAAATTATTTTGTATTGTATTAAATACTTCTTTAACCAGCATAACCAATGAAAAATTCAAATGCAAGGAAGTTCAGAATCATGTACTGAATCCATGGTAACAGAACGCGTGTCGATGTCCTTGACAGTCTGTATTGAACTGTATTGAAAAACATATTTGTTCTGGTCGTATCATATCCAGGAAGAAAACAGAGGAATATGCTTGTATGAAACTAACCCCAACCGCATTTAATTGTAACTGGAAGGGCCCTTTCCCACGGCAAGATCCCGGTTTTTGCAGGTACGGTTTTTTGCAGGATCCCGTTTAGTAGTTTACGTATTTAAATATAGTTCTTCACGCTAGCCCGTCATCCCATCATAGCCATCCTGTTGGCAGTATCCGGCAAACCTGATGCTTATGTGAATATGTTTATTTAACGTAAAACCGTACCTGCAAAAAACGGGATCTTGCCGTGGGAAAGGGCCCTAAGGTGTATATTAATGATTAGTTGTAAAAAGGGTCTCTTTTATTTACGAAAAAGTATCAGAACGTCTGTACCAATTAGTTTTTAAATGACATAGAGCTTAGAAAACTCTTGCATAGGTGTGGCAGACTAAAACAGGTGTACCTAGTTAAATACTGTAACAGTATTATGTGAACATAGAGAATATAACCACTAGAGAGCGTATGGGCCGATTTCTTCGAAGCACACGACTCACTACTGCGGGCCGGGGGATGAGGAAGAACGCGCGGCTGCAATTGGTCAGTTCAAGGTCAAGTTGCATCGTTAGGGCTGCTTTACTTCATTAAGAGAAAATAGTCGATATCGATAAAATGGATTTTAACATTATAATAAATACTAAATCAAAATCATAGAAATAATATTTAATCAAAATCAATCAATTACAAAAAAAAATCCCGGAAATGGACTGATCGGCCCCGGTCGGGGACAGAAAGAACTAAAAAATCCCGGAAAATACAAAAAAAAAAAAACCGACGAAATGAAAACCGAGGAGGTTCTCAGTTCGTCGGAATTTCTTTTTTGAAGTCGGTTAATAGTAGATAGTTATTTTATTAAAGTATGTGAATTGAATAAAAAATGTATTCATTTTATTTTTCTCGATATCAACTTTCAGCTATTAAAGATAACAGCACTATTTTTTACGATAAACATACAAAAGGAAAGAAAGGGATAGAAGCATTAGAATTGTCTAATACAAGAACGAGACTTTTCCAAAAGACATCAACGCGCGACTCAAAAAGTGTGCTCGTTTACCCAGCCACCATTTTAAATAGACCCCTGCAGTGGCTTATAATCTGATTAAATCAAAAATAATTTTTCGTAATGTTTATGTACCGATGAAAAGTTATGTCATCCTTTTTGTAACTAGATGTCTAAGAATGTTTCCCACACCACTTCACCGCGCATGAAGGCATTTTGATGCGTTATAATTGCAAAAACGTTATAAAAAAATTATATTAATTTAGCGTGCACGCAGGTCTAACACTTGGACACAACTAAAATTGCTACTAGTACCGTAGCCTATACATAGGCGACAAAATACTAATAGTTTTCGTGCGTCGGGGCACTGTATACGCAGTCAAGTGGTTATAATAGTCTTTGTATGTGAACGAAATGGACAAATACAGTCGAACAGCCATGACTACTTTAGCCAATTAAGAAACATAAAGTTTAATCCCCTCACCAATAAACGTTGTATAGCGTCTGTATAGTTACGCAACGCTTTGTCTTCTTCTTTCAAAAGTAAAATTACTGACGACTGAAAGAGAGAAATCGGTGTGTAAAGCCAAACGCACATTACAGCCGCAACGGGCCGCAGCGCAACGCATTTTCATACAAAAAAGTGCGATGCGGCCTGCCTGTAGTGAGCGATGGTTCATAGAAAATGTACGAAAGTGATGAAGGAGGATTTTTGCAAAGTGTTGCGTTGTGACGCGGCCCGCCTTGAATCTGCGTAAGCCTTAACTGTTCATCTGACGTAATACGTTTATTGGTAAGGGGTCATGCTATAAGTTATACTTAATTCCAGTTACTTTTCCTCTATCTTTATTATTAACACTAAATTGCATACCGAGGGGTAATAATAGACTATATTAATTTAAAATGTCTGTTTTTTTATTCCAGTTTGCGGTGTTGGCGTGCTTAGCGATGTACGTGTTAGTGCACAGGGAGTGACAGCTTTAATTTGATCTGAAGTGTTGTTAAGATGGCTGTCTGAAGAGATACATTTGGCTCTGTGGATGTATTTAATTTTATGATTAAATGAAAGTTCTCTCTAGTGTTACTTAATGTAATTGTTTTACTTAAATACATTTTAAAATTTTGATTACTTTTTCAAGCTTTTTAAGATATTTTTACGGGTTGGGATGTTTCATTCATATTCATATCTTTATTTGTTAACAAGAGTTATAATAATATTATTGGTGTTTGAATGAATGTTTATCAAACACCAAAATATGACGCGAGCGCAGAGGTGTTTAATACACGTATATTTATGTTTAATACCCATGCAATAGATCCAGGTTTCAGGCTTCTACAGAGTAATTCTTGATGAAAAACCCTAATAAAATGTTACTCGACCTGCACCGTAATTGAGTAATACACTATACACCAAAATCTGAATCCTGAAGGATATTGCTAATCCATTGCGTCATATGCTCGAAAAATGTGTCTGCTTAACATCGTAAATAACGCAATCGATGTGGTTGAACTGTCAAACTGAAAGCCACTCTAGGCCATAGCTAGTAGTTTAGTTAGTGTGTTACGCAGTTACCCTGCTGGGAACTGAACCCAGATCAAAGGGTTTGGGAATCTGGATCTAAACATCCAGATAAACAATCTAAGTGTGATGATGATCACCATCATCGTTCTCCTGCCCTTAGCTCAATTTATTTTGGAGTCGGCGCAACACGTCTTTTTCTTACAAACTTCTCTGTTAGTCGTCATCTCGGGAGTCACTCCCTATCTTCCTATCACCCCCCTATCATCTTTCGTACGCTCATGCTTCGTTTGTTCATAAAAATCTACACTAATATTATAAAGAGGAAATATTTTATTGTTTGTTTGTTTGTATTGAATAGGCTCCGAAACTACTGGACCGATTTGAAAAATTGTTTTACCATTAGAAGCCGACATTATCCCTGATGAACATAGGCTACTTTTTACCGCGGGAAAATGCTTCATTCCTACGGGAAAACGGGTAATAGGACAACGGGTAGTATGGATTATCCTTCTATAGGTACTTATCTTTTTCACATAACTTCTAAACGGCTAAACCGATTGGGTTAAAATTTTATATGGGTATTTCGATGGTTTCCTGGATAATTTTAAAATACAATTGGACCCGGTAGGTGGCGCCGTTGTCGGTATGTCAACTACTAAACGGCTTGACCGATTGGGTTGAAATTTTGTATGTGTATTTCCATGGTTTCACAGACACGAATGTTTTAATCCTACCTAATCTATCATTCTATACATATATAAATAAACCAATTACATTGACCACATTATTTAAAAAAATCCTCCCCTAAGGGGGTGACACTGGAGATCAAAGTTTAAACGGCTGGAGTTCCGAATTCTACGCAAACGAAGTTGCGGGCGGATGCTAGTCTAAAATATTTTGCTTATAATTAGCAGTATGAAAATGCTCATTATTATAGCGGTTTAAACGTGTTTGCCGGGCATAGCGGTACTTTAACAACTGAAGCTTCAATGCTCCGATATATGATTATAGGTACCTATCACGTGTACATGCTTTGTACTGCGATGCTACGTGTGGACAAAGAAGGAAAAAAGGCCTGTAGTCAAACAACAATAGCACATTTTTTTATTTAGTGGTAGTTAATTTGTGAGTCAACTGATACTTACGTATGTACCTAACATACACGTATGTTAGGTAGGTACATACGTAAGTATCAGCTGACTCACAAATTACGATACTTACATACGTGTATGTGAGTATCGTATGACTATCCCTGCTGTTGTAAAGCCATTATTGTTATCTAATCTTAGAAACAGCCAAGACGGTACGGTACCAGCCAGGTACGTACCTAATTACAGACTCAATTGTGATTGTTACCTAGTATTAGTTATAGTCCCTAATAATATCTTAAATTAATGTATACTAGACTGCCTCGTTGTTCTGTAATGGTCGCAAGAACGGCTGCTGGGTCCTGGGGTTCAAATCCCGGGTCGAGCTGATTTTTTTTCGTGATTCCAGGTTTGGTCCCATAGTAAAAGTTGTTCATAATGATGAGTACAATGACCCCTTAAGAGGTTGTGCGTTATTTAAGTTACACCTTGTATAAGCCCCTTGTGATTTACGGCAGCTCGTGACCACTTCATGTTGTCATCATCACCAACGTCAAACGACGATGAGGCGCCAATAAAATTTAAAATTTTCTTACGTTTTTGCAGGTCAGTGTTTGGTTGTATGCTGTTCAAACTTGTTCGCGACCGTAACAAATATTAGTTTACAGAACTCTTGAGTTTCTCAGGCTACGTCTGTTACTCGTAAGTCGGTGCTTGCCTAAAGGAGTCTTGAATATACACAAGTTCTATTAGCAATAGTGCAACATCTGGATGACCAAAACTAGCCACTCTGATCCCACGGCCTGAAAGCACTCAAATGAACTTCCAACCTACTTAGAGAAAGTTGTTTTTTATTGCTTGGTCATAATGATATCATAATTTAAGTAGATTTAAGTTATAAGTGGAAATCTGACAAGAAAAATGCGTTGGAAGATCGCATGATTGATAGTTTTTTCATCCCGGGCCGACATTTGGTAGAAACTGGTACCTAATGATACGGGCCACTGATCTGGTTTAAAGCATCTTGAGATGAAAAAATGCTAAGTCATTACTCACTTATCTATCGGCTCGTAATAGGTGGTAGGTAAGTATTTGAAAAATAACGATCTACTACGTTTTCATAAGACAGGTATTATCAACGTACTTACCTAGGTACCTATACGACCAATTCGTTCTGTACTTACCTACTGAATGTAAGGATACAATCACCCACATATCGGCGATTATGTTTAAGTCCTATTGGTCCAATGTAATAGGCCGTAACTATTCTATTGCTGTTAATTCGGCACAAATCCAGAATCTGGACCTCTACCAAAAATCCTGAAAACATAAAAAAAAAACTAAAAAGAAACTGGCCGTACGGACCGGCGGTAGCTCTTGCGACCACTCTTATCGAACTGAAATTCAATTCAATTCAATTCCTTTATTTCAATCAATTTTTGGGTCATACTCGTATACAAAGTGTAACGTTAATTGCGCAAAACCTCAGACACCCCTACTGATTTTTAATTCAATTTACCTATTTCAGAGAGAAAATAAGTCATTCAAAAATTGTAAAGGTTTTATGTGCTGTTTTAGTATTATGTACTTGCCATTCTGATCGTTTCTTGCGTCTGCGACGACGCGTTATCGAGGGAGGAGTCGTCACCGGGCCGCTGCGCCGCCGCGCTGACATTGGTTTGCTTGACCTATTAATAAACAGACACGGCAACGTTTTTAATGAAGATTTTTTGAAATATGTGACCTTTTTATATTAAAAAGTGGTTCAATTAATTTTGCTCATTATTCTGATCAAACTATTTTCAGGTTTTGCGCATTTAACGTTACACGTTGTATAGCATTAGGTACATTAAATAAAAATTATTAGAAAAATAAATAAAAATAAGACAAAACACTTTCATCATTGCTTACAAATTAAATTGGCAAAGTCAACAAATTAAAATTAGAAATAATGATACTCGTAGGTACATGTTACATATAAAAAAAAATAATAAGTCATATCAAAATTATTTAATAATTATCATTTAGTCAACATTTTAATATAGTAAAATAAAAAAGAGGGACGGATAATGAACAATAATGTGTTATGATTATTTCATTTTGTTGTTATTGTCACTACATTAAGCATACAACAATGGCAATCAAACCGTTCAGCCATCATCCTCAAAATGGTGTTCGAACCGGCGCGGACCCTGCGCACCAAGGATGTGCACCGTTTCCGCATCGTCGCATAGAAGCCGTCAATGCGCGAAATCTCCGACGCACTGCAGTACCGAGGCAGCCCCAACAACGCTCTGTAGGCATTGTTGAATTGGACTCTTGTGGCGCTGTACTGTTTTTGAGTATAGTTAGCCCACAGGGCGCTCGAATAGAAACAGGTGTAATGCGCTCTGAAAGAGCGTGTTTTTTACTTCCTTCGAGCATCGTGCAAACCTGCGAGCTATCATGTTCGCTCTAACAGACAACGCCCTACGTTCTCGCTCGATGTCTGAATCGTCTTTCAGGTCAGAGATCACCAGATGCCCAGCACCCTAATTACGTAATACAGTATCGGTCTCAATCTGAATAATTTTGAAGGATATTGCTATTCCATTGCTTCAAATGTTCGAAAAATGTTTTTGCTCAACAACGTAAATAATGCAATGAATGTTGTCGAACTGTCAAAATGAAACCCATTGCTATTGATAGTGTGTTACTCAATAACCCCGCAGGTAATTGAAGGTGTCAACCCTATTTAGCGGTACCTACATAATTTAACTTGACGCTAGGGATACTATCTGGACATTTATCCCTGGCCTGGAAAACACACTCCATACCTACACTCACTTTTCTTGGAGTTATAGAGCAGGCCATGACTGAGAGCATATTCCTCACAAATGCCGAGCAGCTTAGACAGGCCACAGACCGAGGCGCTGGGCAGCACCATGTCGTCCACATTGCTAATGTTGTTTACACAAACTCAATATCAATGTAGGTAATAAAGGTATTTATTTTGTACTTACCTACCTAATACCTTATAAAGTGGAGGCCACAATTAGCGGTATTGGCAAATTGAATAGTGTCGACGATTACAGTAGCTAGATATGTGCTCTTACTGTACATATCTTTGTATGTAATCCAAAATAGCAGGAGAATAATAGATACGTATATTTGGATAGTTGACTGCTTTCCAAACTAGACTGGTCACAACGAAATGTTATGCGAAACATGCAAACATAACAACACTAAATAAATGACATGAATGCACCCCTAGCGTCACAATATAACATACCCGGAAGATATAAAAACCTAGAATATATCTTCCAACAATTTCCTTCTTGAGTCGGTTTCGTTAAAGCTTAGTGCAAACACGTGCGGGCGTTTACGTGGACTCGTCCCGGGCGTGTGAAAGTTCTTTGTAAAGAGCACCTTGTCGAATATCCAGTCGTCTGGGTCTGCTCTACTTGCATTACCGAGGAACTAAATTGGGGAGATATTTTAAATGTTTCGGTTCGTTCAAAATGTTAAGTGAAATGCGCTATAACTCCCTAGTTATACTATCACTTATTTCTTCATTGAAATACTTATTTTCTTTTGTTCATCTACACTAATATTATAAAGAGGAAAGATTTGATTGTTTGTTTGTATTGTATAGGCTCCGAAACTACTGGGCCGATTTGAAAAATTGTTTTAACATTAGAAGCCGACATTATCTCTGATGAACATAGGCTACTTTTTACCGCGGGAAAATGCTCAATTCCTACGGGAAAACGGGTATTAGAATTTAAACGGCGGGAATTCCGAATTCTACGCAAACGAAGTTGCGGGCCGATGCTAGTCATATATAGTTCTTTATAATTAATATTAAATAGTACTTATTTACACTAGGCACTAAATCAAATGACTAACTGACTAAAGATACAAAGCAGGGGCGTAGATATTTCCGTAAAAATGATACAATGATTTACCTTACACCTCTGTTATGATCAGTGGATAGTTAAACAACCAAGCTTTTTGACATTAAATTTACAATTGATCTAGCATTATGCCTAACGACCTTTGAAGAGGGCCCATCGACGTTATTATGTAGATATTAGTCTCAACTATTCAGGCAAATGCTCACGTCGTTAATTTATTATTCATGGGCAAATAGGCTCTTTTTGTATCAAAACATGATACACGAAAGCATTAAATTACAGTATTCAACGGACATTACGATTTTAACGTGGGCAGGGCAATAATGCCGGTAAATAGGGGACAATTTCAGTGGGTGTCTATATACTATCTACCCAAAATAGATGCAAGTAGTTACTAAGAGGAAGGTACCAAGGTCGTACTAGGTACATACCCGAGTGTCACGTAGTATATCACATTAATTATACGCGATGAAACTTTAAAATTGATTTTAACGTTGAAATAATATAGTTTGTTGCCTTCGAGGGCACTTAATCGTTAATTCTAATACAGTAAACACATTCCAGTCCTTTTTGGCTACAGACTATATTATTGCAATGTTAAAATCCCTTTTAAAGTTTCACCCCGATTCACCCCTTTATCCCTATTGACGTAGGTACTTATCGTTGTACCAACTTGTTTTTAGTCCACTTCACTGCTGGCCGGATTCTTTTTCTCAAGAGAAGCAACGTGCATAGAACACCAGCTCACCTTTACGCTTTGTTATGGTCGGATCGGACTATTAAAAACGGGCTTCTATTCTCTTCGGTATAAGTTTATAGTTCCTTTAAACATTAGAAAAACCACTTGGAACTATACCTACCTACTTATAGGTACATACTTGACAGGACGTCTGCCCAGGAAAATTCAATGAGAAGTATAAGGAAAAACTCGTTTGTAGGTAGGAAGTCTTTAAATAGCAAACAGGAAAACAACAACACCTCACACAGAGTACGTTAACAACCAATTACAAAAGATCACGATACTACCACAGGCCTTGTTCATTGAATGATGGAAAATGACCGGCAGGGTAGTCAGCGGGAAATCACGTCTACGTCGAAAATGAAACGAACTGCCTGCATCCGTAGATTTGTTCAACATGAACACGTACGGGCTGGCTGTGTAACTGTGTACGTACACTATGTACTAGTTCAATCTGCGCAACTCATCACGTGGACGACGATGATTTGATTGGCTTTCGAATTTCCATGTTTTGACCTATTCCGTCCGTAAGTTCGGTTTTTATTTTTATGTCTAGTTTGGAAATCGGTGCTGTACCTAATAAATTCATTCAAGCTGGGTTTTTAATTACAATATATGTTATACCTAACAGGATAAGAATAATTAAGAATAATTATATTTTATGCTGTGAGCAACGTGACACATATACCTATGTCCAGTAGTGCTATTCTGTAAAAATTTCACCGTGATAACTCGGGTGAAGTGAGCTTAAAGTGGTCAGTCATTATTTCATTAGTGTCCATCTCTAGCATGAGGAGGAATGAAGGTTCACTTCACCTAAGTTCTCACGGTGAGATTCTAACAGAATCGACCGGCTCTACCTACCTAGGTAACTTCCTCTTACAGTCCGACCGTCGAGAGAATGCGTTCCTGACACTTGTTACTGTGACAATTCGAGTGTTCAATAAAGATCAAATTCACAAAACACGTATTCGTTTGTAACTGACAGCTGTCAAGAACGTATTCTCTCGTCGGCCGCACAGTAGTAACTACTGGCATCTATTTAGTAGATACCCACTCAAACCTTAGTACGTAAGTATCGTAGCAGGTGGCATTCTGTAGTTTCTGCCTACCCCCATTGGGAGAAGGCGTCAGTTTATGTGTGTAGGTATGTAAGTAATTCTTATTCAGAATCCACTATGATAGGTTAGATACTGGTGCCGATTCTGTCGTTCACAACCTAAACTAAATTTAAGTTCGGTGCATTTTTTTCTTTCTATTTCATTAAGAAAAGGACGGAAGATAAATATTAGTTTAGTCCTGTCAAATTAAGACACTCCATAGATAAGTTTAGACGTGATTAAAAAATTGGATACTAAAAATACGTCAATTTACGTCAGGCGCTGACTGATTTGACAGGACTAAACTAATAACTATAAAATCTTCTGTCCTTTTCTTAATGAAATAGAAAGAAAAAGATGCACTGAAATTAAATTTAGTTTAATTTGTTAACAAGGGAATCGGCGCCAATCTACAGGTTGAACAAACCTACTCGCCAAAAATTGACATAACACGGTCTCCAAGAGAGGTGATGATGGCACTATTTCCTCAAAATTGTTCACTTGGTGGCTTACCAGAATATCAGAAAGCTCTTATTCAGCACTGGATAGTCGTTAACAGGTTGTATGCGTCAGTTTTTTAACAAACAATCATCTCACCCTCTAGGTACAGACGCCAGCACATGTAGCTACTACAATCTGTCAAATTTCTTTAATAGATTTTCAACTTTATCGCTAAAGTAAAAGGTTCAAATTTGATTGGGAAAATTTTACCGTTTCGGGTAGCTTAATGTGCTGGCGTCTGTACAATGTAATTTACATTGTCATCAGCTGCCTAACCTTTTGAAAATTAGCCGGATGCAGCTGAATACTAGTATTTTACCCGGAGCGACTGCCTATCTGACCTCCACAACCCAGCTTCACATAATAATCCCTCTTGGTAAGACTGCTTATGGGACTTTCGGGTTTCTGACTAGGTACGACTGTCAAAAATCTACAATTAATGACATTCGGTACCAAAGGCTTAAGGTGCTTTCCGAGGCACGGATAGGTCTGGGTATGTCGGTACTCACCCATCTACGGACCGACCTCGACAAGCTTTGCTAACCTTGAAGATCGACCCGTGCGGCTGTTATTACCTACTTACACTTAGCCACGAGCCCCACGTACAATGTAGGTAAAGAGTAAAGATAGAAAATAAAATAGACTTTATTTTTTCAATATAAAACTTTGTTACGTTAAAAAATAACGCAGGTCATCATTTATTCGGATGGGCGATCCCCAGGCGGTGGCCGTATTCATAAACAAGTGCAGCGGATGTTTGGCAGGGAAGTTTTTGTGTATTTACGGCGTCGTGCGCCGCGCCCGCCGGTGCATCCCAATTCCCACTCTCTATCATACAGTACGTAGCGATGTGCTCGTACACTTGGCAAACGTTACCAGAATTTGGCAGTAAAAATTGTCAATCGGTGTTACAATACGGATCTATCTTATCTGCTCGTAAAAATGTAGTCTGACTATGATTTGTTTTTGGAATCTTGGTTAAGAATATTGGTTATTGTAGGTTGGTAGTAGTTGGTAGGTAGGTGTTGAAGGCATGCATGGCATTAGTATGTACTTATTGCATAAGCATTAGTAAGTACGTATTGAACGTTAATTTAGACTACTTCATTGTCATTTAGGTTTCTGAGCTCATTGCTCACTTTTTGCTCTGTGTTTGGAAATGTAGCCTACCTCTCCTTCACGGACAGCAGACTTAGGACGTATGTTATATCGTGTCAGTGATTGCAAAAGATACCTAATTGATGACGTCATTGTGACAAGTAGACAAAATAATTGAATGGTAATTCGATAAATAAACCGAGATGTTTATTGGGCGATCAAACGAACGAAGCTCAGTCTAAACGTTGCCATATCAAGTTTCCTTTAGTTTCTACCATAACAACAGGATACAATAATTTCTAATTAGCGTCTATTACCAAGGGTGGTAACTATTGAGGGTAAGGATAGATATCAAGAATAATCTAGCTCGGATCACTGTGTTTCATAAATTGCTGAAATAGATCTTTCCTAGTTAAGTTGTTATGGAATACTAGCTTTTAATAATAATAACCATTTATTTTCCAGATCATAATACTCAATTTGTTAGTAATTACATATGTATATATACAACTTAAACACTAGTCACACATACATCTGGCAAATGGTTCATATTAATGTCAAAATCATTAATAATACATTTTAACCTTGACAGCATATTGCCAGTTTGCCATGCTTGGCCGTCAGAATGGTGATCATAACATCTATCTACATAATGTACAGACGCCAGCACATCAAGCTACCCGAAACTGTCAGATTCTCCCAATCAACTTTGAACCTTATGCTTTAGCGATAAAGTTGAAAATCTATTAAAGAAATCTGACAGATTGTAGTAGCTTGATGTGCTGGCGTCTGTATAATTTTATAAGTAGACCAGCAGGCACCGGTATCTTTTTAACTTATGTAATGCTTTCATCATCGTCATCATTTCAGCCAAATAACGTCAACTTCTGGACATAAGCCTCCCCAAGCACCTCCACTTCGACCTGTTCTGAGCTTCTCGCATCCAGCGTACTTCTGCGGCCCTCACCAGGTCATCGGTCCTCCTTGTAAGAGGCCTTCCAACACTACGTCTTCCGGTACGCGGTCGACACTCCAGAACGTTTCGCCCCCATCGGCCATCTGTTCTGTGAGCCCACTGTCACTTAAGTTTGCCAAT
Organism: Eremobia ochroleuca; assembly: GCA_949629135.1. Taxonomy (NCBI): domain Eukaryota; kingdom Metazoa; phylum Arthropoda; class Insecta; order Lepidoptera; family Noctuidae; genus Eremobia; species Eremobia ochroleuca. Next base: position 14,066,383 of record OX451389.1, read on the forward strand.
TCTTCAGACTATGTCGGTAACCTTGGTTCTCCTGCGGATCTGTTCATTTCTGATCCTAGTCGTTTAACTCTGCCTAATTGACTGCCCCCACGGCTGGAGATGGATGAAGAAAGGATAGGACCTATTCTAATCTTTACCGAACACCAAATTACTACACAACAATTTACACCTGATCTTAGCTAATAGTTAGAAGCTTCAAAGAATATAAAAGGTGTTTGAACTCTACAGTCGGTCAAGAAACAAATTCAGAGCAAGAAAGCATATTTCCCCAGCGACGTTTTACAAAGTCAACAAGCTGTAACTTGGGAAATAAATAAGGCAGAGCAACGATTAATATTAAACATTTGCATTTTAAGTGTTATTTGCTTGAATGTGGTTTTCTAATATTTTTTTTATCTGATTGTTAGTGGAGCTAGGTTGTTTATTTTATATGTTGTTTCTGACAAGAATTCGGAAGGAGAGGATTTTATTATTTAAACAAAACCACTCTTCTAGATAGGTAGTTATTTCTTCTAGTATTTATCTATACTTATATTTATCTTACTTAAACAAGGTCACTGTCCGCGTCTGTCTGTGTGACCGCGTTGTTCTCCTTAACTGCGCAACGGATTTGGATGCGGTTTTCACTATCATTTAGAGAATTTATTCCGGAAGGTGTATGCATAATATATTGACATTAAACTTACATATAATAAAGAAATCTTCAGATAAAAGTGAAGTTTTGTGAAGTCGTAAAACAGTGCGGAGTAGGAGCGGGTCGCCAATATAATATAAGATACCTTCGCTAGTGAAGTCTGAATACCTAAAAATACATGTATTTCTCTCTCAATATGTACCAAGTAGGTACTAGTTTATTTTTAATTATAGTAAGAACGTAAACAATGAAGATATATCCAATTATAGCCATTTAGGTAGAACCATTCATTAGCTCATTAAGTGTGTGTAATGTGTAACTGCCATGGTGCGTTATGCTCGCTCAACACGAGAGGAATGGACACTCTAATGATCCCCGTTTGGTTCGCTTAATGTTTAAACAATAGTGTTCTTCATTCTCGGGTGCTGCGACTGCGACTGCTGCGAGGGAGTTTTATTGTTCCTTGCTTTATTTCCGCTTTTATTATTGTAACGCGTGTAAATTGTTTAGTGTGACCGAAGAAGAGTACGAATCTATTTTGTTTTGAGTTGTGTTGAAAGAAAAATAGAAAATTGTACTCTTTTAAGCTTTGGTTTCCTAAGAAGGCGGTGAACGGTCACACAGTAACGGCTGTTCAAATACAGAGCGTTTTTTGACACTTTAATGAAAAATGTTAGTGAAAATGACAGATTTTCATGACGGTCGTTATCTATACAAATAAATTAAATTAAAGTGTCTGTTTGTAATGTCAAAAAAACAATTTTTTACTAAAAGCTTATATACGATACTAATAACAAAAAAAAAAAAAACAATTATTTATATTTCTGTCTGTCTGTCTGTTTACTCCGTCTGTGTTACCTAATGTCCAAAACGGCTGGACGAATTTTGACGAAACTTTCACTGGCAGGTAGCTGATGTTATAGGCAACTTTTATTTTAGAAAAATAATACTTAATATGACGGAACTGTTCTTCTTGGAAGCTTTACAGTTTAACCCGTCGCGCGCCAATTAGCAGACACAATCGAAATTTTATCATTATACACATGATGTACATTCAACGTTTGAGAGGTTATTTTTTTTTATTTTTATTTGTTACAAAAACAGATAACATTACAGCGTATAAAAAATGTAGTTGTATTACAGTCGAAAAAACGTATAACCCACACTATTGTCCACGAAGTGACATCTGAGTATGAAAACAATAAGGTTAAGCATGGTATACTTATGTATTGCTTGTCTTTGCTTCCCAAATAAAGCAAAACTACAACAGGCCTGCTAATATCTGGCAACTGTTTCGGGTACAACGTTAAACTTCATTGGATGATCCCCGTAAAGTAGGATTCAGAATACGTCGGGCAAAGCGTGCCACCGAGCTAATTAACCGGAGCAAGCTGCGAGCAAGAAAAGCTGCCTTTAAACTCCTTGTACAACTCTTAAAGCACCTTAATTCGCTTACACAGTGTTCCAAATTAGCTGCTCTAACACTACAAATGTAGTCTTGTACATACCGTCTGTCTGAACCCGAGGAATGCAGTTCAGTGTAGTGTAAAGAGAATCTGTAGTTGCACACCGCTGCACTATACACTCGTGACCCGCATTTGATATCTCTGTTTGTAATCTTTAATTGAATACGCATTTTTAACTAGCTTTTTCCCGTGGCTTCACCTGCGTGACTGTCGGAAAATATCCCGCGGAAACGTACTACCGGGATTTAAAAGAAAGGGTATTTCATGATAGTCCCGTCGCTTAAAAAAATAATAAAAAAAGCTTGTCGAAAATAGCTATAATTTTTTAAAGATGTCCCCGAAGAATTTCCCCAAATATTAAAAAAAAAAATATTCATGTCTCCTAAACTATCAAAACTCGCGGAACATACATGGGGTATTTTCGGATACCCCTAGGTATGAGTAATCAAATTTTTTTTTATTGCCGTTACTATTTGGATCACCCTGTATAGATTACTAGCTCCTGCCTGCGACATTGTCTGCGTGAAATTTCATGTACCCCGGTTGGGTCGTTGCATCGCATCGCCTACTCGCCATACTTCGTTTTCGTTTAGCGTTCTTTCGTTATATAACCTTCATCAAGAATTGATCCGATCCGATTGGTAGGTCCAGAGATTAGCGCGTTCAAACAAACAAACTCTTCCGCTTTATTGGTAGGTACTTATATAAATTGAGACAGATCTAGTAACATAATACACGGGGTATTCTGTTTCAAGATAAATCAATAATAGTCAATAATATCCTCATTTATTAATCAACATTGCTGAATTCTGTATGCACTTTGAATAATTGTAATAGGATTTGTGATTTAGTTCAATATAGTAGGTAAATATGGTTATTAGGTATTTTAGGGGCCCGTGGCTAAGTAATAACAGCCACACAGGTCGATCGATCAGGCTAAGTTACGCTTGCCGAGGTTGGTCCGTGGATGGGTGACCGTCTTTACATACCAAGACCCCTCCGTACCTAGGAAAGCACATAAAACCGTTGGTCCCGTTTGTCATTCGTGGATATTTGACAGTCGCTACTAGTTGTCAGAAGCCCGAAAGTCTGACAACCAGTGTTACCAAGGGATATCGTATTACCCAATATGTGGGTTGTGGAGGTCAGATAGGTAGTCGATCCGTGTAAAATACTGGTATTCAGCTGCATCCGGTTAGACTAGAAGCCGACTCCAACTTAGTTGGGAAAGGCTAGGTGGATGATGAAGTATATTCAACGCCAGTTTGGTTAACCGTTACTGGACCGGAAGACAAAAACAACAACAAAATTTTCACGTGGAATTACTGAGAGCTTGTTGAACCATCATTTTTAAAGCATTTTTACAAACATTGAGTTGAAATATTGTCGTTTCATGAAGATTATATACAGCGTGTAACGGAAAGGGGGTATCAACCCTGAAGGAGGTGAATGTGCTCATGAAACTCAACAACTTTCCCCAAAGAACATAGCTCGAAATATGAAAAAAAAATTTGGCCCTCCCATAGTAAATCAATCAGCTGGTAGTCAGTTTTGTAAGGGAGGGCCAAATTTTTTTTTCATATTTCGACCTATGTTCTTTGGGGAAAGTTGTTGAGTTTCATGAGCACATTCACCTCCTTCAGGGTTGATACCCCCCTTCCGTTACACGCTGTATTATAGGAAACCTACTTATCTTCTGTTTTTTTTTTTTGTTGTTGGAAATTAATACAAGGATTAAAATTAATAAGAAATACATGAAATCATCTTAATTTGTCCCTTCCTAGACAGGGGGTAGGGAGATCGACGCTATAAATTTTGACCGCGTAGGTACTTATATCAATTTCCATGAAATAGCATATTTTTGTATTTTTTAACCAATTTGTGTTTTTGTTTTTTTTTTACCGAATTGTGTAACCGACGACAAATTTCTACTCTCCAGGGTCTAGCATAGCTCGCCATCCGGTAAGGACCAGGCCCGGGTCGACGGCGCGTTGTGGTGTTCCACACGCGCCTCAAAGAGATGTCAGCACTAACTGATGGGGTCCACTAGGGCCGCGGGTTGTTCGGAAGAGTTACCGTGGCCCCTGGCACAGGCAACTGAAGGAAGACGGGTGGGTTTTAGTAAAAGTCTCAGATCTCTGTCCAAATGCCGCGGGAATGGTTATTTGATAATTTCCCACCCAAAAAAAAGGGAGGTCTAGCGTTATGTGCTGAATTCATGGTTTTAGTTTGCGCGTCGATAACTCGCCCACCCCGTGTATATGTTTTCTTTCTTTTAAGTTATATGATTAGGTAAGTCACAGCGTCTAAATAAACTTTAAAGAAATCAACTTTTCTGTTCACATTTGAAAACAAAACCTATTTCCAAAGCAGACACTAAGTTTTCGCAGATTAATTTCCAGCAGGTGTACTATGAACAATTTATTGCCGTATGCCAAGTGCCAACCGTTACAAAATGTACAGCGAAGAAACTTTACGGAGCAAATAAATTATATATCTATGTAAACTCCTGTACATATTCACTAGTTGGCGGTACAGTACTGTGAAATGCCATCTGGCTATGAAATGACTTTGTCTGCTATTTGTAGAAGTTTGAGTGCAGCAAAACTGCTAATTCTGTTAAACCCTCCGCATGTAACGGTTGTGCTGTGTGAGTGTGTGATTTAGATATCAAATGCTGGGTATTATTAGTGGTCTTACTAATTAGAGAATGGAATAGATCAGAGATTGTCTTGTCTATTCTGAACATGTAGGTCATCTGATAGGAACTTATGTTTGATTGCTAAAGCAAAGAAACTCGAGAAAACTGCCGGTCGATTCTGTAAAAATCTCACCGTGAAATCATAAGTGAAGTGAGCACTTAATAGTGTTAATCCCTAGCGAATGACAGCTCACTCCATGCTCACTTCACCCAAGCTTTCACGGTGAGATGGTTACAGAATCGCACGATTGGTTCATTAACCAGCATGAAAAGTGGTCTATCTGTTTACCAAATTCCATCAAAATTGGTTCATCCGTTTAAAATGCATGATTGAGTACCTACATGTATACACACTTTCACATTTTTAATATAAAAGTTGGAATTAATAAGGCAGTAAGTGTAGTTCCGAAGATGTGTTAATTCACATAAGCTGCTCGCTGAGGTAAAGGTAGTTATAACAGTCGTATCTGGTAACACTAGAAGTCGACCCGATACTTGAGAAGGAGCTAAGAGGGCGCCTTAAATGGCAACACCATTTACGTTTGAACGTTTGAGTCATGTTTCCGCACTGTTAACGCTTGGCCGATGTTCAGCTGAGATCTGAAACTGCGACACAAGTGTACAACACTCGTCTCGCAATCTGTTTCTCACTGCTCACACACAAATTAATATTAAATTACTGCACATACAAATTAATATTAATAATTATATAATATTCACGGGCACACTAACATGCTATATTGAAAGCATAATTCCGTACCTTACTTACAATTTTTTTTAGCTAAATAAAACACTTTTACAGGAACAGTGTGAAAACAGTCCAAGTTGACTAGCAAAAATTTAATTTGCAAAGAATGAGCTGGGTCACTCAGAAAAAAAAAAATATATCGCATGCTTTTGCCTATGAATATTTTCTGACTTCAGAGAATATTGGAGAGGCTTAGCAAGGAGGATTTCTTTATTTTTCCTACTTTGAAATGACTAGTGTTTTCAGTAATCTAGAGGTTAAAAGTTCAAAAGCACGTCAACTTAACCGTAAAAATCGACTTAAGATAAAAAAAAAGAACATAGTGTTTCGTAAAAGAAAATTGTTAAACATAAAACACGTAAAAACAGGCCACTTAGCCACAGTCCCCTTCAAAGACTCAGTTTTAGACTCGGTTGGAGCACTAGTACAAAGTAAAGTAATCCTACATTTTATGACGTAAAGCTGCCAAATACGCGCTGGCCGAAATATGCCAAACAAGGTTGTGGCTAACTAGCCACTACAAGATGAAGTTTTAAATGTTTAAATTTAAACTGTTTTATGATACCGTATAACTGAGTGCTGCATACAGAATTACAGATGTAGCTGACTAGGGAATATTGCGAGACTTTGTAAATGAATGTGCTGTAAGAGCTAGTAACTAGGTAATTATATTTTCTAATCTTGTTAAGGTGTTACGTCAATGAATACAAAAGCAAAGGAAAAGTAAAAACTGTCAATCAACGTCGGCTGATCTCTTTTTCTATCAGTAATTCATATATGATTTGTTCAAGTTACTAATTATAGATGCTGACTGCACCGTGCTTGGTATTCGCACATATATCATATCGTATCGAGGTTGGTATTTCTAAGAACGGACAGATAAGAAGTTCGGAAATATAATTCTTTATTTATTAGTTACTAAATAAATGATTTTAATGTAAGTATTAACTAACTATTTACACTAGGTACTAAATTAAAAAAATAAAACTAACTAACTAACTATATAAATAAATACAAAAACAAAATGATTTAGGCGTCGAAGTACTCGTCCGCATCGCTGTCGTTCCGAAAGGTGCCCAGAAGACTGGCAGCATTGCCACGTTGAATGGCAATGCTAATTCTTTGGCCAAAGAACGACCCAGCACTCTGGTCACGTAAAGTGTCGATCAGCCGGCGAGAAATTTCTTTAAAAAGCCCCATGACCCGAGCGTTTCGGCCGATAAGTATATTCCGTAGATAGCTTTTCTCAGAAATGTTTGTACTAGTAATAAATAAGGAATTATTTATAAGTTCCAACACATGAGACATAGGTACTCGTATTACAGATGTTGGCAGCAATTCTCCACACATTAGGACTTTCGAGTCTCACGGTTGCACTAAATATGTATCCAGTTTAGTATACGTCGGCAACGGTGCCCGGTTAATGTTGTCCGGGATACGTTTATTTAGTTTGTAGAAAATCTCTGTTAAAGCTCTGAGGAGCATTGCCACTATAGCCCGAATACTTTCACTGCTCATTCAACTTCACCTTTTTTGTTGGATCTCCGCAAAGAGCTGTAATAAGGAAATTATAGCCATGATTAATTGGTACCTAATCGGTTTTTTATAAAAATCACATGGGTTTATGGTCTACTGCGTTGTTCTCAAAAATACGTCCGAAAACGTTTCTTGACATCAGAGGGCAAGTCTCGTATTTTGAAGAACGTTTGCGTCCTAATCTCAGTCTAAAAACCTGCCGTGCGATTCTGTAACCATCTCACCGTGAAAACTTGAGTGAAGTGAGTGTGGAGTGATCATCAGCATGACTCGCAGCTCACTCTAAGCTCACTTCACCTTAGTTATCACGGTGAGATTTTTCCAGAATCGACCGGCTGTAATTTACTGTCATTTTGATAAGTTTATTGATGTTGATTGTCTTAGAGATGAGATTGCGATTTGAATTTGAACGTATTAAAGTACTAGAATTGCCCTTCTGATTCGGAAGCACTGTAACATAATATGTTTATTTGTTTATAATCACAAGATTTCAATTCACCGCGAGGCTTTCTCAAAATGGCTACCATCTCATTAGGCGACAAGGCGGTATGAATGGTGGATCAAAGGGATGCTCACGTGAAAGCGCCACTTTAGGCTCGAGTGGTCGTTACCCACCCGAGCGCACTCTTGTGCTTTGACTTACTTTTTAACTTTCTTCATTCTGAAAAACTCAAAATTGATTACGTAGAGTTGAGATCTATTAAAACTCATTTAGAGGTTCAAACAAAGTTCAAGTTTACTCGTTTTTGAACAATCAAGGGGTTTAAGAATAGTACTTTCTTAATTGGCTACTTGACCTACACTCATTTAAATAAGATGTCTTAAAGCAGCCTTCATGTTGCAGTGTTCACGTGTAACTTGAGCATCATATCCGAGCTTACGTACAAACTTAGCCATCATGTAACGAGTTCGGAGGCGGTGTTTGAGTCTAGTTGCGTCGCTCCGTTTGTTGTTTCATTCACTTTCATTACCGGCTGCTAATACTTCACTGCTTCTTTGATTCCTAAGGCTTTTTATAATCCCTCCCGTTCCGCCCAGAACGGGAGAAGTTATTTGATAATTTCCCACCCAAAAAAAAAAAAAAAGGCTTTTTATAATACGATCTGTTGTCATTTGTTTGATATTTACGAGTTAAGTTTGTTTGGTGTTTAGGGCGTTCCTAAATAAAGCCTTTACCATAGCGTCTTGAGTCGAGTATGGGTCGAGGAAGTTCCTTCAAACGGACTTAGAATATCAGTGATTACTTTTTAATGGTTTATGTCAACCAATTTTGACAGGCGAAATAATGTAAGGTTCTTTTGAAATGTTGATTCCCAGAAATGTTGGTAAGTGTTGCGCCAACCATAATAGAAATCTACGTTCATCACACAATCGTCTTGTCCAATGTCCCACTCACCGCACAGACTTCATTCACTCTTCCTTCTTCGTTCAGTCTATCTCTCTGTGGAATGCGCTCCCCCAAGAAATCAGGATGGCATCCAACCGATTATCATTTAAAGTTAAGGTTCGCGAGCACATTCGCAAGAAGCTGGCAGTATCATCACAACGCTAATATTTTCTCATTGTTTGTCTTATTTCTTTTGAGTATATTCATGTATTTATGTATATTTATTTTTGCTTATATTTATATGTAATTAGGTATATATTATATTAAGAGTATTAATAGGTTTATGCGTATCTTTATATTTAAAATATTTATTCCTCAATTTTCATGATTGCACCTACTACTGTTTGTCTCTGCCCATAGGTTGACTGGTAGAAAATGCCTATGGCATTAAGTCCGCCTCTGTTCATTTATGTGTTTGAAGTATTAAATGAACAAATAACTTAATATCGTTCTAAAAATAGGTTATCAAAAATCCTGTTCACAGAAATCGTAGATCCAAATACTTCCGTTAAAATCACAATCAGAGCGTTACCACAAATATTATATTTAATTTAATTTAAAAATCCTACGTCAAATCGAGAAACTCCTTATTGCGCACGTGATAAGGAAAAGTAGTCAGTTGTAAAGATAAGAAAATTTAATTTTGAAAAGTGCGCCTCTAAGCAGTTTTTTATAAAATCATGTCGTGAAAATGAAAATGGTTATTATCTTGCCTTTTAATCTTGTTTTTCGATATAGGGTTATTAACCTCGAAGCGTTTGTACTTATAGACAAGGAATTTGAATTTTGTGTGCAGACAGTACTGTTGAAACCTTTTGAAATTGCAATTATAGCCGGAGAGTGAATATCGACAATGAGCCGAGCCGGAATAAATGCCACAGACAGGCTGTTTTCTTGGGATGGTCGTTGGTAACTTTTAGGATGTCTGATCGTGCAGCCGAGGGACTCATAAAATGAGATTGGCTCAATCGACGACGGTTTATTGACTTATTAAATCGATCTTTGGCTCGAATTCTTGCTGAGAATCGTGTGCAGGGATTTCAATTTTGTGTATAAGTATCCACGCTACAAGACTTTACGTGTTTCTGTATTTATTTGAAACATTGTAGGTATTTCTATTTTGCATATTCAATGAACGTATTTCGTTAACCGAAGTGAAGGCATAGCCGATAATATCGAAAATATCGAAATATTGGTACGGGGTGTGCTTATTTCAGTATGCACTCACATCCTGTTCATAATAAAATGAGTGGTTTTTTCGGTATAACATCGGCCCTAGTCTCCTAAAAGTAACATAACTTTTTAAAGGCAAAGCTTAAAATTGCTTCCAGAATTTTAACCGGGCTCTCGGCCATGATCCGGCAATTTTTCTGTTATATCCGGACGGGAGACGTCCAGCCGGCCCAGGGCCCGAGGTATGGAAGCACATTATTAATTACGATCTGCCCAAACGTTTAATATTTTACTGGAGTGCAGGATCGCCCTCAACCGCTCCAGCTTTAAGCCCCACTTAATTCCACATATTTCGGCATTTCCAACGTTTATACGTTACGGAAACATATTTTTATTTTTTGTACGATTACAGTAACTTTAGCGTTAGTGGCATACATTAACATAGGTTTAATGTGACATGGATGATGTATTCTGAATTTTGGGTTAATTAGTTATTTGCATTAGTTAACTCATGCATGACTTAAGGTTTTGTTTTACTTCATGTTTTAGTTTACTTTCTTCGACTTTATACTTTAAGGTGCTCCCTCACCTCATTAAAGGCGAATGATCCTGGTGAGGGAGCACCTTTAATATATTTTGCATAAGTAACCCAATGTAGAAGTCGCAAAAAAAATTAAAATTTTGAAGGAGCACAATTTTACTCTCATCCATAAAAAAAAAAAATTGCACTCATTCAATGTATTCAAAACACAAATAGCTGCATATTTAATAATGAAACCTCCTTCCTAAAAGCTGAATGCATTGGATGGGTGTATCATAATCGCTACCGTGATGTCCGTGACGAACTTTATATTGATCTATTTTAAGCATTGTTCTCACGCGTCAAGTGACTTTGTGTGTTTTTTGAGAATAAATATTGTAAACCTAAACCTAATATGTTTGAGTATTGGCCGTGTATCTATTTAGTAGTAAGACGTACTTAAATTTCCGGCACGAAGCGCCAAGCTTACAGATTTTCTCTTTACAAAAACATAGATTTTCTTCTTCCCAATTTTGCTTATAGGATTATCCAAACGGGCTGATTCCCTACTGCGTTAATCTTTATATTTCCGAGTGCTGCACGGGAAAGAAATATACTAATACGCAAAAGAATAGTTTACATAGCATCGATCTAACTGGAACGCTCTCGAATGCAATATCCGCTTTTAAACGAGTTTTTGGTTCAAAAAACTATTCGGTCTAGTTCAGGTAAACGTTAGAAACGAAATACGATACGATTCGTTTAGCTACTATTATTCGGAAAACTGAAATATGTAAGCGTGTCAGTTTGTTCGGGTATTGTTGTAGGTACCTTACTTTTAGTATGTTTTCTGTTCGAAGCTTATTTTAAAATACAGGCATAAATGGAATCTTCAACCCGATGAAGAAGTAAAAGTAAGTTTTCAAATACCTAACTACCTACTTCTAAGTTATTATTTTGATAAAGATGGTAGCAATGGTCTATTACTCCGGTATATATCTCAGAAAACCCATACAAGTTTGCCTATGTAATCCAGCGTAAGTCGTTACAATATTTCTGAGCGATTAGAATGTGTCAGACGAGTGTGACATTTTATGTTTACTGCTCATCCCATAAGGGAGTGTGCGTGAAGTTATAAATGAACCAGAAGGCGTTAACGTTTTCAGTTTATTTGACCCTCGTCACTGCGGCAGTCAACATTTTAATGTTTGAATCTAAACGAACTCATGTTTTACTTTTCGCACCTTCCGGGCCTTAATATTTGAAGAACAGCTTTTTTGTGCAACACTTAAAAGTCTGGAGTTTCATTTGGCTCAAGAGATGAAGGCAAGGATACATGAAAGCAGATTTCGTTGAAACAGTTGATAATGGACAGTACAGTACAAACAACTGTGACAGTACAGTACAAACAACTGTGACAGTACAGTACAAACAACTTATGTTAATTGTCTGTTAATCCGCTTATAATGCATTCATTATGACTATTACCATTGTTCATGGTTATAAATTGGTATTCATTTGTTAGAATTTAAATATAATAATTACATTCTACAAATTATACACGTTTGACTGTAGTATGTTCCTTAGCTATACATACCTACATACAAATAAATAAAATGAACGTTTGTAATGTCAAAATAACAGCTTTTTACTAAATACATAATTATATCTTCTATATTGTGTAAATATAAAAGGAGATACTGACTGACTGATATCTCAACGCACAGCCGAAACTACTGGGATTAGGAATGTGAAATTGTGAACACGGCTTCCTTTTATAATGTCCCCTACATAAGGTGGCGAAAACGGGGATTTTGTTTGTATGCAAAATCTTAACCTTGAGTTAATAAACTTGAAACTTGCCACGAATACCTAAGTAAATCATGAAGTTGTTATTTCTTGTTTTTATAAACTACCCCATACAGGGGGATTGGGGGTGTCAAAATTTGCATGGAAGAATTTTGACCGCAGTCCGATCAACTCAAAGACTATTATAACATTCTCTATGGATCAACTCAAAAACTTATTTAAAAAAAAAACTCGTATTTATACTAAAGACCAAAAATAAAAAATAACGTGTATCAGGGTTTTTCGAAAATCTACCCCTAACGGGGTGAAAAGGGGTAGTTAATTTTCCAGGGCCGGATTTTATTGCGTGGCTTGATTAACTCGAAAATTGTCATAAATAATCTTTGAGTCAAGTTATGAACACGTCCCAAACGTTTTTTTCAAAATTCCACACCCTCTTTCTTACAAATCTGTATCTCCACTTTTCACCCCCACAGGAGTGAACTCTTGTGGGGGTGAAAACTGGGGATGATGTTCATAAGAAAAATCTTATTCATTTACTTAATAAACTTGAAACTTGACAAAAAAAAAAAACAATAATAAGTACATGGGTCTTTCGAAAATATAAAGTAGTAATTCGATTTTTAAGGGGAGGATTATAGCGTAGTATCAAAAATATGGTATAAGTACATTTAAACTTAAAACTTGGCACGAATACTTATCTAAGTTGCTTGCTTCCATTAACTCGAAAATGGGTATAAATAATCTTTAAGTCATAAAATGGAAACGTACCAAACGTTTTTAAAAAATAAGTCCTGTCGTGGTGAAAAAGGAGGACAGTTTATTTGAAAATTCTTAGTTTAACTTAAAAATTTGCCCATATACTTATTTCTCTAAATAAATGATAAAGATCGTAAACATTAATTTTTGAAAACTACTTTTCAAGGGGAGGTGGAGAGGGTGTTAAATTGTTAAAAGTTTTTGAGAAAAGTACAGACGCTAACACATCAAGTTACCCGAAACTGTCAAATTCTCCCAATCAACTTTGAACATTATACTTTAGCGATATAGTTGAAAATCTATTAAATAAATTTGACAGATTGTAGTAGCTTGATGTGCTAGCGTCTGTACAAAACCCACGTCGACGAAGTCACGGGCAAAGAGCTAGTGAAAGTATAAAAGCACATTTAACATTTTTATTTTTTTGTCTGTATGTCTGTTTTTTCCGGCTAATGTTAGAAATGGCTGGAACGATTTTGACAGGACTTTCACTGGTGTTATAAGTAGTACTTAGGAAACTTTTATAAAAAAAAATAGAGTTTCAAGCAAAACCATTAAACCCATGAAATTCAATTTGTTTTCCGACAAACACGCGAACAAAGTTGCGGGCACAACTAGTTAATAATAATTATGATCATTTAATAAATTTCATATGCAAGATCCTTTTCAGATTTATAAATCTCTCATATACTAAATATTTTTATTATTGTTGTCCATCTTCGAAAAGAAACATAAAACTTAAATGACTAGTTTCTTTCACAAAATACGAAAGATAAAATTTTAGCACTCTGTATTTGTTCTCTCCATTTCAAGATATTCAACCGTGCTTAAAAAGTATATTTTTGCATTTTTATTCGCTCTGCCTGTAAATTTAAGTAACTTGCGAAAGCTACTTTTTATTCAATCAAAGTGGTTCTTTTGAGGACTGTGCAGTTTTTTTTTAATTTTTTTATAGTAAAGCAGAGGAAAATGCAATGAATGCTTCAAAATATTTAATTACTTGAATTTTACGTATATAGGTATATTATTATAGAGCGTGTAACGGAAGGGGGGTATCAACCCTGAAGGAGGTGAATGTGCTCATGAAACTCAACAACTTTCCCCAAAGAACATAGGTCGAAATATGAAAAAAAAATTTGGCCCTCCCTTACAAAACTGACTACCAGCTGAATGATTTACTATGGGAGGGCCAAATTTTTTTTTCATATTTCGTCCTATGTTCTTTGGGGAAAGTTGTTGAGTTTCATGAGCACATTCACCTCCTTCAGGGTTGATACACCCTTTCCGTTACACGCTGTATAGATTAGTATCACTTCATACGTAAGTACTTGTAAATCTGAATTAAATGCTGAGAAGTCGTGTTTGTAATACTTTTTATGTCAATTCGAATATTGTTTTTTAGGGTTCCGTACCCAAAGTGTGATATCGGAATCCAATTACTAATCCTCCGCTGTCCGTCTGTCAGCCGGGCTGTAATCTCATAACCCGTCATAGGTAGACAGTTGAAATTTTCAGTGTGTATTTCTATTGCCGTTATAATAACTAATAATAAAAATACAATATTAACCATAAGTACAAGATACGTTGTTTTATTTGGCGTTTTGACTTGTAATACGGAACCCTTCGCATTGGCCCCTTTTTATTTTGTTCACCGTTCTTACAGTAACCTTAAATTCACGCTTTAGCAAGAAAAAATCATATAATCAGCGCCCTAATTGCGTAACACACTATTAGTCTCAATTTGAATCATTTTGAAGCATATTGCTAATCCATTGCTCCATATGTTCGAAAAATGTGTCTGCTCAACAATGTAAATAACGCAATGTATGTTGTTGAACTGCCAAAATGAAACCCATTGCTACTTATAGTGTGTTACGCAATTACCCTCCAGGTATGTATTGTAGCAGTTAAGGCTTCAGTTTGGAACCAGACGACGTCAATATAATCACGCAATCACCACGTTCAAAGTAAATTTTAAAGGGAAGACATAGGTCTTGTGTTTAGCATTTCTTTTTTTTTTATAGGTATATAAAGTAACATAATTATAAAATCAAGCCTCTTTTTTCCGAAAAGTTAGACAAAGGTGTATTCATATACAAAGGTGTGCCATGTCACAAGGTGTCAGCACAATGCCATCATCGGGGCACAATACCAGGAACGGGCTACTGAGAAATGGTTGACGGAAAAACAGAAAAAAAAAAAACCTTTGCCCGACCTGGGAAACGAACCCTGGACCTCATGCTCAGCACTAGCGCTTGCGACCACTAGACCAAAGAGACAGTCGAACGCTTCTAAGTACAGACAAGCTACTACAATCTGTCAGATTTCTTTAATAGATTTTCAACTTTAGCGCTAAAGCATAAGGTTCAAAGTTGATTGGGAAAATCTGACAGTTTCGGGTAGCTTGATGTGCTGGCGTCTGTACATTATACAACGTGTCCCTGAATTAACGCACGGCCTCTTAAGGGGTCATTGTAATCATCATTATGAACAACTTTTACTATGAGACAAACCCGGAAATTGCGAAAAAAAATCAGCTGATTCCTACATTTATGTTCGCATAACTCGTCAAAATGTAGGGAGCAGGTGATTTTTTTTTCGCAATTTCAGGTTTGTTCCTATAGTTGTTCATAATGATGAGTACAATGACCCCTTAAGAGGTTGTGTGTTATTTCTGGGACATTTTGTATACTGCATTATCTAAAAATTGCTACGGTAATAGATATTAGGTAGGTAAATAAAAAAATAAAAACTAAAGTAAAAAGCTCCAATGTAAGAATCAATTCTTCGAAAAGGTGTGATTTTAACTTGTACGATACACGCTTACACTCACAAATTTTCCTCATGTACTTGTATGCCGCCAGATGGGAGATACCTAATAACATTTTGCCAGACCTGGGAATCGAACCCAGGAATGATGGGCGCTTGAATAAACTGAAATAGAAGATCATTATTTAGATTTTTAAGTATTAGCCGTAAGATGAGTTTTCTATTTTATTTGGTAGGTATGTGTTTGCAAACCACTATTGTATTGGGATCATCCTGTAAAGATAGTGTGTGTAAGTTTAATAAATAAATAAAAGAATGTGAACTACAATGGACAACACTGTCTCATAGGAGTGTTAAAATATCTCCTTTACTGAAAGCAGTGTGAATGGGCGAGTTCTTCTAATAAAATAATCATGTCAGTCATGTTATTACAAACTACCTGTGTAGCAAGTTCGTTCGTGAACAAATTGAATTTCGCGGAACACTAATTCTTTTTCTAAAATAAAAGTAGTTTCCATAATACATCAGTTATCTGCCAGTGAAAGTCCCGTCAAAATCAGTCCAACCGTTTCGGAGAATAGCTTTATATGCATTCAGTAAAAAGACTTTATTTTGTCATTACAAACAGACACTTCAGTTATTTTTATTTGTATAGATGTATAGATAAAATAAAAATTAAGTTTAATATTATAAATATAATTTAAATCAATAAATATTTTTTCACATACGATATAGTTTACTGAAGTTTAACCAACTTCTACGAGTCAAAGTCACAAACATAAAGATAATAAAAATATTAAGACATAAAAATATTCGGCATATTATATGGAATTCTCTGATAGTCGATCGGTTCAAAGTTTTAACAGGTGTCGATCTTTTCGCACTGAATTATGGACACGTGTCCGAAGAGAGACACGATCTTTCGACCTACTAAATACGACGCTAAGCTACTGTTAATATATTTATAACTTCGAAACTTCTATCTAAATCTGATAGTTGTAATTGACAGTTGAATGTGGTGCTAGATGTATTTCAGTTAATAGATGGCTACGACTTGGTATTTACTTTGAAGGTTTGGGTAAACAATGTTCTGGTACGTGTGTGACACATTCAGTCCGTTGATTTTCTTCTACTTTAAGGGGAATGACCACGATATTCATATTTTCTTACGTTTTTTGCAATATTAGTGTCAGGTAGTATGTAATCTAAGGCGGGAAGAAACGCCGGGGTGTCACCACTGTGTGGATCGCCTGGAGGACACGGTGGAGCATACGGTGGAGGTCTGCCCGGCTTGGGCGGACCACCGCCGCGTCCTCACTGCGGCGATCGGCGGCGGCGATCTCTCGCGCCCGGCCCTGGTCCAGGCCACGGTAAGGAGCAAGAGTGTATGGGAAGCCGCCACCTCCTTCTGCGAAGCAGTAATGCTTGCGAAGGAGGAGGCGGAACGCGTGAGGGCAGCGCAACATTTGCGCCTCACGCCTCTAGTCACCGCAGGAGACGTCCTGGGCGTCGGTGGTCAAGAGACGACTCCCGGCCACCGTAGGCGCGGGCTTGCGGAGGGCGAGCAAAGGGCAGTTCGCCGTCCGGTAAGGACAAGGCCCGGGTCGGCGGCACGTTGTGTTCCACGCGCGCCTCAAAGAGATGTCAGCAGTAACTTACTAAACACCTGTTAGTTAGGGCCAATGCCTGCCAGGGTCGCGGGTTGTTCGAAAGAGTTACCGTGGCCCGTGCACAGGCAACTGAAGGAACACGGGTATAACCTGACACTGCCCAGCAGGGTAATTGCGTAACACACTATCAGTAGCAATGGGTTTCATTTTGACAGTTCAACAACATTCATTGCATTATTTACGTTGTTGAGCAAACACATTTTTCGAACATATGGAGCAATGAATTAGCAGTATGCTTCAAATTAATTCAAATTGAGAGTAATAGTGTGTTACGCAATTAGGGTGCTGTGAATTGCTAAAAAAACTTAAGATAATTTGAATTTCTCGGGCTACCCTGACGTTTCCCGCTTAATAGTAAAGAAATAACTTCACATTACTACTTTTTTTTATTAATAATAATAATAATAGTTTATTGTTTCTCCACAATAATACTCTTAATATTTACCTTATTTGTACGGTGACATATAGGAGGGGCATTATATTGTGGGAGACTGGTGCCTAAACTAGGCTCAAGGCCTGTATTTCAGGTCACCAGGACTCCTTCATTTAAATTTAACAAATTATGTTATGTACTCGTACAAACGGTTTGCAGTTATGACATGTTAACATTTTTTTTTATTATCAGGGTGGGAGGGAGGTGGAGTGTGTACTGCGTGTATGTGTAGTTAGAGAAGCGTGTGCAGTGGTTGTGTGTGTGTGTGAGTGTGTGTGTGTGTGTGTGTGTGTGTGTGTGTGTGTGTGTGTGAGTGTGTGTGTGTGTGTGTGTGTGTGTGTGTGTGTGTGTGTGTGTGTGTGTGTGTGTGTGTGTGAGTGTGTGTGGGGGGAGGGGGGTTGTGTGGTGTGTGTGTGTGTGTGTGGCAGGGAGTGTTTTTTTTTTTTGATCGACGCATATTTGCATAATGATGTTTATGTTAAAACTGTTAATACATTTTCAGTGTCATCATAATTGAGTTCTTGAAGCCAACTATATAGTTTCATTTTGCACTTTATCTTATTGAGTTCATAATTAATGAATTATATCTGCAGTTCTGATGACACTTCCCGTTCAAAGTTTATTTTAGATTTTCTCTTTTAAAACACTACGATGTACTTCACTCCTTTAAACACCAAAGCGCTGTGCTACTTGTATTGAATTTTTAACCAACTGAACTAATTGAAATGAGCAGCGATATTTCAGGATTTGTACGCGGGGCTACATCTAAAAGCCAACTCTATTTTTTATGTGACCCTACTCGAATAAATCTCTAAGAAAACAGCTTATATAGAATATATTTTCCTTCGTGCCCGGGGCTTAAGGTTTTAACAAAACCAAGTTAGAATGATTTGTCCCTACTACTCAGTAAGTAAAGGTGGCTCGGCATGGCGTTATTTAATAAAGAAAGGAAATGACGTCATCGCCAAAGTAGATAACGTTAATTGCTAATGAACTTTTACAAGAAAATACTTAAGCATCGAAAGGGTACTGTTTACAGCCTCATTGGTGTTTCTCTTGACGTGTGATCGTAAATTTTTTACGTCACGATTGAATGGTACGCCCTTAACTAAAACAGGGAATAAACTTTCATGATTCCAGTTTATGGTACCATTCGTGTTCATTTTATAAATGATGTGCTTTCGTATTGCTCTTTATCTCTTGTCTTTTATTTAACTCATTTTTCTCTCGATTCATTCAGACTGATAACGATTTATATTTTGCTTTAACCCTTAACCAGGCCTAGCCATTTTTTTTTTCTTTTGAATACTGATTTTGGTAGATTACAGGGTTATAACAAATATAATTACTTGTTTTTTTTTTCTGTTCCTGAAAAAAAAAATCCCTGTGGTGTCTATATGACCTGCTGCCCATGCACACATGTGGTCTGTATGTGGTCACTGTCCTACATGTTATCTACGCAGCTTTTAAGGGTTAGACTACTCACTGTAAATGAATCTCAGAAATCAGCTCGTCACAAAAAAATAAAAATCCATGTGGTCGCTATGTGACCACTGCCTGGCTAAGGGTTAATGAGTTTTTGACACAGTTGTGTTTTATATTGTATCTTTCCTATCGATTTTCTGTTAAGATTTCCGTAATGTCTGTCATTTGTAGATGGCTGAGCCGTTCAACGTAACATTTTACCAGATGTTTGGCAGAAAAGGTAGATATCACGTCTTCGGTTTATTGCACGTTCTTTACGTCGCTCATTCTTCGTGACCCGGTATTTCGATATACGTGTCCGAATGGGCGATGGATACTAGAGAGTCAGTCGTTCAAATCGGACCCAAGATATTGGGGAAACGATAGTCAAAATGAAATAGGAATCCAGGCTAAAACATCGGAGAGGACAAGAATTATTAATACACTACAAATACTTGTGCTTAATCCGGAACATTATTTCGATTAAATCCACTGTATGTTGTAAGTAAAGCGTCTAAACTTGCGGTATTGTAACACTGCCCAAGAGACGCTACAATCATTATGAGATTGACCCCGGAACCACAGCTCGGTACTACTCTATTCTGTAGCAAGGCCAGCCGATTATGGGCGCAACATCACATTTTTGTTTGAAATTACCTTTCAGCGGGATAATTACATAACACACTATCAGTAGTAATGGGTTTATTTATTTTTTACTTCAAGCACATAAATGTACAGAGGCGGACTTAATGCCATAAGCATCCCTCATACTCTCAAAACACAAACACACACACACACACACACACACACACACACACACACACACACACACACACACGCGCACACACACACGCACACACACACACACACATACACACACACACACACACCACACACAAACACACACATACAGCACACTTACTCATATCTGATATAGACTCTAATACTTTCTGGCATATTCCATATTCTGTCTGTTTTATGTTATTAAAACTACATCATTCATTTTCAATTTTAAACACTAAGCAATTGATTCTCCATTATTGAGGGATACGGCACTGTTTCTCTTTACTACAGGCTATTATGTAGCCTATCTAAGAGGACAGTACCCCAACCATTTATGTTGTATACCAGTGTTCATTTGTAAAGTGCAACTGTTTTTTTTTTATTGTATTTACTGCAACACCTTTTATGCAATAAAGTTTTTTATTTATTTTCTACCAGTTCATTCGTTCGTTTTTGGTTTCATTTTGACAGTTCAACAACATTCATTGCGTTATTTACGTTGTTGAGCAGACATATTTTTCGAACATATGAAGCAATGGATTAGCAATATCCTTCAAAATGGTTCAGTTTGAGATTGATAGTGTGTTATGCAATTGGGGTGCTGATCATTGAAAGAATAATAAAAATAAATAAATAAAATAGTCCACAGCTTAATTAAAAGTAGGAAGAACAATAAAATATGTCTGCAAAACAGATTTATCATCACAAAAATAAATCCAAGACACGCAGATTTTAATTGACGTTTCGTCCATGTATTTCGTATACATAAGTATCGTCAAAATGTCGATTAAATCTGATATATTCAGCCGACGATAGCGCAGCGAAACGACTACGTGGGAAAAATTTTGAAAGCTGAATATTTGACATTCTGAAAATACAGGAATGGTTGTTATGACGAACAATATATTTCAGTACTTGATAGGCAATACTGAAACAATGAAATAATAAACGGGTTTTGGAGCACAATATGGTAACCGATGCCTAATTTGATGATTTTTCCGTTTTGATATCGAGCTAATTGCCATACCGACATGTTCCGTACAGTTTTTCAGTGTATTTGCAGATCAGTAGGATTCCCCGATGTTGCGAAGGTGGATGCAGTTCCACGTTGAATTTTAATTGCGTATGTTAATCTGTGTCTGTAACCTACTAGCACTAGAAGTTAAGTAAAATTGTTACTAACTCTATGGCCTCCTGTCTGAAATAAAAGTTTTTCTTCTTTTCTTCACGTTTGACTCAGTTTTCTTTTGGTTTACTAGAATACCTTGTGTGATATTTTGACGTTTTTGTGGCACTGCAACCTAAATTATTTATTTTTTTTTCGAATCGGTTGGTATATTCGAAAATCTAACCTTCAAACAAAACCTTTTACTAAACATCAAAAACACAACGATGTGTGAAGTTGTAAGGTTTTAATAGACAAAAAGAAGCCAACAAAATTGCCTTTGTATAACAATCTATACAGAATACACGTTGAAAAGTAAATCTACAGTTTTTTATTTTCTTTGGTCTCCTGAAAGCCCGTCTTTGCCCGGGCATAAAAGCTTGTTTTAAATATTGCCTCCCGATTTACCCTAGTAAAGCCTGCTTACACATATTACCCAACATGAGAATTACTTTAGGGAAATACATATTTTCTGGATCGGGGAATACTTTATGAAGCGGTGCGACATTAAATATACGCTTTTTATGATATGTGTACCTATGCAAATAGACATGATTATTGTTTTATTTATGCAGTTTTAAATATACGTTTAAAAGTGATTGTGCCGATTATTTAGATTTACTCTTCAGAAAATTAACGGTTCGCAGAAAAACTTTGTATAATAGTCAACAGTATTTATTTGAATATGTATTCTGTGAGGTCTAATTGCAAAACGATTGTATTTTAGTACGTAGGTAATCTAGTCAACTTTGACTATTATAGAATTCTTCAACATGGAAAAGTTTTTCGACAAAAGACGAAAATAGATTTGTAACATTTTAGCTATTTCTGATCCTAAGAATTATTAGGCAATAAAAACACTGTAAGTTATCCTGGATAGGAATTCGTTATCTGTAAAGTTCAATCCAAACAAAAATTTAATATAAAAGGCGTCGAGTTGACGCCTACAAAGGGCGCGTTCGGACGGTTGCTCGTAGAGGCGAAAGCAAATTAATTGCTATCGGTTACGTTCCGATGTCGTAATTGCTTTGTTCTCCCGCGAACTGATCGATCAAGTGAAAAAAATTAATTGAAATGCTTGACAAACCCATGGATGGCAGCAAAAAGTACCTACCCTTTAATTGGTTTTAAATAATATTTCGGCATGTTCATCTGTTCCAACACTTTCAATAAAACTGTTGCTGTTTCCGCGTCGAAAAACTTGAAAATTGGTATTGTTTCTATGGAGTTCGTTATCTACGTTGATTTATACCTTGTACCTACCTAAAAACTTTTACTATGGGACCAAAACTGAAATTGCGAAAAAAAAATCAGCTGTTCCCTACATTTATGTTGGCAAAACTCGTCAAAATGTAGGAAGAACTGATTTTTTTTTATAGTGGTAGTAAAAATGGTGCGTAGTGATGAATACAATGACTCCTTAAGAGATTTCGTGTATGAATAGATAGACCTTATATAATATTCAATATGCAAAACTTGGAAGCAGCTCAATCCCAAGCCATGTTTTCGAATCTTTGTTGGTTGAAACAACTGATTGTTCTAACTGGTCGACTGAAATACAACACAAACACAAATACATATATATTATGTGCAAGTACAAAAAAGGGGAAGAGCTCAGCGAAGATGTTGGTTTGGTAAGTATTTGTTAAAGTTAAACTTATTATTATTTTACCACAGAATATCAATGACATGTAATGATGTTTTCAACTATATTTTTTTTATTAAATTACCTTTGTATTGATATTTATGGCGGCGTCAATTACTTTTCTTAAAGAGATGGTTTAGTCGAAATATCAAATGTCAAACCAAACTTGAAGGATTTGAAGGTGATTTGATGAAACTTATCAGTTTTGGTTTCAGATAAGTAGTGATTTACCCGTTAATGCAATCACTCTGTTTGAGCTCGTATACATAGTCTATATTTCTATAGGTGTATAAGTCTCCTGTGGATCGAGTATCAGTGCCCAGGTTCCAAATCTATAGCCGTGCTGTTTACTCTCCGTCCGGTCCACTTGGCGGATTTGTATCCGATTGGGCTTTAGTCCACCGAGTATTACGAGTATAACAGTAAATTATAGTAACTAAATTGTTTTTAGGTTTTGTTTGGTGATGCTGATGCCTGGGATGAAAATAACTGTTGGCATCTATAAATATGTCGCATCATGAGTTGCCGAGATGCGAAACATTGGTGGTCTTCTCCCCGATCCGACATAGTTTAGGTGCAGTGACAGTGGGTCCTGGATCGAAAACATAATTCGCATTTAAAATAAGTTTAATAATCTAGCGAACGAAACAAACACGTGCGTTGGTACTGAGAGTTTGCCCAGACTGTTCGAGCTCGACTGTCGACTGTAGACTGTCGCAACACTTAGTCTCTCCGCCAGACCTCGCAGTATCGGCTCCAGCGATGATCGTGTTGAAGCGGTAGGGCTCGCTTGCGTTTCCAATCTCATGATTAATCGTTTACGAATCAAATTGTTATATGTTGCTGTCATATGTATTATGTTGCATCAAATTGTTATGTGTACTGTGGCGGCACCACTCCACGACTTATGTTTGTAGTAGTATGTATTGTTTTTTCTATGAGCCCCAGCTGCTTGAAATAAAGGAATAAATAAATAAATAAATACATATTTTATCAGTTACTTTTGCCATCGACAGGATAAGAAGTACTTGCGTCATACTTGTAGTTATTTGGGTTTACAAACATGTGGAAGGGTAGTTAATATTATAATTTTTAACGTTCCTTTTTAAATCATATTCTTAATTTCTTTCGAATAGTGGGCTTTTGGCTTTAGTACGATTACCATTTTTGTAATATGCGTTGTATTTGTGCAGAATAAACTGTTTTTCTTTATTTCTTTCTGAAATAAAATGCTTCTGTTATCAAGTAATTCTGTTACATTTCTGGAAACGTGTTTCTTGAACTGTACAATATGAATGGATCTGATACGTTATTGTTACGTAGATGTATGTTTTTCATCAAGGAGTGTCAAAACACAAAACATTTGGTAACAAAACAACTTTTCATAAAGGTATAAAATTATATTCAGGTTTCATATTGTGTAGAAATAAACTAAGGTTTCTCCTTATTTGTTTGTGGGAAAAGTGGGAGAAGCGTTACTTTGATGTTAAAATAGAAATATTTTAAAATGTACCTATGAACAAAGATACCTCATATAGACTAAGGAAACCTATGTAAAGACCTAAAAAGAAATAACTTCGGGTCTTTGTCGGTTGAGGAGGATACCAACAACAGTCTGCTGTAGGGAATTCCTTACGGTTCCACATTAATGAACCGTTTCAGACACAGGCACCTGTTGCGAGAACGCATTATGTATTATGATTTTTTTATAGAACATCACTTACCTATATTGTAAGAATTAAATGTATACATGAATGCAATAAAGAATTTGAATTTGAATAATTTCTGTAATATTTTACATAACATAACGCTTATGATCTCCGAAGGATTAGAGACACCTCTGCTTCTGACATCGATCCTGTGGAGATTATAGGTGTGGTATAGGTACAGACGCCAGCACATCAAGCTACCCGAAACTGTCAGATTTTCCCAATCAACTTTGAACCTTATGCTTAAATATATATAAAGTTGAAAATCTATTAAAGAAATCTGACAGATTGTAGTGGCTTGATGTGCTGGCGTCTGTACTACCAACATTATAGGCGTGGTATAGGTACTACCAACATTATAGGCGTGGTATAGGTACTACCAACATTATACGCGTGGTATAGGTACTACCAACATTTCGCCAGTTATCTTTAAGCTCCATGTAATAGGGGGCAAGCCTATTGCCATAAACCGGGCACAAATCCAGACTCCGGGCTGCCAATGAGAAATTCTAGATGGAAAAACCCACTAACACTTTACTCGACCTGGGAATCGAACCCAGGACCTCATGCTCGGCAGTAGTATGTTTGTGACCACAAGACCAACGAAGAACTTGTTAAATTGAAACATTCTGTAACTTTTTTTTTTAATAATAATAATAATAATCTTTATTGTTCAAGAAAAATACATATTTTATCGGATAAATCACTGGTCTCCACACTAGGATTCCCTGTGTCGTGGAGGCCAGTGTCTTTCATCAGTGTTCAAAGTTACAGTGTTTTTTACTTAAGAAATGTTTGTGTAACTCACTGCTCTGTGATAACTTATAATAACTACATATATCTATGAAATGGATCCAGGCGTATTCTTTACCAAACTATGTATGTAATATGGATTCTACTGAGTCGTATGTCTAGTTATGTACATAAGCCATTGCTTACTTACGCAAATCGCTCGTTGAATATGCAACACCTAGTTTAGGAGCTCAGTAAGCATATGCTTAGACTATTAAGTTCCTATATCTCGGAGGGGAATTATTTTATTCTATCCGCTTTAATCCCTTCAATGGGTAACATAGTTTACGCTGATACTCGTATGAAACAATTATCGAAGCTTCGAATATTGTTTCTATATGAACAGAGATTTCCTGTCGTTTCCATTTGACAGTACGGAAATTTAGTCCTTATAGGTAAAGTAGCAGAACGGTATTGTTCGTATGACCGTTGAGCTACATAAATTCAGAGTTGAGGAAGATTATTGAGAAATGCGTGCGCTGACGCTTGAGAGCGGTGGTGGCCCAGTGGTAACGGGATTACGAGTTGTAGATCATGGTTTCGTCGAATCATAGCAGGCACTTTCAATCAATCAACTCAGCCTATCGCAGTCCACTGCTGGACATAGGCCTCTCCCAGACTGCGCCACAACACCCTGTCCTCCGTAGCAGCAGGCACTTTATGTAAATTATTTCATCACTTCTGCTCTCAAAACGGTGAAGGAAAATATCGTGAGGAAACCGGCATGTCCTAGATGTAAAAATTCGAAGACATGTGGCATTCGCCGACCCGCACTGGGCCCGCGTGGTGGATTATGGCCCAGTCCCTCTCACAGAGAGGGAACATTATAGGCGGATTATTCGTGCGCTAACTAGACAGGTCCACCAAATTGTGTGGTTCTTTCCTGTATGAAATTGATGTCGGGACTTTAAAAGATACAGTAACCTCTGAGTTTGTTTGGGCCTTTCTTCTCAGAGTAGTCGGATAGAAAACGCCGACCGCATCTAGTTTTTAAAACTTGATTGACTTGTAAAAGTGTTTTTATAAACATATTTACTAAAATTAAACCTTTTTTCTTTTTTTTTTTCCATCAATTGGCTTGAACAGTAATTATAACTGGTTTAACCTTAAACACAGGTAAATATATATATATTCACATTAATCCCCGGGTGTAAAAGCTCGGAACTATATATAACACTAGTCTATTTATTTCACCGCACCAATAACATTATTGTGCTCAAATATTGCAACATGTTCCAATTGTACCAGCTTGTTAGTCTACGAGCAACCGCTGGAGCGACGATGTGCCATTGATCGTCGAAAGGTCCAAACTAGAGCATTCCTTTCATATTCTACTTGGATTTGACGTAATTGATATTCTATTTGAAGTGGTCTCGCGAGAGTCGAATAGTATCCTCAAAGTTCCGTCTCCACAAACTATTATGATCAAGACTTCAGTTCGGTTTCAATATGGGAACAACATGAATATTGCAGCAAGTTGTACGCAAACTGCTTCGTAGTGTACATGTAGTGTGTAAGTGCAGTTTCATACAGGAAGGTTTCTTGGAGGGGGCGCAGGGGGCGGTACGGAAAATCCAATTAGTTGGATAAACAACTGATTAGACTACACACTTGAGATAAGCTCTATTTACGTATCGAAGATAGTACACCCTGATAATTTGAGATACCACGTAAATTGTTTGTTGTATTATTATTATGACCGTGGGATTAGTTAACAAGTGTTCCGTGCGTGTGTTAAACGATTTATAGAGCGGTTGTTGAGGAAGATCTTATAGGATCTACGAGTAATAGCGTTGTCTCCCAGCGAGATATAAGTTTATCATCACAGTTATGCGTCTCTTTCGGAACTAGAGAAGACGCAATTTATAAACGGGATAGTTGAACAACTATGCAAATAAATAACTGCGTGTCTCCCAACAAAACGAACGTCTTCCTTATATCGGATATCCACCCAAATTCTCATATTATTCTTGTTCTCGACTATATCCGCATGGAATGTAAGACCCTCGTCAGGTTTTACCAAGATGTAATTCAATCTAGGCCTTGCCATCAATCTGTGAGTTCTCACGCATATATTTTTGTTGATTTGACAAATGAGAAGGGTGTGCTCGAGGTGGATGAGCCACGGGCGCCTCGGAGCCGTAAAACTTTACCCATGGGTTTATGACTTTCGATATTGAATGTCAATGGTAATCTGCTTGTGTATTCTAGTAACAACTGTATTATTTTACTGAGAAATCGGAGTATCAATGTGTCAATTAGGCTATGCCATTTATTTGGGTAACCTAGTAACCCTACTCTGCACGAAATCTAGGTAGATTTGGTTAGGTAGGATTCTGTTTCATGATTTTCGGGACCAAAAAGCGTCACGTGAAAGCGCATCGCTTAGTATTTTTAATGAGATGTCAACATACAAGAAATTTCAGCTTTTAATTAACATTTTTTATCTTAGATATCATTTAGATCGCAATTTAGCTCAGGGACTTGCGAAGTCCCTGAATCAAATTCATTTCATAAGACATTGAGAACTTTCAGTGTTGCAGGCGAAGACTGAACAAAACATAATTATATTGTGGTACAACTGACATCCTTTGCAAAATGTTGAAGTCCTTTGACAAAATAATAGTGTAGTATAAAATAGTTTGTGCACTAGGTACAGACGCCAGCACATCAAGCTACCCGAAACTGTCAGATTTTCCCAATCAACTTTGAATCTTATGCTTTAGCACTAAAGTTGAAAATCTATTAAAGAAATCTGACAAATTGTAGTAGCTTGATGTGCTGGCGTCTGTACAATAGACTGCCAGTTTGGCTGCAAAATTGCACGAAAAATTAATTTGCACGCATCCATCAATTTAACTTTTCATCTACCAATATGGTTTTTTAAGAGTGGTGCAACAGTGTTTTTTAGGGTTCCGTACCAAAATGGTAAAAAGGAACCCTTATGGTGCGACTCAGTCTGTCTGTATGTCTGTCCGTCTGTCACAGCTGGATATCTCAAGAACTGATAATGCTGTCAATTTGAAATTTGGCATAGTATTAGATGACGTTTGCCCAACTATTTTGCAAATAAGAATAAAGTACAAAAAAAAAAAAAATTGTAACAGGGTCTTAAAAATTCAAAGCGGGGCTAGGGCATGTGGGTTATCATATGAAAGAGCGCTGTTTGTACATTTTCAAGCATTTTTCATTTTTTTTAAGCCGCATAGTTTTCGACTTTTGATGAAAAATGTAAAAAAATACCGTGCCCCCCTTTTCTCCGAAGTTTGCATAGAGAAAAATCTGAAATTATTCTATGTGATAGAAGCTTATACATTACAGGAAAAATAAACAGCCGGTCGATTCTGTAAAAATCTCACCGTGAAATCATAAGTGAAGTGAGCACTTAATAGTGTTCATCCCTAGCGAATGACAGCTCACTCCACGCTCACTTCACCCAAGCTTTCACGGTGAGATGGTAACAGAATCGCATGGCTGATGTCTCTAAATAGCACACTTTTTCAGTCATCAACAAAAATTACATTAGTTCCAGTATCGATCAAGAGATGGCGCTGATCTAAAGCTGCAGTATTCTATTTTTATTTGCAATATTTTTTTACAAAACGCGCTAATCTCTGGACTACCAGTCGAATTTGAAAAATTATTTGCACTCGATAGCCGAATTCTTGCGATCCATAGGAGCTGAGAAAAAGAAAAAAAAGTCAGAAAGAACGTTAAGCGAAAACGTTTAGCGTTCTAAAAGTAAAGTTTAACCGCGGGCGGGCGACGCGATGCGACGCGGAGGGTCAGGGGCCGAAACTTCACGCGGAAGAAGTCGCAAGCAGTAGCTAGTTTAAGCTTTCCTCTTCACCTTTGATTTTTATTTTATTTATTTGGGATAAACAAACAGTTACACATTGTGTCTTATCTAAAGAATTACATAACAGTTATTCAAATGTGAAACTCACACCGTTATCCACAGAATACATTAAGTGATGGTGGTAAACGCAAATAATCAAGCGGTCATATCAACTAATTCATTACCACAAAGGCATCTCCTGTCCACTAAGACCAACACACGTAGATCTAGATCCATCTACAAAGGGTGATGATTACGGCAATGTCTATTAACCGTTGATTACAAAGTGATCTTCATTCAACTGTGAGGTAATGATGAGATAAGATACATCATTAAACAAAAAAGTAACAAC
This sequence comes from Eremobia ochroleuca, assembly GCA_949629135.1. Lineage (NCBI taxonomy): Eukaryota > Metazoa > Arthropoda > Insecta > Lepidoptera > Noctuidae > Eremobia > Eremobia ochroleuca. The sequence goes on from OX451389.1 coordinate 14,095,736, forward strand.
GTGACACTGGCTGAATGCACAAACCGTGCGAAGCCAAAGGAAAAAAAAAAAAAAAAAAAAAAGTATCGTTATCTGTAAAAGTGTACAAACATAAATATATTTTAATTGATAAGCGTTTTAAAACAGAGAGAAAAAGTTTCGAACTATGTTTTTTATGCATATGGGGTAGATACTGTATATAATAATTTTACCGAGATAACATCTCTGGCTGTGCGTTCGTATCTGCGCTACTGAGATCGGAAGTGGTGGTCAAGCCTATAGTGTATGTGTGATATCCTAGGGATGTTATTCGTTACCTAAATAGGTCAAGATATGTGTCTAATGTTTGAATGATTTGTACATATGTGTTATCTTTTTGCTTGTCTGAATCTGTGTTTAGCGTCCAAAAAAACTCACAACAGACTTTTCACTTGCTGCACGCAGTCCAAATACGCGTAATAACTTCAAACAGTTGCACCCTGAGTTCATAACCGCCCCTGGTCGTAAATTACGCAACTTGCCCTCATTACGGCGGCCGCCCATCCGTGGATGATACGTGGGGTGAAGAGCCCTCACATTCCCTAACTGTCTATACCCTACACGTAGGTAACCACGCTATGAGTGCTATGCACTGCACACGGGTCGCGCAGTCAGCACTCGGACCCCCTCCGAGTGCGAACTACGGCTGCGCCGCTCGCTATCAATGTTTTATGTTTTAATATCGATAATGGATATACTCTTCTGATGGAGATATTTATTTGAATACATTATAAGTAAGATGATGCAACATTGATTAATGATGGTGATAGGAACATTTCTTGTTTTCAATCACTGCTCTTTATTCTAATGGAGTATCTGAAGTTTGATAATTTTACACTTCACAAAAGTTTTGGTACAGAAAACTTTGTCCATGTCGATACAATTCTTGAAGCTGGAAGGGAATAAGATGAAGTTACGAGAATGACTTATGTCAGTTATGCAATCTACGTAACTTCAGATTTACTTTTTGTTTTAGCTACTCAAAGAGATGCGATTTACAAACATGAAAAAATATTCACGTCAAATAAAATTAGCTTGTGAATCTTCGTGCACGTAATAGGTATCGATATCCAAATATGATAAAGTAAAAAATAAATTATAATTATTAATATGATGGTTGTTTGATATTGACCATGTATGATAAAAAAAATGAGAGCGAGGTTTTATTTATTAGATTGAACAAATCGACAGGTAAAGTTTCCTATGCGCTTCTTATGTACAATTAGCCTTACAGACATAATATATCAGTGTCTTGAGAAAAACATTGTACCAATAATCAGAAATAGAGACACACTGGCACACCTCTGCTTAACCTCTTGGACAAAACAGTTATGACAATACTTTCCTATGTTCCTAAAACTCCTTCCCAAGCGGAAGAAAGCGCTATAACACAACAAAATAACAATTTTGTTAACTTATTCCTTACAAAATAATATTTGACATTTCATAATGGATTACAAGTTAGAGCAAGTTCAAATTAATCCATCTATGTATTGGAATGTCTTGATTAATGAAAATAAATAGAATAATGGATTTACTTAAGTGATTAGGTACCTACAGTAGACACCCCGCTTGCACATTGATATTAATTGTTATTTGACACGTTGCTTGTGAATTTATTGGCATAAAACGTTTACTCCCTCTTGTTTTGACCCCTGTCGGTGTATTCTGTAAAAATCTCACTGAGAAAACATAGGTGAAGTGAGCTTGAAGTTAGCTGTCATTCCATCTGATGACAATTTTGACAGCCCACTTCACCTTTTCACGGTAGTAGAATAGAGCGGCTGAGGTTAAGTTTAGAGGAATCCTTCCCCAATGGAACGTAACAATGACATGTTTCTATTGTCACTGATAGTATAAATTGTGCGTTGTCTGTTACAGTTCTTCTATAATTATTTTACCTCTCATTTTGCATCACTGTCAAAATCACAGTGATCTTTATCGTCGTTTCAATAAAGTTGTTTATTGAGTTGCTGCCATTAACAAGTCTGTCAAAATCACAGTGATCTTTATTTTTCTTCTTCTTCTAATTTATAAAGAGAAAAGATTTGATTGTTTGTTTGTTACGCTTTAACGCTAAAACGGCTAAACGGATTTGAATTAAAATTGACACATGGGTAGACCATGAGCTGGAGAAGGAGATAGACTACTTTTCATCCTGGATCGCAGATGAAATCGCGGGCAACAGCTAGTGTTATAATAAGGTTGTAAATTGGGTTGCTGCTGTCAGGTAATATAACTATGAAAGGACCGTAGTTAGTCAATCAGTCATGTCTGTAGATCAGTCATGTCAGTCAATCAGTCATGCCAGTCAGTCAGTCAGTCTGTTTTGTATCTCTGAGAGTGTTGCTTTACACAGATTTCATCTGTAACTGTGCTTGATATTTTTTTAACATAAAATCTCATAACCCTTACCAAAAAACAGAAAGTATTTGACCGTAGCTTTAGCGTTTTAAGCAGTCGTTAAATCTGTATTATTTACATGGGTTCCAAACTACGCGGTACGGCGCGTGCTTCAAACCCAGCCTAATATGTTATTACTTGAAATAAAACGTGCCACAACGGACCCGACTGTGAGTCGACCATATCGTTACCGTCCTACTTGCCTTATCGACGTCTGCATGAGCACGGAGCCTTAATTAAAATATACGACCGCCATTTAAGAATAATTTCGAGTGGAGCCGATATTCTTTCGTACCTAAATAGAAATTTATACGAATTATTTCATTGAAATTTATTGGGAGGTGCTTGTTAGAATGTTAATAATGCACTCGTTAGCTAATGTGTATGTTTGTAGGTCATTAGAGAAAATGGTTTATTGAATAGCTACGCTTGTAAAACAAATAACGCAACCTTATTGTTTTTAACCGTCAAAAATGCTGCCAAATGCGACGTCAGGGTGCAATTCTCAGGTAGTGAAGAAAGTCATTGGAATATTCAGATGAATAAAAAGAAAAATAAAGAAAAACGTTTATTTGTGGTAAACATGACGCAGAGAAAGACCACTAACACAAAAATGAACAAGTTGTGGGAAAATATGCGATGACACCCAAATAATTATATAATAATATATTCCACAACTTTCACACAACGCCATCTAGTCCCAAACTAAGCAGAGCTTGTGCTATGAGTACTAGACAACTGATAAACATACATATATATTTCTAAATACATACATATTATAGATAAATTACACCCAGACACAGAACAAATGATCGTGCTCATCACACAAACATATTTTGTCCTGGGTGGGAATCGAACCCACGACCTTGCGTATAGTAGTCAGGGCCACTGACCACTAATAATTGGTTCCATGACAGATTAATTATTTTATCTACATAGTTTCTAATCGTACACCTCTGCCTAACCCTTTCGGGGATTACTGGTGCGATGTTATGTTTATGTTTCTGTTCACAGAACTCAAAAGTGACAGTACAATTATGAGAGTCCGTATCCGATACTATCCACGATGTAAAAATATCCGAATTATCGTAAACTTCTTAAAGTTCTAGGTACTTGCAAGTTGTACTTGCAACTCTGACTTGCACCAACTTCAGTTACTAACAGCCGTGCAAAGGATTGGCGCTTCAACTTAGTTTATTTGAATAACAGAATAAGTTGGATATCAAATAATACTTAAGCTGGTTGGTATTTTATTTGAGGAAAAGTGAGGAAACTGGGAAAAGCAAAGCGAGAATGGTCAATCGGATAACCTTTAAGCGCCCTGTGGATGAATAGAAACATGTTTGGCAAACATTTTTGGCCATAACATGGAATAAACAATTGTCGTATTGCAAAAATGTTGGCTCTTGTTAAATCTTGACTAATGACGTTTGTTGTACGTAAAAGTGTGTTTAAGAACTGCTGTTCAAATTCATTCAAGTGAGTGGAAGCCAGTTTTAATCTCAAGATTATTTTTTATGTAAAAAATAGATACTTAGGTTGGTAGGATACATAATAGGACCCATATCGGCCATTTCTACCCATCACCCGTTGCGTAGTAGCTTTGGTACCTAGATTGATCTCATAAATCCAGTTGAAAAGCAGCGTCAGGTATTACATTTTTTTTTCTGTAGGTACTTGGCGCAGTTATTTGGCACGGACGTTAGGAACACATTTCTGCTAATTTCTTACAACAAAATATTCTTTTTAGGGTTCCTTACCTAATGGATGCCAACGGAACCCTAACACTAAGCCTCCTCTGTCCGTCAGTCCGTCTGACTGTCAGCGGGCTGTATTTCATGAACCGTAATAGGTTACGTAGAGTTGAAAATTTCACAGAGTGTATATTTCTATTGCCGTTATAACCACACACAATAAAAACCAAAATTAATTTACTCAAAATTAAGTGCAGGCTACCTTGAATTTTTATTAAACATACAAGAAACGTGTTTTTTTCGGCCTTTTTTGCCTTGTGGTACGGAACTCTTCGTATGCGAGTCCAACTCGCACTTCGCCGTTTTTTATTTTATTTTGCAGAATATGTTGTCCCCTTTAGTCGTAGTTACTAAATACATATATTTTCTTTCTTCTTCTTTCATACATTATGTTGCAATACTAATCCATAAGCACATTTTTGTTTTGCCCCGGTACCCAGAACCATGAAAGTGGCTCGCCAGAGATGTGGTGGCTGCCTAAACACCTACATATAATTACTTAAAACGTTTTAGATCCCATCACTTGTAAAGGTATTTTCCGTAAACTGTCAGCGCCGGTCCCGGGAGTAATTCCGATAATGTTTTCAAGTGTCACTTAGATTCACGCTGCTGTGCTTAAATAGGTAGAAGTAGACAGACTATTTCTAGTAAAAAAAAGGGTTTTTAACAACTTTTTTATTTCTAGTATCTTATGCATATGTTCTATTCAGGTACATCTAGCCACAATGTTGTTAATTAATAAGAATATTTTTATTCATTAATAATTTAGTTATAGATTTATGGTTTTACTTTTTAATAAAAAAAAAAAAACAGTTTTTAATATTCCATTATACAAGTATGTCGGAAAAAAATGTCACAGTATATATGTTTATGTTTAAAAAAAATACATGAAACAGTTTTAAATGTTGTATTATAATTACTATACGCAGAGAAATAATAGATTCTATTGTCAAATATTTTAAAAATGAAGTAAACCCATTTGCTTCCTTTGCTCTCTGGCCTTGCAGTATGAAGCTGAAGAGTTCAATTAACTCAGCCTATCGCAGTCCATTACTAGACATATGGCCTTTCTCATGTTGAGCCACAACATCCGATCTCCACCTTCTAGTTTCAAGAAGTACGTACTGCAACCTAACATAATTAAAGGGATATATAATCAGCCTATAATGTTCCCACAACTCACTGTGGGACACAGGCCTCCTCTCAGTAAAAGGGATAATTGAATTCAATTATTTTTAATTGAACTAAAAAGTTAAAATTATCCTGTGTCCTGTGCACTAACAATGAAAGGAGAGTTGAGTGAGTTATTTTTGACAGTGTACAAAAATAACCGCAGCATAGACACATTGGATATTCGATGATTGTTACATTGACTAGGGTGTTGCAGAGTGGTCTCTGAAATATTAAACAACTTCAAAGTTAATCCAATAATACTGTGATAATGGGTTGTCTCTCTAAGGACCTCATATTGGAGGACTGTGTTGTATATGTAATAATATTTTCGATTATAATCAAGTTTCAAAGTTTGTTCGTAATATTTCTTCATTACAACTGAAGCAATGCGTGCTTAAAAATCACGTGTCGTTTGGCCTTGTAGCTCGTAGCCTCGTAGCGCTGTGCGTAGCCGCGCGTGCTACGAAATACTTACAGATTCGTGGCGGTTTTACCAAACTTTTTATTGCTTAATACTTGCGGTCAAAATAGCATTAGACGGGGTTGATACGTAAATTGTGATTTACTATTATTATATAAATTCTTACGTTTACGTGTAGGCAATCGCGTAGCAAGCGTCAAACTTAACACCGATTCTCGATATTCGTAATACCTATACTGTACGAATGTCACGCTGAGACGTTTCAAATAAGGAATGTGTTCGACAGCGCTGTCACGTTCAGATGGCGTGTTCGGGTGCAATTTGCTAGGTCGCACCGCCTACTGTAATAACGACTTCCGTACCCCGTCGTGGCGCCTCCTCAAATTGGTCGCTTATCACCAATCTATGGTGTAGAGTAGAATACCAGTTGGGCCGGTCGCAATTTGTCAACAGCGCGCGTCAGTTAGTTGTTTCTCGTTTACAAATTGCCATATGGTCGAAGTTGTTTGGATGATCGATTTTATCAAGATTAACGTGGTTGTTGGAGCATATTTTTGTTTATGTGCTAATTACAGAATTAGAACCCCGTATTCGTTTCTATCACGCTTGATATTCGCCAATGATATAAGAAGTAAGACACAAATTATTACCTCAACGCTAAGTATTCACGAGTTACGACTGGCGCTGAAAACTTTGGTATATTTCTCCGGAGTATGTTCCAACTTACTGGTTTATTGCTTCCCGAGATATTATTTCAAAGAACTCTCGGAATTTATTCCGCACACTCGTCTAGGAAAGGTAATCCCGGAGGTTCTTATTCGGCTACTTAGTTCAAACAGTAGTCAGATGTGGATATCGCCAGCTCTTTGTACATATTTAAACGTGATATAGGACGCTTATTTTCCTCATAACAGTGGAGAAAAAAATCTGTTTACAAAAAAAAACCTACAACGAATTGAAACGCGAAAATAAATTAAAATATTTATTCCTCGATTTTTATGATTGCACCTACCAATGTTTGTTTCTGCATCACCCAAAGGTTGATTCGTAGAAAATCCATTAAGTCCGCCTCTGTACGTTTATATGCTTGAATTATTAGATAAATAAATAAAGTGGAGTTGAGTTAAGCTGGGTTTTGAGAAATATATTCATGGCCGTCATGACCTGAGAGTGAATGACTGAGCGAAAAATGTTGGTTCTCCTGCCACTCACTGGTGTTATCAATCATAATACGCGAGAGGGCGATGGAGTGCTCATATTGATAGCCTATACCTATGGGCAGATTGTTTTTTTTTTTCTTTTTTACTGAACACTATTGAAATGTTTTGCAACGGTATGATTTCACGATACGGTATCTATTTGATACAGACTGCATATTGTAATATTTTGCTTTTGTTTTTTTTTTAATCGGATTTTGTTTCCGAATATACCTACAGCTCATCATCTGCCTAGCCTTTTCCCAAGTATGTTGGGGTCGGCCCCCAGTCTAATCGGATGCAGCTGAATACCAGACCTGCCTGTATTTTACATGGAGCGATTGATTTCCACAACCCAGTTACTGGGTAATACGATACCCCTTGGTAAGACTGGTTGTCAGACTTTCGGGCTTCTGACTACCCACTAACGACAGTCAAAGATCCACGAATGACAGCCGGGACCAACGGCTTAAAGTGCTTTCCGAGGCACGGAGGGGTCTCGGTATGTGAAGATGGTCACCCATCCACAGGCCAACCGCGGCAAGCGTAGCTTAACCTGATCGATCGACCTGTACGGCTGTTATTATTTAGCCACGCGCCCCCCGAATATACCTACAGCTGTTGTACCTAATTATTTAAAAAAATGTCGCAGTTATGCATATACACATACATCTAATATATAGTTATACACCAGATCCATTCGAACTGTATGAAATATACACAGAGGATTACACGTTGAAAATAGAATTGGAATATTTTGTAACATAAAAATAAGCCGAAAATATTGTAACGTAGAGAAGGAATTAAATACAAAATCGTTTTTGTTGTTTTTGCTATACGGTAATCGCTATAAGTGGTGTAAAAAGGCGCAGGTGTCCATTTTAAAAAGTTCGGTACGTTTGACATTTAGCTTCGGTATATTTGTTATTCATGACGCTGAAACATTTTTTTAAATTTTTTTTTAAACGGGAACACTAGGAATTTCTCCTGTATTGTGGGTGCGTTTACAAACATTAAAAGTTACATACACAAACAGCCAGACCCGGAACAACTACTCGTAGGTCATACAAATACTTATTTGTTCCGTGCGGGAATCGAACCCGCGACACGCAGCGCAGCAGTCAATCGCTTCACCACTGCGCCAACCGTGCCGTCGCAAAACATGAAAAACAGTTATACCATTAATCCAATTGGACCCATTTTTGCAAACAAGAACCAACCCACAGCAGGTTGGCTGTGGGTTGGTTTTTGTTTGCAAAAATGGGTCCAATTAACCATTTTTGTGTAACTCCTAAAAAGTGCCTACGAAAAGGTGTCTTCATTCAGTTGACCTTGTATTATAAACAACGCGCCTGATGATTAGGAGTCTGGTGAGATAGTAAGCTAAACGGAGAAATATAATATTTATGCCATAGTCGTCAGACGTGGAAAGTTGTGGGAAAGCGCAGAACCCATAACGTGTATGTTAGAGTATTATTAAATCATATGTTTGTGTGGCACGCACGCGTTCCTATACTTTCTCAAATCATTCGTCACAGTTAAGTTTTGGGGTAGCAAATATATAATATATCGACGATAGTCATGGTTACAACGTACACTATACGTCGGTATATTATAGCAGTACAAATTTCATTAGTAAATCGTATTATAATCTATCCGTACTATTAATATTATAAATTCGACAGTAATTCTGTCTGTATGTTACCTTTTCATGCCTAAACCACTGAACGGATTTCAATAAACCCTGGCAAGAAGACAGATGGTATCCAGGAGAAGGACACAGGCTACTACTACTCTGTATCCAGGTAGAACATTCATGTGGGATAATTTCCTACATCCACGCGACAGAAACCGCGACCAGAAGCTAGTCATCATCTGCCTAGCCTTTTCCCAACTATGTTGGTTTCGGCTACCAGTCTAACCGGATGCAGCTGAATACCAGTATTTATTGGAGCGACTGCCTATCTGACCTCCACAACCCAGTTACTGGGTAATACGATACCCCTTGGTAAGACTGGTTGTTAGACTTTCGGGCTTCTGACTACCCGTAACGACTGTCAAAGATCCACGAATGACAGCCGGGACCAACGGCCTAACGTGATTTCCGAGGCACGGAGGGGTCTAGGTATGTGAAGGTGGTCACCCATCTACTGGCCAACCGCGGCAAGCGTAGCTTAACCAGATCGATCGACCTGTGCGGCTGTTATTATTTAGCCACAGCCCCCTAGGTAGTGTGATATAAATATTCAATTTGATGTTGTATCATCATTCTCATGTCACAAAGCTTACATAATAATATGTTGCCGACAACCGATGAACTGAACTGACGAGGTCTAAGAACGTCAATTTGCAATCTAGCTACACATTACCACACAATAGGAACACAGCTTGCATGCAGTTCGCTTTGAGGGATAGCTATTTTGATCTAGTACTATGAAGTATTCCAATTATATTTGATTGCAAGATCTACTTCGTTGGTCTAGTAGTGAAAAGCGCTCGCAACTCTGGGGTTATGTTGGATTCTAGGTTCGCTCCCTAGGACGGGCAAAATTTTATTGGGTATTTCCATTACACAGTTCTCAGTAGCAACTCGGAAACTGGATTTCTGGCTTATAAATTGCAGTGAACTTGTCCCCTTTGCATGGTATTATATATATTGGGATATATACAACGTGTAATGTTAAATGCGCAAAACCTGAAAATAATTCGATCAGAATAACGAGCAGAATTAATTGAACCACTTTTTGATATAGGTCACATTTTTCAAAAAATCTTCATTAAAAACGTTGCCGTGTCTATTTATTAATAGGTCAAGCAAGCCAGTGTCAGCGCGGCGCAGCGACCCGGTGACGACTCCTCCCTTGATAAAGCGTAGTCGCAGACGCAAGAAACGATCAGAATGGCCAGTAAAACTAAAACAGCACATAAAACCTTTACAATTTTTTTAATGACTTAACTCTCTGATTTTTAATTCAATTAACTCTCTGAAATAGGTCAATTGAATTAAAAATCAGTTGGAGTGTCTGAGGTTTTGCGCATTTAACGTTACACGTTGTATATATTTAAACACGTACACTACTAAACGGGATCCTGCAAAAAACGGGATCTTGCCGTGGGAAAGAGCCCTAACGGTACGAGAAGAGGTGTATCTCTGTGCCTTTGGGAATACCGCCATGATTTTTAACAAAACAACAGCTACATGTAATAAATTCATAATTATAAATACCTCGGGTTAAAATAATATTGTGTGTCCGAATTTATGCTCCAATTAATTTTCATTCATTCATTTTACACCCCACGCGATAACCTTTCTTTCAAATGCTCTGAAATTGTTTTTCCTGTTCCTGAATATCCCCACTAATACCGGAATTCGTTTTTTTTATGTTTGGCAAGTTCGCGTTTAGTTTAGTAATAACAGCCGCACAGGTCGATCGATCAGGTTAAGCTACGCTTGCCGCGGTTGGTCAGTGGATAGGTGACCATCTTTACAAACCGAGACCCCTCCGTGCCTCGGAAAGCACGTTAAGGTGTTGGTCACGGCTGTCATTCGTGGATCTTTGACAGTCGTTACGGGTTGTCAGAAGCCCGAAAGTCTAACAACCAGTCTTACCAAGGGGTATCGTATTACCCAGTATCTGGGTTGTGGAGGTCAGAGAGGCAGTCACTCCATGTAAAATACTGGTACTCACCTGCATCCGGTTAGACTGGAAGCCGACCCCAACATAGTTGGGAAAAGGCTAGGCAGATGATGTCAAGTTCGCGTTTGACCACTATCTCCACTGTCGGTATATTCTGTAAAAATCTCGCAATGAAAACTTAAGTTAGCTTGAAGTGAGCTGTCATGTATAATGTCAATCTCAAGCATCAGGTGGAATGACAGCTCGCTTCAACCTCACCTCACGTTTTCACGGTAAGATTTCTGAAGAATAGGTCGGCTGATGGCAAGTGATGTCATGTGTTCGACGATGGCGCACGTAACGTACTCACTTGAGACTCGAAAACTTGCTTCTACGAGTATCTCTTGTGTAACTAAGAGTAAACAAGAGTAGAGGAATGTAAACAAGTGACTAAACTTACTCTTGTAAATAAGGTCCAGTTTCATTACAAAAACAAAACCTAATTTGTACCGTTGTAAATTAATAAATAGGCTGGAACAAAAAAAGCGTAAAGAGATCAAGTAGGCAAATAATGTTGACTGTGGTGAAAAAAAACTATTTTTGCATAGCGGTGTGCATAACGAAAGGGCTCGTGTTGTGCTCGAAACTCGGTCTGCGGAGCTACCTGGAACTAGGGCTGTCGATTGCCATGTTTTAGGGTAGTCAAACTTTGTATCTAACTAACTGTCACAATTTTTTGAAAATACTGGCTTTTTGATCTGAGAAAAGATGTGATAACGTAGCAGTAGTGTATTTAAAAGGAAATCTAGGAGGAGAAACAATATTATAGAAATTATGTTGAATAATGTTTTCCTTATACTTTGGTCGTTCGATCTACTATCAGCAGTGCGATTCTGTAACTATCTCATCGTGAAAACTTAGGTGAAGTGAGCATGGAGTGAGCTGTCAGTGTCATCCCACCTGATACTAGGGATTGACTAAGCAAATATTTACAATCATAATCGAGATTTTAATAATATTTTGTATGCTAATTCTATTGATAATTTTGTATAATTACAAAGTTAGTAGGTATTTTCGTTGTCTATTTTGTGGGGTTAAGAAAGAAAGTAAATTGTTATTCTGAATAAGTTTCCGTTTTGCTATTGTATTTTAAAACCCCACAAAATAGTAATGTTTTGACAACTATAATACTAGCTTTGATATTATTTAAAATGATCAATAGAATAAGCATAAAAAAATTATTTAAATCTCGATTATGATTGTTAATGTTTGCTTGGTCAATTTAAATAATTTCAAAGCTAGTATTATAGTTGTCAAAACATTACTATTTTGTGGGGTTTTAAAATACAATAGCAAAACGGAAACTTATTCAGAATATCAATTTACTTTCTTTCTTAACCCCACAAAATAGACAACGAAAATACCAACTAACTTTGTAATTATAATTCCTAGCATCAGTGGGATGACACTGACAGCTCACTCCACGCAAGTTTTCACCGTGAAATTTTTACAGAATCAACATGCAGTACGGAAAATTTAAATCGCTTTAGCGGTTAGCGGTCACCCTAGTTGTGCGGACAATAATAAAGTCTTGGGTAAAGCTTCTTTGAAATGCCTATTGTCTTTGTCCTGTGACGCACAAACATAGTTCAGGACAAAAATGTAGGCCTTACAAGGGCCTTGGGCTTGGGCCTTGTAAGGTCTTCATTTTAGTGCTGAAAATTGAGATATTTAGACATTTAAAAGACCTCGTTTTTATCGATTGCGCTATTAGATTAAATATTAAAGCCTGTGATGTCCCATTGCAGTACAAAGGCCTCCCTCCTCTCTTTCCACTTCTCTCTGTTTAAAGCTGCTAAGGACCAGTTCTTGTTGAAGGAGTCCAGCTTAATCCGACATCTCCATTGCGCAATTAAATCAATTAAACTTACCTATAACGTTGTTATACCCCATAAAACAAAGCTGGAAAAAAAATGTGTGTAAAAATAAACCAATGAACAAATATCAATATTGTAGACCTTCGGTTTACGCAATAGGGACAAAGTAGATATTGCCACAAACAACAATGCCAAAGGTTACCGGTAAACTCTGAAAGTAAATGAAACCGATATGGTCCTTATTAACTAATATTACGAGTAATTACGTAATATCGTATTCTCAGAAGAAACAGGAAAACACGTGAAATCCATTTTTACCAAATAAAATCGCGTGCGATTTTAATTAAAGAAGGAACTTTTACGAAGTGTAAGTACTATGTTGGCAATATTCACAAAAAAAGACTTACAACCTACAGTTACGTACTGTTCTTTTGTTTTTAATTATGCCAGTAACTTGTATTCATTTAAATAACTTCGTGCACTTTATGCCTGTAATTGTATCTCGTATTAAAAACATTATCTTTGTAACGAACGTTCGGATATGCATGGCGTCTGCACTTCATTATTGAATAACTCGACCGTTAACGGCATTTGTTCATTTCCTTGGCAATCCAGAATAAAATTATAGCACTCTTTCAGCTAGTTATACCCCCTAGCGTGACGGCTGGCTCAGTCAACCTAGAATTAGAAAGTCATAATAAGTAAATATCTTAAGATTTATGTTCGAAATAATTAAGCGACTTTAATATTATAGTTATTCAAGTTAATTCCTGACTGCCGATACGAATATATTTGGTGGTTCTAATGCCGTGTTTGTGCTTGTAATTGGGGTTAAAATAGTCCCAACACAGCCACATATCGCCACAATATTACTGCCTACTTTGCTGGTATAATAAGGGGCTATTGGTAACTTTGCTCATTTATTTTTTTGGACACGCTATACGAATTTGGAGTTCATGAGAATGGTGGTAAGGGTTTCTACGATAAGTACGTACTATAATTCAAAACATAGCTTTATTACTTTTGTTCAGCCCCGTTACTAGTTATATTGAAAGCGATTAAATTATTTTTGTTACTAATCGTGTTGGCTTAGCTTACATCTGAAGAGGCGTCAATATAAAGCCTTGTTAAGTCTGTGCTACCTCGCGGAAAGTTCTCCCACGAGCACATGCATAGGGCTGCCCCAAACGATGGAATTCTTTTGACACAATGAGAAAAACAAACAAATATAACTTACATTCCTACTCACAATACTCTGTACTTTGTTTGAAGCATTCTGTTCGAAATAGAACATCAAAGGATTTGAATTCCATACTCCTAAGCTTGGCTGTAGCTAACGTTGTATTATATAAAACTTTTGCTATTTGAGTTTTATACCTTTGGCAAGTATTATTTTATTTATAACTTTTCAGACTTGTACTTAATTCTTTTACGCTAGTAGAGGGTACAAAGGGGTACAAGTAATAATATAAAAAAAAACTGTATTCATTTTCAAATCAATATAAAATTATGAGTCAATCAAATGAACGCGTTTTGTTTTCCAACCCATTTTCAGAGGTGCAAAACATTTTGGTATCGGTATATTTAAGGGGGAGCGTGCACGTTAAGAAATGTCAAGATGCTGAGAGCGTGCGGATGTGTCGTCACGGAGGTAACATGGCGCGAGCACGTAACGTCAATCTTGTGTTGTTAAGCGTCGAAGCGACAGACTGAACATACAATCGTGTACGTTAGGTATCTCTGATAATTAAGACATTGCTGCCAAATTGTGTCAAGAAATCATTTTAACATGAAATAATGACGTACCTACCTACCTACCTACTGTTAATGATTTTTGAATACGACAATGTAGGTACCTAAAATGTTCGTTTGAAAGGCTGATTGCTATGACACTGTACGGAATTATTACGAATATTTTATTGTCGTCAAAGTCGAACTTGTGATTGAGAGTTAATGAAAAATTGTATAAAGGACATCTTAAACTGTAATAAACAAACGACAGAATATATATGTATTTACATAATATTGTTATCATAATTTCAAATAATTGTCCTCTTTGTTCCATTTATTCCAAGAAAACATTTACAAATCCCTGCCAAAAACAAAAATACAAACAAAAATTGAGAAAACACGTAGGTATTAATTTGCAAATATCTGTCAACGAATAGCTAAAATGATTTAAATAGTTCGGATTCCGACGCAGTGTCAGGTACCCGGCATTCAGCTGTATTTATTAACACAATATTGTAATACATTTTGACGGCACGGTTGGCGCAGTGGTGCTGCGATTGACTGCTGCGCTGCGTGTCGCGGGTTCGATTCCCGCATGGAACAAATATTTGTATGACCTACAAGTAGTTGTTCCGGGTCGGGCTGTTTGTGTATTTGACTTTAAATGTTTGTAAACGCACCCACAATACAGCAGCAATTCCTAGTGTGGCCAACGTTTAAAAAAAAATCGTTTGGCCTAATTTTGTTATTAGTGCTGCTGTTTGCATAAGCACAGAATGGCTTTAATACTGTGTCTAATTGGCTTCATGAAAATCTCTTAACATTAAATACAGATAAAACCAAGTACCTATTATTTACAATGAGAAACACTAATCCAACGCTTACTAACCTAAACATCCAAGCGCATAACAATTGTAATTTACATTATGCTGACATTGCATGCACTTGTCCCACTTTAGCTAAAACCGACCATATCAAATATCTAGGCGTCACGATTGACACAAATCTGAATTTCCGCAAACATATAGATTTATTATGCAATAGAGTGCGTAAACTAATATACATTTTTAAAAATTTACGTAACATAGCCGACTTTAAACTAATTAAGCAAGTTTATTTGGCTTTGTGTCAATCTATTATTACCTACTGCATAACGTCCTGGGGTGGTGCCGCTAAATCAATTTTACTGCACCTAGAACGTGCTCAAAGAGCAGTTCTAAAGGTTGCTACTTTTCGTCCATTCAGATTTCCTACACACCAGCTTTACACGGCTTGTGAGGTGCTAACAATACGTCAATTATTTGTTTTGAATGTAGTTTTACTCCAACACACTGAGCTTGATTTTAAGCCAGTACCTTCAGATAGGAGAAGAAAAGATTTGGTTTGTGCTAACTCTCAGACTAAACACGCTTTCGCTAATCGATTTTACTTCTTTTTAGGACCCTACTTGTATAATCAGCTCAACAGAGTGCTAAAGATTTATAGTTTAACATATAATAGGTGTAATTTACTAGTACAGGAATATTTGGGAAAACTCAATTACTCAGACACGGAAAAACTGCTGGAAATTATAAAATAAGCTTAATATTAGTCTTTACCTTATCTACTTTCATATTATTCGTTAATTTATTTAAACATATTATATCTTACAAAAATTTTAGTTTTAGAATGATTACTATTTTAGTAATTATATTCTTTTTAATTTAGCTTCAAATAAATTTATTGTTGTCTTGTTTTTAAATGTTTGTTGTAAAGTGATGGCCTGAAACACAGGTTTTCATAAACCTATATCAGGCAGGTCACTACATTATAGTTAGAATTAAATTTAACCTCGCATGTAATTAATGTGAATCTTTATCTTTTACTTCATTCTTGAATAAATTTTATTTATTTATTTATTATTATTATCATTTCAGCGGAATTCGGTTTTCTACTAGACGCAAGTTTTATTCCACAATAGGTGGACGAACCTAGTTAGGGGAGATCTTATTCCAAGATGAGTAAGACACAAAGTTACTCTATTACCTACGGGTAATATGGTGTGGATTCACTTTTGAATACCTTCGCTATTTCCCACGGGTGTCGTAAATAACTAAGTCGGAGAAATGAATAGCAAAGGATGAACCTGTGACAGCGCCATCGGTATCAAGACGGAAGGGGTTGTTCCTTCGTCATGTCATTATCATTTGCCTAGCCTTTTCCCAACTATGTTGGTCCACGCGCGCCCCTCTTAGACGTCGCGGGGGGAGTTTGACACCTCATTCCCCCCGACCCGCGGAGGCCCGCAGTGACAGGATCGTACGTTCCCGCAATCCCTGGCGTAGGTGTGAGATGGAACACCGGGGTGGTTTTTAGTCATTAAGAGTCTGACAGACCGGCGGCGGACATCCATGAGGATTTTTCACTCCGGAAACAATAAAAAAAAATCGTCATGTCATCATCATCTGCCTAGCCTTTTCCCAACTATGTTGGGGTCGACTTCCAGTTTATCCGAATGCAGCTGAATACCAGTGTTTTGCTTGGAGCGACTACCTATCTGACCTCAATAACCCAGTTACAGGATAATACGAT
Organism: Eremobia ochroleuca; assembly: GCA_949629135.1. Taxonomy (NCBI): domain Eukaryota; kingdom Metazoa; phylum Arthropoda; class Insecta; order Lepidoptera; family Noctuidae; genus Eremobia; species Eremobia ochroleuca. Next base: position 14,112,497 of record OX451389.1, read on the forward strand.
ACCCCTCGGTAAGATTGGCTGTCAGACTTTTGGCCATCTGACTAACCGTACTGCCTGTAAAAGATCTACAAATGGCAACCGGAACCAACGGTTTAACGTGATTTCTGAGGCGCGGATGGGTTTCGGTATGGAGTCAACAAGGAGTGACTGACCATCTAACCTCTACAGCCCAGTACGAGTAACTGAGCAATACAATACGACTTTCGGGCTTCGGACTACCCGTAACGACTGCCAAAGATCCACGAATGACAGACCGACGGCTTAACATGCTTTCCGAGGCACGGATGGGTCTCGGTATGTAAAGATGGTCACCCATCCACAGACCAACCGCGGCAAGCGCAGCTTAACCTGATCGATCGACCTGTGCGGCTGTTACTATTTAACCAGGGGCCCCTCATAATTTCAGCGGCCTCTCACCGGCATCACCGGCCCCTCGTAATTTCTGTGGGTAATACATAAAATAGCAAAATAAATAAGTAAGTAAATAATATTCTTATAGTGTCTACATTTTAAACACAATCGTGTCAGGTATAAATACGTCGCTCTAGCTTAGTTAATTTGCGTGCCGTGCACCGGATTGCCGCTAAAACTTTTAACGGCGGAGAACAACTCAACTCTATATTATCAGTCGGAAAATGCACGCTTTTTAAGGGAATTCTAAATAGAAATACATAAACAGGAATATGGTACTAGTCGCGGAATGTTTTTACTTGATAATTAATATATATTGGTAAAGATTAGATTGTGGGGGGAGAAGGGGGCCCGTGGCTAAATAATAACAGCCGCACGGGTCGATCGATCAGGTAAAGATACGCTTGCCGCCCTTGGTCTGTGCATGGGTGACCATCTTTACATACCGGGACTCCTCCGTGCCTCGGAAAGCACGCTAAACCATTGGTCCCGGCTGTCATTCGTGGATCTTTGACAATCGTTACGGGTAGTTAGGAGCCCGAAAGTCTGACAACCAGTCTTACCAAGGGATATCGTATTACACAGTAACTGGGTTGTGGAGGTCAGATGGGCAGTTGCTCCTGTAAAATACTGGTATTCAGCTGCATCCGGTTTGACTGGAAGCTGATCCCAACATAGTTGGGAAAAGGCTGATGATGGTAAAGATTAGGTAGTTGAATTTTGCTAGGTACTAGGAATAAGTTCGGTATCCGGACGAGACACAAGCACAAAAGGACACATGTACCCTAAACTAGAATATTAATGTAATCTGCTTTATTAAACATCATTATTTGTATCACCTACTGTCATACAAATGATGTTTCATGTGGGGATCGAACCTACGATATGAGTCGCAAAGGAAAGTTACTCTGTCACTGCTTCATCATTTTCTAATTTTGGTATTATTATGACATTAAGAAAACTTTCATTACGTATCAGATTTTAACATGCAATTGGTTCGTGCAGTTGGTCATCCCACATGAAAACATTAATGTAATGCGACTAAAAACTCCCTGACATCCTGTACGGCATCCGATTGTTACGCTAATTGCAAAAGTGTATCCATTCGATAGCACAAACAGTCGCTTTGGTCTATTGTCCACAACTCTAGTGTTTACGCACCGAGCGCCGAGCAACTAGATGCGTCCCCTTTCAATCATCGGCCTAACTATCGTTTGGTCAAGCCTTTGCTGCGTTGTTTAGATTATGTAATAGGTGCCTGCCGGTACCCATTAGAGGATATGATTTGACTCGAGCCTGGGGCTAAGTGAATAACAAAAGTCGGACTCGCACACAAACGACTTCCGTACCACCGTACGATATTGAGTAAAAAACGCCGAAAAAAGCGCGTTTCGTTTAATATTTATTTCATTATTTGCTGTGAAAATTTCAACTGTCTAACTATTACGGTTCATGAGATACAGACCGCTGACAGGCAGGCGGACCGAAGGATGGACGGACAGCGGAGGTTTAGTAATACCTAGTTTCCACATTGGCACTAAAAAGGACACATAGTCTGATGTTATAACAAAGACCGACAAATACTCGTATTGCACAATGAACCTTAGTAGTAAAACCTGATTGACGTGTCTAATTGTGTATGCTTAGAAGGCATGTAAAGAAAGAAAGAAGCCGCAGCAGCAATATAAAAAGCATGTACAAAGGGTTATTTCAGTTCCTTCATAAAACTAACAACGTTCGCGGTAACAAGATGCGAACGTTTCTCTCGAGCCCATATTCTCACAGTCATTGTCTCGTTCAGTAGACTTTAGGGGCTTCAGCCTGAGTGTTAGATTCAACACACCATTGTTTAGCTTCCTTCACCTGGCAAGACGAAGCCCACACAAAGGCAACGCTCGTTTCTGCACTATTGTTTATTTTTGTTATGCAATTGTAGGTTTTCGAGCACGCCACGCTATGGCGGATCTTCGCTTGTTTGTGAAGTGGAGTAAAAGCAGACGACACCTGAATCACACACATACGAATATGTCGGGACGGTTACTTTTTGTATGCAGTTTGCTTCATCGATCGGATTTGAAATAGGTAATTACTGTTTTTGAGAGTTTGCACTTCGCGTTTCCATTTTCATTGCAAAATAAGCAAAGGCCTTTAAACTGAAAGAATTTCGAGGGAGAAAATGGAGCGGTGTCTAAATCTGTTCAGATTCGTATTCGTAGCCAATTTACTTGAACATCGTCCAAATTGTCTTTAAAATATCCCAGCAATCACCATTTTGGTTAAAGAAGTAAGTAGAACTCTAATTGGGAGTCCCGTCGCCAGCCGCATTAGCTAAATAGCCAAATATCATTTCAAAGTGAGGTGACGACTGACATGTTGTCAGATTAATTAATATAATATTAACGGCCTGATTAATGTCAGGAGTAATTACGTGTATACTGTTGATGTTAGAGCTGTCTTAAGTACAGTGTCAGGTGTACAACTTGATGTCAGGCTCAGATGAACCTGAGTATGGTTTAAGATGTTGTTCGAATGGTTTCAGAGTCCGTTGTCCCGTTGTCCGTGGAAAACTCGATAGTGTTTCAGGTTTGGGAATTTACTGAAAGGTTATCAAACTGCACAGCAAAATGTAGCGTTATTTTATAAGAGGGTTTACAATGGGAACTATTATGTATTCTGTGTAAGTCCCTTGGAATTTCACTCTTTCCTGATGAAAACAAAAATGTGTGAAGGAAAAGCTGTGTTAAAAAAAGTTCTGAAGCCCGAATTATTAAGTTCTATAAATGTAATGTGGCATCGGTAACGCACTCAAACATTGGGTGTTACTCGTATAACGTCAGAGGGTAGAATGAAATGAATTGATCGCCTTACTAAGATGGAGTGTAGGAACTCTATACCCATGGGCACCGAGTTCAGAAAAGCCGGAGCAAGGAGGTTTTGTTAACAAACTGTTTACACTAATGATGGATAATGAAAGATAGATAGCTTCTATAACAATCTATTGAGGATGTCGATATATTCACTGTTCTAACTCTATTAAGTAACAATACACAGATAAGACCTGCCGTGTGATTCTGTAACCATCTCACCGTGAAAGCTTGGGTGAAGTGAGCGTGGAGTGAGCTGTCATTCGCTAGGGATGAACACTATTAAGTGCTCACTTCACTTATGATTTCACGGTGAGATTTTTACAGAATCGACCGGCTGTTTATTTTTCCTGTAATGTATAAGCTTCTATCACATAGAATAATTTCAGATTTTTCTCTATGCAAACTTCGGAGAAAAGGGGGGGGCACGGTATTTTTTTACATTTTTCATCAAAAGTCGAAAACTATGCGGCTTAAAAAAAAGAAAAAGATGTTTACAGAATCGACCGGCTGTTTTATTAGAAACAACATAACATCACGCTTGGGTTAAGTCCCATGTACTAGGTAATAATAATAATAATATTCCACAACTTTCACACAACGCCATCTAGTCCCAAACTAAGCAGAGCTTGTGCTATGGGTACTAGACAACTGATAAACATACATATATATTTCTAAATATATACATATTATAGATAAATTACACCCAGATACAGAACAAATGATCGTGGTCATCACACAAACATTTGCCCTGGGTGGGAATCGAACCCACGACCTTGCGCATAGCAGTCAGGGCCACTGACCACTAGACCAACAGGCCTGTCAAAGGTGGAGTGGGTGGCGAGTCTATTGCCAACAACCGGGTAATAATCTAGACTTTGGTCTGCTACTAAGAAATTCTAGATGGAAAAACCCAATAACACTTTGCCCGAACCGGGAATCGAGCCCAGGACCTCATACTCAGCAATAGCGCTTGCGACCACAATACCAACGAAGTATCTAAATAAATAATATCAAAATAATATGTTTTTGTCTCCATTAGAGATTTGATAGGCATCCAATGTTTATATGAACTTTGATATTCAATAAAGATGAGTTGAGATCATTCTTAAAGAAATGGTTCAAAGATATACATGTTTTGGTGAGCCATTTTCGTCTAATGTAATAAATGGAATATAAAATGTAAATAAGTTTTTACTGTTTCTGATTTAAGTTTCCGTACCAGGAAGAAGTTTATAATTTAGATGCAGATGTTTGTTTCCGCTTATTGTTCGTTTTATGACGAAACTGAATAGTTTTATGAGTCTGCTTTCATAGTTTTTATATGAGTTCGTTCTAGAAGTGTGTAGGCAAAGCTTTGAGAAATAAAACAAACATATTCTCAGAGAGCCTGTGTGAATAGGTAAGTACGTACAGGCCAGTCAGTAACCGGACGTATGGCATATCGAAAAAGTTGGGAGTTGTAGAGCGTCGTTTCTAGATCACTCAAAAGTACGTGTGTGGCAGCCTTTTTCAGCATTATTACAAAAAAAAGGTATATTTCTAGACCCTTGCTTAAGTTTGCGAGCCATTTTAGAATATTGAACTTTATTCCGACTAAACTAAAGCTCATATACGTCATATTTTCGCTTGGTGTAAGGCCTTTTGAAGGGTAGATTAATTCCAGCTTGATCGTATGTATAGTGGAATTTCAAGAGGTATAACTGTGCAATATGGTGACCATCTGGCGACTGTCATACTGCAGTCTCTGTGTAGCGCCCGTAAATCTACACAATTTACAACCTTACACACCAGTTTCTATGCTTACGATATATGTGCGAGTAGGTGTTACACTACACGGATGCTTTTAGTTATACTATTACATACAAATCTTGGCTGAAAACTCGTTGAAGTATGTTAATTCTTTTAACAGGAACAATAACAAAGAAGTTGCACAATATATTACTTTGATAATATAAATATGACTAATAGTAATTTTATAATATTTACAAAAATGTTTATCAGGTCCCTCAGATAAATATTTTTCTTAAAAAATCCGTCTCAATTTTAAAAGTGTCTTCATTTCTTTTTCAGTCTTTACATCTAAATTGAAGTAAATACTTAATAAACATATCTCTGTACACAAGGACTTCAATTCATTCAACTTAACGTAGCTAAAACAAAACCGTTCACCCGTCTAACCGACCTCAGGTAACCCCACATTATTTTGTAGCAAATAAATAAAATGTAAATAGCATATGGAACGGAACAAAGAGTATGATAATTTGCATAATTCTGTTCTCCTTTTAGCTTCGGACATGGCTGGTTTGCCTGGTTTTGACCTGGGCTTGAGCCAAGCCAAGTCCATTTAGCGACTTGTACGAAGATTATAAGCTTAGATCCTTTGGTTACACTCTGCGTGCGTTAACCTCGGAAAAATACGGAAAATCCACCTCTCGCGGTGTCGTTTGAATTTAGAATTCGTTCCGTATTTTCTCCCATAAACAAAAGGATTTGGTATCGATTTGTTTTTATGGCTTATTTTGGTGAAGTGGTAAAGCTCTAAGAAAATGGTGCGTGGTTTTATAGATTGATGTATCAATATTGAATGTGGTTGTTGATGTAATTTAAATAATTGGTGTTATTGAAAAATTCGTTATTATTTATCCATCCTAAACTTTTTTTAAATAAGAAGGTATATGTTGGTGCCTTGGCCATCAATATGTTAAAAACTTAAATGGAACATTACGTACTTATTAAAAATTTTCATAAAGATCGTTTAATCGGAATGTTTATTTAATTCTGAGAGAAATTTCAGGCTGGTGATTCCAATAAAGACTCCATTATTGGGCTGTAAAGATGTAAATACGATTACATCACTCGTCCGATACGGACGCCGAAATCCAAAAATATTCAGGAAATCTGCAAAGTATTGTACGGAATCATTTAAAATTGTTGCAGTAGGTGATAAAAGAGTTAAGAATCTTCAAATTAGGATCATCATTATTATCTACATCTTCGGGTTTATTTATAAACGTTGCTTAAACTTAAGAGATATGTGTAAATATTAAATATGTATATGTCAAGTCTTACTCAAGGGGTATCGTATTATCCAGTATCTGGGTTGTAGAGGTCAGATAGGCAGTGACTTCATGTAAAATAATGGTATTCAGCTGCATCCGGTTAGGCTGGAAGCCGACCTCAACATAGTTGGGAAAAGGCTAGGCAGATGATGATGTATATGTCATATGGTTAAGCCATAGACATATATATATGGACTGGAAATACCTACGAAAAAAGGGTGCCTACCTACAACTCATATTGTCTCAAAAAATGGCTGCCATTGCTAGGGTTGTATCAATCAAGGAACATTGGTGTTACTATAACGAGTATCGATACTAAATACGAGTCGTACTAGTTATCACGTTTGGATCATAATATAGTATACTAACTTATAGTCCGTTCTAAGGTTGCCTACTTTATAGTAACGTATCCTAGTTTATTTTCGATAAACATACTTTATAATTTTGCATAAAAATACAGTATGCGAAAATACTTTATTTCTAATCTTTTGTTATGCGTAAAAGACTCATATGAACTATTTATCGATAGACAGACGCCAGCACATCAAGCTACCCGAAACTGTCAAATTATCGCAATCAACTTTCTTCCCTGAAAATAAAATTAATGCCAAGTGTTTTTTCGGCACAGAATTAAAAAAACACTTTTTAATTGCATCACGTTTACGTATTAAAGTGAAGGAAAACAGCGTGAAGAGATATGTATCCATATGCCCAAAAACAGGTGCTTTCGCATATTATACCTTTATTATTATACCTATTATACCTTATAATATGTATGTATTTAGAAATATATATGTATGTTTATCAGCTGTCTTAGTACTCATAGCACAAGCTCTGCTTAGTTTGGGACTAGATGGCGTTGTGTGAAAGTTGTGGAATATGATTTATTTATTTATTATTATTTTTATATAATTATGTAATTAATATATATAAAAATCTATTTATTTATTTCAGGCCAAACGGCCAGGCTATTATTAATCAATCATTTTAATACACATTTACCAAAAATGCTGTGGGAACAGAGTTATCATGTAATCTCATTACATCAAGTGTTCTATTGAAACAGCTTTCTTCAAAGTGAAGTGAACAGAGGTACCATTCTTTATGTCGGGGATTAATATTTTCTTCACCAATAGCCTCTAACCACTTTTTCTTTAGTCCTTCCTTTTTGGGAAACCTATAAAAAGTGCAAGTATTTTTATCAATAAATAATTTTGGTTACAGCTATATTATATTAGCATATGAAACTAAAATCAATAGGAAACGTCAGCAGCTATGTGCACGGTTCCAATTGGTGGTTTCTATGGAGAAGAGTCGGCAAGAAACTCCACGGTTACTCAAAATAATTGGCTTTTACAATGTTAATAGGTAGTGTAGCACAGTGTAGGCCTGTCAACAAGTACCAGTTACTTAAAAAATAGAAGACATTGTAAAAGCCAATTGTTTTTAAATAGTAACCGTGGAGTTTCTCGCTGGTTCTTCTGCATAGGAAACCACCATTTGGAACCGTGCATCTAGCTTCTGACGTTTCATAAGTACCCATGTAGGTTTATGTGAAAGAAAATATTTTGATTTTGGTGCTGTGAACCACGGGCCGGACCTAGCAAGGTCGATCGGAGCTAATAAGACGCAGGACTATTTATGTTAACATAGCAGAATATACCGATATCGTTCCAGCGGAGGAACTAGTTCCGGAAACTATTAGGCAACGTTACAACACTATTCTATTATGACATATTATTGTAAACAAACGAATGAATTAACAAAATAATAAAAAGGTCTGTTATACGGAAATTCACCCAAATATCAATACTTTAGCCATAAATTCATGATCGCGTTACAATTATATCATCGAATGTCTATTATTGTATGTGTTATTGCATGAAAACCGGCTACTAACCTGTGCAAAGAAAGTTGAGGTTGATTTTCATTCTTCCTTGCACCACACTTCACAATACAACACACAGGCATGTTGAATTGCTGTTTTTCAACATTTACATGCAGTTTTAAAGGTAAAGTCCTCGTAATTTTCTCGCAAATCTCAATAATACAAAAAATAAACAACCATTTGACAGCTGAACTACCACGAAACTTGGCGACAAAGATGGCTGCTCTGGCACCTACCTACAACCGTGTATAGAATAACAGGGCATCTCCTGTTATATCCCATCTCAATGGGTTAAGCACGCGTTAATCATGGCAACTTAAAGCAAACGCCTTTATAATTAAAAAAAGAAAGTAGTTCACCACAAAATATATCAAGGATAAAGGCGTCTTTAAAATGGAATAGTTACGGTCGAAAATAATTTCAGCCGTCTCCAACACAGACAAGAGTCACAAGTTCAGTTTTTATTTCTACACCATGAAATATTGCTGGCCGGAGACTCGTTAAAAAGAACACGATATAGTGTTACACTGGCTGGTCCAGCGACGGCTAACCCGCTTTATGTGCACTTAAAACTGCTTCCTACACTTGTTTCATCCTCTCCAACTTAACGCGAATCTTAATTTAAGCTTTAGCGAGTAACTGGTGAACAAAAATAAAAGTTGTTCTTGCCAAATCCTGTCCGAGCCAGCGAGTCTGTTTAAACGCAGAAAATGTTATTGAGAAAGCGTGCAAATATTATTGGTACAATGTATTTGTATAGTTACAGGTTTTTTAATGGAAACAGGGCAAATGCGGATATTCGACCGTTTTTTTTATAAACATCGGGCTGTTTTAAAATCCTCATGTAGGGCTTTCACAAGGTGTATTCCTAATTTAAATGTAAAATTACCCCGTCCAAGTAATGTTGTCTATGGTATGCGATGACTACATTAAGCTTTACTCCAAAAAATGTATCTATAGATCTATGGTAAAATTTTTAATTAAATTACCAATATATTTCAATATCGGTGTAGGTATTTAATAAATACGAGCGTAATTTTCCAATAACTTCTAATAATAAATTAACATTTAATTCTACGCTAGGTATTATGCTGATATAAACGTTACTTCCTGGAAGTATCATAAATACTATCAAAATATCATGTCCTATGGTCAAACTGTTTTGTTTTGAACCTTTCTGTTCAATCGAACGGCACGATTACCATATTATGTACGAGTATGTTTATCTTTTAAAGTTGGCTTGTGGACACCAGCATTAGTATTCCGCCACCGTCCGCTCACGTATAAACTTTAGCAAATAATATAAAATCAAGTTTTGATAGTTGTATAAAATGTTGTTGCTAACCTCCAATCCGACCATTTAGAATAGAAACTTCTGAATTGATTAGTGCTACCAATAGTTGGACGGAGTTATCCCTGATTCAGATAAGTTTGTTCCTATTAACACTTGAGTTAAACTGGGACAGGTGATTAAACAATTGTGTTACCGTCAGAGTATTAGAAGTCCGGGCAGAGTTATGTTTTGTTTTACTTTTTATTCGTCGAAGGTAAGCGTAACACAAGTAATTGAGCATAAGTCCGTCTCCCTGTCCCGCAGCGTGACTTGCGTCAGATGTTAATTGAAAGATAAGTGCCACCAAATAAGAATTTCCTTGTATTTTTCCCTTAGAGCTGTTCCTCAAATCTTTTACTTTGTTCCGGCGGCATCTGCCCCTTTTCAACTCAAGTTAAACAAATTTTCCGTAACAGACTTTTTCGAGATTCACCTCGAGGATTTGGGGGATCTACGAGGTTTTGTTTTTACAGTTTCCTCGTTTTGTATTTATCTTGTGTGTATTTTTACTGTATTGTAAATTGTCAATATGTGACTGTGTTTATAAGGTACATAATAAATGCGAGTTATAATGTTTGTGAATCATAGAGATTATTATCATGATATTCTTTTGTTGATGTTATTACAAATAGTGATTATTGTGCAGTTTAAGACTATGTTGAATGACTACTGGCTACTTTATTTACATACAAAATGAAGCGGAAATTTGAATAAATAGTTGTTACCGTCCAAAAGTCTAGCAATATGTTATGACAGCACTCGTAACGTTATTACATAGTTTTAATGGTAAGTTATGGGCGTCGTTTCTAATAAAAGGTATTAGTATTCACGAGGTAGGGAAGGTTTCCCGTAAGTGCGATGGCGAATGTTTTCGGCGTAACTCATCCACTCCAATATCATAGAGATTGAGAGCGTTAAGTTATAGCTGTAACAATTTCGTATTGGCCAATAAAACCTCACTTTCGCTTTATTTATACGCAGTAAAATGATCAATATTCGATATTGCCTTTAGATGGTTACATGCATTTATATTCGTTTATGGACGAGGCTTGTACGAAACTTTTTTGTAGTTTTTTTAAGGTTTCAGGATGTTATTTTAGAGATGGAAGTTAGAAGATAACATAAACTGCGAAACTGTTGCAGGATTTAAAAGAAGAGTGAAATAACACCATCTTTCCACTTTGTCATTATTGCATATAATTGTATGTATTATTTAAATAACATTATTATATATTTTATAGGTATGTATTTTAGTGATATTTATTTTAGAAGTATGTATGCAAGTTTGTAAGCATATTGTGATATTGTGTGTTTAATATTATATTTCAATTAGAGATTTGTTTTTGATTTTATGTATTTTGTTTTTTCCCTTCTACTCTTACATACGTTGTCCTCATTTATTTTCATTCCTATTCTTCTATCGCAGGTATACTTGAACAGATTTCTTTAGAAATAAGCATCACCTTTGTACTTATTTTTCTGTTCCCTTCTTCTTCTCTGTCTATATGTGTGCATATAAATGGTTAAATAAATAAATAAAAGACGAATCAAACAAAACCCAGAAAATAAGTGCACCATGCAAGGGACATCGACTAGTGTTTTTGCGCCATCTTGTATTATATTAGGTGCCATAACCAATAACCGACAGCGATAAATTAAAATGATTGAATGAACAATCACCCTTCTTTTGTAACACCTGATAATTCATACAAAAAGTCCTTACTTAACAAAAGTTCCACTAATTAAAATCCAACAAAGAGATCGTATCAAAAACTTGGCGCGTCCATAAAGAACGGTTTTTCGGCTTTTTCCAACGTTTTCACCGGCCAGTCATTCTATCTCGCTATCATATGAGTTATACTGGCTGAGATAATGATAAGCCGCGGATTGGGCGCTCCACTCCACATTAAAACCTCGTTAGCCTTAGTGTAAGCTTTTACTATTGTTCAGCTCCAACTTGCTATATCATCAGGAGAACAACGTACACACGTATGTACACACTGAGCCAATTGCTAATGCATAAGAGTCGGAGTTAGCAGAGTTGTTTTAGAGCTCCGGTTGTCAATATTATGCTCAGTCTTGGAATGGACATTAACTACAAGATAACTTGAAAATGGAATAGACTTTGTGCCTAATAATCAGCCAGTTATACCAGACAAACTGCCATCATTTGGGGACAAAGGCTAGTTCAATAAATGTTTGAATAGCAAAAATATAGTTCTTCATAGTCAGTAGTAACAAACATTTTGTAAGTACTAAATCGTATTTATACTGATACTAGTTTCTGCCCACTTTCGTCGTGTGGAAGTCCACTATACACTAAAACATATCCTATGGTACTCGGCAATAGTGTAGCTTTCTATCAGTGAAAGAATTCTTGTTCCCGGATCAGTACTTCCAGAGATTACGTTTCATAAACAAACAATTATTTTACCTCGTTATAATATGAGAGTTCCGATAAATTAAAAATACTGCAACGCTTTTTTGCATGACGGCCCCAACTAATATCAATTCGGACACAATATTTCACATTTTGTAGTGTTTTTGTTTTTAATTGGTTATTTTTTTTTTGCACGCACGGCTACACATCAAGCTATACATAGCCAGTATAAGCTGACTTCTGATTGCATGAAAAACCCATACATTGCGAGGTCAGCTAGAACTGGAATAGTATAGCTTGTTGTGTACCCGTGTGTCCAAGGTTTTTTATGTTTAATTTTTTTGATGTGGTACCTACCTACCCCATACAAATTCGTATACTTACTACAACTTGCTAATTTAAAAACAGTGACGGAACGTTTTATAACACCATCAACATAGGTAGGTACACCAAGTGGATTAAATACCTATGTATTACTGAAGCTAACTCGAAAAACTATCCAAGCGTAGTTAATAAAATCTATATGGGACCACCGCGCGAGACTCCTCTACCAAATGAAAAAGGAATCACGAAAATCGGTCGCGGAAATCCGAGAACATACATTAAAAAAACCACCGAATGCCTCCGAACCTCCTCTTTTTTTTTAAGTCAGTTTTGTAGAGCGTCGTCTCTGTCACTCACACCTGTGTGACAGTCCCTTTCTAAAGCTCGATGTGTAATGTTAACACCCGGACACTGTGTAGGGGTGTTTCGTCACGCAATCGTGGATAAGTGTTGCCGCACGTATCTACATAATTATGTGAGTTTATTACCGGACTGAGGATTGTTACAGTTGCATTCATGTTGTAAACGACATAATTATCAACATTTGCGAGGTAAACGATTCAATGATTTCTTTGATGTAGAGGCGGAGTTGAACAACTTTTCCGAGGCACAGCCATCAGAGTTCTGGGCGAAAGGCATCCAAACCTTGCCGGATGGTTGGCAAGAAGTCTTAGATGCTAATGGTGATTACATCATTGACTAAGCTTTTTTATTGTAATAATTATAAAAAAATATAAAATGTAAACAAAGTGTCTTATTACTTCTGTGCCAACCTGATATTTGAGATGTAAGTTCTTATCTTTCAGCACACAAACATCATCATCATAGGTAATATGGTCAAATGATTTTCAACCCATCTTATTATAGCTTCGTTTTTCCAGACTGTCACCTTCAAGATGATCATACAAAATCAGTCTATGATGTTCCCGATGCTAGGACACAGGCCTCCTCTCTTCGAGAGGGAATGGGCTGTAATCTACACCGCGGGCACAGTGCGGGTTAGTAGATGTCACATGTCTTCGAATGTTTGGTTTTAGGACATGTCGGTTTCCTCACGATGTTTTCCTTCAACGTTTTGAGTAGTGGTGATGAAATTATTTACACCAAGTAAAGCGCCTACCTGGGTTCGAACCCACGACCTACAGCTCGTAAACCGGGGCCGTTACCACTGAGCCACTACTGCTTTCCAAGTTCATCAATTCAAAATTTTAAGCTAGGATGTTCCTCCTCAACTTATAGCATTATTCCCGGTATATTTTTCAAATGCCCGAGGCAAACGGATTACTGTGTCCAGTGATCAGACGAGCGGCCATTCGTGCTCTTATTTACTTTAAGTATGTTGCACTAAACCAACTTTGATATGCCTTTAAATGCAATTTACTGCTTCAAAGAGCCGATACACTGGCTTTAAAAGATACGGAATGGGTGATATGCGGGTACGTACTCGTATAATTCACTTTTTATTTCAAAATAAAACGCAGATTAATTAAAACAATGATATCATAATTCTAAAATAAAATAAAGTAAAATACTGGTATTCAGCTGCATTCGGTGAGCTTGGAAGCCAACCCCAACAAGAAAAGATTAGGCAGATTGAATGATATAATAATTCTAATCAACTTCTTCAGGCTCTACATACGTAAACTCTAAAGCCTATTTCCTATTGGGGAAGCAAAAATACAGAACGTTAGCTGCTACAATCCGTATAACTTTGGCTTCGTTTACGTTCATAAATTTAGTCATACACGCACGCCAGTTGCGAGTACTACGCACCTGACCTTTTTGAAGTGTTCCTAGAAGGACATACAGTGACCTTATTGGTGAAACAGTGAAACATCACCAATAAGGTCACTGTGTGTCCATCTAAAATGACTCCTCCCCGGCGTTCCCACTCACATCCTTGAAAATACCTTTTATTAATCGTCTTTTAATCGTTCTCTCAAACCATCTAAGTAAACTCTTTTCAATTTATGTACTGCTTTAAAACCGCAACATGCAAGAACAGATGTTTTTGTGGTTGACGGAATTAGCCCGTCAACAAGCCTGGTGACTAGGCTCACTTCCCAGGGTGCTAAGGACGTATATTTACGTATCATAAAGCTTTCTTAATGCACTGCAAATAATTTATATACTTAGCAAAGTGTTAACAAAGCATGTAGGTAGGTAAACATCGGCAATAGTACACACTTACGGCCCTCCTAAAAAACAATCCCTTTATCACACGCAAATTCAAAGGGGTTGTGTACGATAACACAATGGCGCATGGCGTGACGAAAACTTAACGAATTTCATATCCATTTAAGGCTATAATTTAAAGGACAAAAATAATTATTTAGTATGAAAGTTTCTGGTGCAACGACAGTTTTTATCTCAGCAACGAAATCTGGGACGAGTCCAGAGTTCGGAACATAAATAAGCGTTATATTTATTTTATATAGTAAGTCACCATCAGATTTTCTTAAAGTTTAATGCTTACTGAACGAACTCCTTCTCATTAAGACTTTTGAAGTCGATGCGGTATACATTACTACTAACACACATAGTATAAGTTTGTCATTGTTTAATATCTGATGAACCTCGTTACCCAGAAAAGCTGTTTAATAAACTTCAATTTATAATAGATGATGTGAGGATCCTCGTTAACTTGACACAGTGCATTTAATTTAAATAAAATTGCAAAATAAACGCTTTTAAATAAAAATGAACTGTTATTTCTCATAAAGTTCGCTATCAAAATTAAAATTGGTTTGTTAATAGTCAATTATTTCGAAAACAAGGGTTTGCGACAGCGTCGTATTCGAAGTCCGCAATCAAAACACACGGCGGTAAGCTCGCGTGACTAATGTTTTTTTTCCATTTCTTATTGTTTTTCAGTGGTTGACCCTCCATCGACGTTCGTTGGCGGTATCATGGCTAGCTAATTATACTACTAAAATGATTTATTCCAGACGATTGTTATGCCAGAGATTGTTAAGCTACCAAATTGGACTACGGTTCATGTCAACGACGCATTTAGCTCAACGATATGATTTAACTGTACAATCAAATAGTTAGCGTTAGAGTTTTACTCATTATTGTTGAAAACCACGTATACTTATTTATCAGAAGTTGCAATGGGTTTTGAGCTTGTTAACACTAATAAGTCTGTAATCGTCAACCAGTCCTGAGCAAGCGTGGTGATCAATGTGCCTGGTGACTCTGTGTGAGACGAGCTCTTTGCCTGCAGTTCGACAATTGGCTGGTATTATAACACTCTAAATGACGCGTTACGGGTATCGCATATAAGTGATACGGAATTAAAATGAAATGTAAACATTTTTGGTATCGTTTGCCACTATTACTTTTGCAATTTTCCCGTTATTTATTTTATGAAATGAAAAGGCAAGTATGGGTAAGATATTTGTAACCGCTTTTAGTGAGCATTTCAAGAGTTGCTTTTGCTCAATTGTCTTTAGCTCTTTTGTCTATTCCTTTGAAGGTAAGCTTACTGTGGTCCAGCAAATGTTGAAGCACGGGCTTTAGACGGTCGTCATTTTAAAAAGCAACACAAGAGTTTAAAGAAAAATATGGCTGAAGATTTTTGTATTTCCTTTCGCAACAACTTGTATTATCATTAAATCGATATGTACGAGCATGAAGTTAGGATAGGAACATACATTTTTATTATTTTATTGGTTATGTTGGTTTTTACTATACGAAATGGAAAATAATCAACCCGTTTTTGTTTTCGTTGAAGAGTTTTCCTATTACTTTTTCGTAACATTTCCACTGGAAATCATAATATAGGAAATATTATGATTTCCAGTGGAAATGTTGCTTACGGAATATTTTATTAAAATAACAGTATGAAAGAAAAATCAGAATATTCTGATTTTGTTTTGGTTTCTCGTGCGCTATTGCGGTCAACCGTCCAATCTGTGTGGAGTCACTGACTTCCGATATAAACGCGGAATAATATATGACTACCTACATTCTACCTACATATTTTGAGATTTGCAGTCCCGGTTTTCCCTGAAAAAACCTGTACGTTCTTTTTGTCAAGCTGTGTAAAACTAAAATAATTTTGTCAAATATCTATTTGAGAACTATGTGTAATTGGAAGTCTTATCGAAACACAAAATTATAAACCGGCTCGAGGTAAATTTTAGAACACTAATTGTGTACGACTTGGTACGACTATTTTCATAACACCTTAATTTTAAGCGCTTAACACGATTCAAATCTGAAAGTCTAAGAAAGAGAACCTACATAGACTGTACATTTTTTCACGGAACCTACAGTTTAAACAGCATTAAACGTATCCGACTCAATCCAATTGCGTTTGCTTTCAGAAGTAAAGTATACTTTATAATATTATCCTGTGAGTTCTGGTTCAAACTGCATTTTTCACCGGATCCCGGGAAAAGGAGCAAAAATGAAGAGCGGCCTTAACTGTGCCCCGGGACTGCGCAGATAAAAGTCCCGGCCTCTTATTTGAGTTATGGCACTTTGACCGGGCCACATCACTTTATTATGCTGGAGTGCTGCTGCGCGGTTGCGTCGATTGAGTGGTATGCCATCCAGCAGCAAATGAGGTTCTGTGACAAATAAATCTATTATTCTTTCTTACTGTCTTTCTTTAAGTGCAGAAATAGATGGGAAAAAAATATTGTGGTCTTGATACAATGTCTGTTTTGTAAATAGATTGCCAGTTTTAAAAATCCATCTATAGTTTGTCGCCTCGATTATTATCATTTTAGACACCGATCTATCGTGGGCGTGGAAGGCAGCCAAAATAGTACCGTTATGGGAAGGATAGACGATAGTTAATTCAATAAATTTCCAGGCATTTCTATTGTCGGTAACACTTTCTTCTGGTTTTCGTCGAAAAGGTCGTTAAGAACTGTTTATACTTAGAGCACTTATACTCTTGACCTATCGGCTTCCCACGATCAGCTGTGGGCGTTTATAAACTATCTTGAACTATACTGTTTTTTAGTATAAAATTTACTGCTACCTTTATAGGCAGTTATAACCTAATTTATATTTGAAAACTTCTTAATTTATTAGCTAACCTTCTTTGAGCATTTAGGTTTTAGACGGCGCCGGTTCCTACGTCGACTTATTGTAGGTATCGTTAGGAAAAAATTATCTTCTATACAATTTTTATATGGCAAGCAAAGCCAAAACTGCCAATGTCTAAAGTGAATTGGAAAAGAATATGTGTCTCTTCGATGGATACAGTTGTAGACATTTTTGGGGTAATTTTCTTATTTCATAGGTTTATACTGACGATGACTGACGAGCTAGTAAGTAAACGTGTCTTGACGTCTAACCTCACCTCACGTCTGGTTATTTGTTTGACCTCCACGTTACCCCGAAATAGAACACAATAAACATGTTTGGACAAAGCAGCTTATACTTTACCTTGGAAACAATATTACCTACTTACCTGAGTAAAAACTAGAATGCTCCATAAACTCTGTGTAGAACATAACAAGATACGCAGTTTACGACACGAGAAACATTCGCGAGTCAATCTCCACTTTTTCCGCGGATATGGTAACATTCGGATGCAGTTACCCAGTTACCGGCTAAATTGGGCGCTTCCTACGTTTTGTACAAGTTTCTCCGTCGTATCGCTCCGTGAAATATAATCAAGCTAGAAACGTTAAATAAGTTTGATAAACGACTTCAGAAAGTAGTCGAGCGGCTCCTACTTGGGTTTATTTTTACTCTCCTCGGCTTGGTTTTATACAGTATTTTGTTTAACAGAAGTCTGCCATTTTATGGTAGCGCGGTTTGTGTTTTGTTGCATTTTTTATATTCTTCTGTTAGCTTTTTTCGTTCAAGAATCATCTTAGGAATTACGTTTTGATTTTCAGGGTAGCCTGGATAATAATAAATATTAAAAATAGTAGGATTATATATTGAATAAACCCAAATAGGTGTAGATACCTATCAACAATGTATCTTAGGGATAAAAGCACCTCATGTCCTTTTCCATTTGCAGGTAGGTATATAAAGTGACTAATTTTTCACAGCAGTTTTTGTAAGAAATCTTTTAACACCAAAGTTCTAGAAGATTATTATCAATTTCTCTTTATACAAGGGTATCGTCCGGCATTCAACTTGATAGCAAAGCTAAACAACACACAGATAGACAACGCACCACGCAGCGTATGTCTATAGTTTTTCTATCTATAAAAGAACATCATAAACTAAATTACACTAAAGCCAACATCAAGTCACTTCCAGGTACTTTATACCCACGCTTCAGGTATAGCGTGTGTGTTGCCTGTGAAATATTTTACGATTCCTGGGCCATAAGCCGGCGGGGTAGGGTTAAACATACCCGTATTTGTCCCTATTCGGTGATTTGTAAAGGTGAAGCCGCCAGAACATATTCTATTTAAAATCTTTGCAATAGATTTTTGTGAATTTTAAAAAAATGTGCTCACAAAATATTCCGACGTGGGTTTGTTTTTTATTGAATTTCAGACATTTTCAACAAAATATTTCAAGTTTAAAGCACTTTATTGAAGAGCCTTTTGAAAACATGTTCAAACGTTTTGAAGTCACGAGGATTCGATTAAACGGTTGGGGTTTAACTGTACTAGAAATTTTAGGTATTTGATCTTTTTATTCTTTACATATTTCTGGGAATTTAGTCGTTGATATTTTGATCTTAAATCTGACTAAGCAGATAAAAGAAAAAGCGCATCGAGGCGTCTTACGAGCATTGACTAAATGATTCAATCAAACATTACGAGGACATTGATAATTTCATTATTTACCTATTTCTACTCGCTATTCATTCATGAATCATCATGATCTATAAAGGCTCGTACAGACTGGCGCGAATTATCACGCGACGTGGCGCGGGGCGATTCTGCGATATTATCGCGCCGTAACACCTTTCACACTAGAGCGACGTGAATCGTGGCCACTACCGCGATATCGCCGCGTCGCCATACAAAAGGAATATTTTGTATGGCGTCGCGGGCGCTGCGCGAATATCGCGGCGCAACCATGTTGCGGCGCGACAGGTCGGCCCTGTGTGTCGCGGGCGTTTCCATAGAAATTGTTCTACGGATATATATCGCAGATTCGAGTCGCGCCGTCGCGTTGCGCCTGTCTGTACGAGCTTTAACTAGCTATAAACCATTAGAGCTCAGAAGCACAGGTAGGTATGCATTCCGTTCCACGTGCCCAGATGCTCAATCATGCTTACCGATTGCTGAAGCAGTCTAATTAATACCTTTGTGAACTGAACTCCGGAACTACAATAGTCTCATTTTGGTTGTTTATACACTTACGAGTAGTTTTGGTTAATGTCTTCGCATTTGATAATATTCTCACAAATATTTTAATAAATTGATAGTTATGTACCTACATATGCACCACCATGTCGTGTACAAGTAGTATCGTAGGATAATTGCTACTTTGAACTTATGAATTCCATCTGTAGCGTCTTTAGCACACCTCATAAAACAATTGAATGTGCAAATAAACACATTCCAAATGACCAAATAACATAAAAGAAAACAACATTTTACCCAGACAGGGGAGAAACGTACAAATTGAGGTAGCAAACGTAAAAAATAATAACTATCAAAAGTTCCCTCTTTAACATTTACTTAAGTGGAGGAAGGGAAATAAATTGTTAGACATTTTTGAGTGAATTATTTTACCCCCGGGTGCATAAGTTAAGTACCCCACGCCCTTTGGAGAAATAAGTATTTCCACTCAGTTCTTATACACCCCATGTAGTTTTTTCATAAAGTACGAATTATCTAGGTATATTAATGGTAGGTTATAGGCGTAAAAGTACACAATAACGAAAATATTAGATGATGAAAATTTTAGGAAATTGTTTGTTTATCTACTTACTACCTGCGCCCTGCGGTTTCACCCGCATAAATCTCAATTCCCTAGAAATATCGGGATAAAAAGTATTCTATGTGTTAATCCTGGTTATAAACTATCTGTGTGCCAAATTTCATCAAAATTGGTCCAGCCGTTTGAGCGTGAAGAAGTAACAAACATACAAACACACACACACACACACACACACACTTTCGTCTTTATAATACTCGTATTAGTGTGATTCAATCACAGATACGACTGTAGAATAAGTAGATAAATAAACAATTTCCGTTAATAATTAATCATCTGCCTAACCTTTTCCCAACTATGTTGGAGTCGGCTTCCAGTCTAACCGGATGCAGCTGAATACCAGTATTTTACATGGAGCGAGTGCCTATCTGACCTCCACAACCCAGTTACTGGGTAATACGATACCCCTAGGTAAGACTGGTTGTCAGACTTTCGGTCTTCTGACTACCCGTAACGACTGTCAAAGATCTACAAATGACAGCCCGGATCAACGGCTTAACGTGCTTTCCGAGGCACGGAGGGGTCTCGGTATGTAAAGATGGTCATCATGCCCATCCACAGACCAACCGCGGCAAGCGTAGCTTAACGTGATCGATCGACCTGTGCGGCTGTTATTATTTAGCCACGGGCCCCGCGCTATAGTTAATACGAATACATATTTGGTATATAAACCATTTTATATTACTGTTATATGGTATATGTTGAACATGATTTTTAGTAGCTGTAAAAATTATCATTTTAAAAATTATTATTTCATTATCACTTTTATTTTGGTCATCACTTTTGCTCTGCAACCTAATTGAGTAAGATTCTATAAATGTCAATCTAAATAATTTTGAAGGACATTGCTAATCCATTGCTTCAAATGTTCGAAAAATTTGTCTGCTCAGCAACATAAATAACCCAATGAATGTTGTTGTCAAAATGAAAGCCAATGCTACTGATATTACGTTACACAATTACCCCGCTGGACTCTCTGTACCTATGGATACATTATACCACTCAATCTTCAATTTACTTGATAGCAAAGGAAACTAAAACCTGATCTACCTTATAAAAAATCAAGTGGACTCATACTCAACTGAATTCAAGTTGGATGTACTGAAAGAGAAACCGAGATTAAATCCTCAGATATAAAATGGCTTCTTGCCCATTAAAGTAATTGATTCGATAAGACATGGGAAAAGTTTTTATTTGACAAGGGACCGGACTCTATGAGTTACGTGGAATCCAAGGAAATTGAAAAGGAAAATAGCTTTACTCTGTCTTTATTTTACAAAATAATAGTGGTGTGTTTTTGCTTGTGTATGAACGTGAGTGATGCCATAGAATCGAAAACGTTTGTATTGTATGGTTCTTTTTTAGTTGTTCCGACCCCGTTGCGATGATTGGAATTTAATTTTGTATTTGGAATACAAAATCTTCATGCATTTTAGAAAGAAAGAATACGTTTATTTGAGGTAAACAAGACGCAACGAAACACAAAAAAGAACGAGTTGGGGTAAAATATGCGTCACATCCTCGCAAAACGGCCATTGCTCAACATAATGCTGCGACCCTATGCGAGACAGAGCCCCACCGCAGTTATTTCAATTATTCTTATTGACTGTCATGTCTTTAAATTCAGCGGAAGTTTTATTGTGTATCCTAAACCTATAAAATCCGTTCCACATACAAAGTTCAAGCATACAGTACCTATCGTTTTTTTAAGTCCATACTGGTTAACATACATTGTATTTTTTACGTCAAAAGCTCCACGGTAAAACATGTAGGCAATACAGAAATGATGTAGGTAACATTACCAGAATAAAAGAATAAACTAACTAGAACAACAAAACACGTATGTTTTGAACGTATCTACTTTTGTTTTACGGCCGACAAACACTACCCTTTTGCGGAGCAGAACAGAAATGCAGTGAAAATATAAAAATATTGTCCGTAGTGAGATGCGAGTTGCATCGGTTCCCTCCGGGCACGATTTGGACGGTACACGCACTCAGCACTATTTTTCCGCGTTCCTTACCCACATTTCATGTTAACTATGTTTCTTAGAGCGAATTTCACCAATGAAACTGACCACTATCAGCACATATAAATCGCGATCGAGAACTGTCAGTGTCATCATTGCTGTGGAATATTGACACTGACAGCTCTTGAATGTGGATTAAATGTGTTGATCGCTTTCAATTTCATTGGTGAAATTCGCCTTTAGCCTTTGGCACGAGGTGATATACGAGGACTGTAACTGTCGGTTGATTCTACTAGTTAATTATAATTTGATTCTGATAAGTTTTCATGACACTCGCAACAGCTAAATTAAACTATCATTTTCATCAATCACTTAAATATAAGCTCATTACTTACTGAGTTCATAAACATCAATTACTCACGGACTGTATTTTACGCTGGTGTCAACATAGAGGTAATTTAAACAGGATTTAGGTAATTAAAATGGGACAAGTATTTGATTTATCTAATGTATACAGGGTAATTTGTAAAACACCAAAAACCTCTTAAGAGGTCATTGTACTCATCATTATGAACAACTTTTACTATGGGACCAAATCTGAAATCGCGAAAAAAAAATCAGCTGTTCCCTACATTTTGACGACTCGTACGAACGTAAATGTAGGGAACAGCTGATTTTTTTTTCGCGATTTCAGGTTTGGTCCCATAGTAAAAGTTGTTCATAATGATGAGTACAATGACCTCTTAAGAGGTTTTTGGTGTTTTACAAATAACCCTGTATATTGAAATGATGGTTCTAAATAATTATCATTACAACATCATATGCACTGGAAGCGGCTACAGAGCAATTACCTACTGTTTCAAAGTTTTGCGTCACCTAACAGAATACGATATCACATTTCTTTTTAAAGTTATACGAGAGCGATTGATGATGACTGATTGATTTTATGTAGATTCCTTCTGTCATAGCGTGTTTGGTTCCCAGTGCGTAACAGATATAGTCGGCCCAATGCGGCCGTAACTTCACGCGCGGCCGCCGACGGTAACGAGCAGCCACATAAAACAAAATGCCAGCAGAGAAGGGATCCTCTAAATTTGCTTAAATGCCAAATAAACTGCGAATTGCTTCGCCATTTATGAAAAAGACCCTAGATTCGGCCTATTTCCGTGGCAGGAGATCTTGTTTCGTGAAATTATCTCGATAAGATTTCTTTACAGGATATAAAACGTTTACAATCTTAGGAATTTACATGTTAAATGTTTTACAGTCTAAAAAAATGAGGTACACTAAAATAATAAAATTAACGTTCACTGCATAAAATAAAGTAATATGTTGCACGTAGATACATGCTTTACGTAGCGTAGGGGCAATTAAAACCGTGAACGATTTAATTTAGCTGTAGTTATTTTCTCCAGCGTAGTCTGAAGGTTATTTTTATATAGATTGCGTGCTATATACCTAAAACTGGGCGGGTAAATTAGTGGCAGCACATAAGCGGCAATAAAGCGAAAATAGACGTATCGTAAATACAAAGCGTTTTATAACGCTTTCCCCGCGCGAACGGTGAGCGGTGAACCTGCCCTAAGATTTGTAACAAAGATAACGAAAAAGTTAGACGAACTAAATACAAAATGAAGTTTGCCAATCTGGAAAGTGGGGCATCGTAGTTTTTTAATTATTCCAAGCCTGCCAACGGTTACAATATCTGTGTCTATCTCTTTGTACAATTCTGTCGGAAGTGGGCGATGGTGTGGGCTTCAAATATAATCCTTCGACCACTTCCCTCGGGAGTTGGTAGGAATCGAACATGGATAGCAAAATGTATGTAAACTTATAGTTTCTAGTTAATAGAATATTGCTCAAAGAGTCGCTCGTCTCACTCTTCTATATTTTCTGATCCTTCGCTCACGTTCAAGGTATCGAATGGCTTAAAATAATAATTCCATGAAAAATAAAGTTGTCTGTAAAAAAAAAAAAAATACGCTCTAAGAACACAACGATAGAAGCAAAATTGATTCATAATATTATACATGTTTTATTTTGCTAACTTAAGATATCTTTCATAGAACTGAAGATTTCTCTTGAAAATGGGGGATAGCTGATTTCTCTCAAAAAGCGCAAAACAAGCTTTACAAATAAATTATAAGGATACAACAATGAATAGAATTGCAATAAAATTGCTGTCATTTAATGGTTTGGTTGGCGGGTTTTATTTAACTTATTTATTTGTAACTTAGGTATATATTTAACTTGGTAAATGTAGGCAAAATAAAAAAAAATATTTTTAACAAATTTTTCAAACTTATTACATTAAAAGCACACGAGCCAAAAATCACAGCGATGCATTTCACAGTTACTTATGCGCTGCTATTTTTATATTAAGGACAACTGGTGTAAGAGTACATAAATCATATGTCACAGTTTAATAACGCTTGACAGATTCGAGAGCGCAGCAGATTCGAGCAATATGTCACATATTCACAACGCGAGGCGCTCCTCTATCTCTGACGTCACTGCGAGCTACGAAAACACTTGATATCTTCCCGAGAAATATTATATCAGAAACGTTTCCAACTCTGTTCATTTAATTGAACCAATTTCGAAGAAGTTTTCTTGGTTTCTCAATTGTAAGTAGTGGATGAAGGGTATCTAATTAGAAACTGTTCGTAAATGGAACGAGCTGTTGGGTACTTTATTTGAGTTTTGACTTTAGATATTTTATCTGTCTGGGTGATTCTTGCAATTCGCAATAGTTTTTGGAACGACATTCTTTAACGCGGCTTGCGATAGAAGTAAACTGGAAGAAATCAGGGCTTCGTTTCTGACGGGGGTCATTCGACTGCACACGTTTTTTATCGTTGGTAATGAAAAAACAGAATATAAAAAAAAAAAAACGGTTTCAAGAATGAGAATAAAATTATAGTGTTTTTAGTGATTTATAAACTTAGTGTAATTGTTTTTTTACATTATTCTTTTATTTTTGTTGAGTTCTAAAAATTTATAGCTCTACCCCACTCCTGCGATGGCGCGCGTTTTGTGGTGATGTATCTACCTCGGTACATCACCACACAGCGCGAGCCATCGTAAAACCATACAACCTTTTTAAGTAAATACAAGATAACTGATGATGAACGCTATTACGAATTTAGTAGGCAGAAAAATAATCAGGGCTGACAGACTGTGTCATGATAAATAATGTAAAATATTGTAGACTAAAATAAAGGAATAATTATCCAAGTTTTCCTACAAATACGTGTTTTATTTTTGCAGCACTGTTAGCGGCGTGCTAACAGTACTGGAGTACTGTTAAAATAAAACACGAATGCTAACAGTACCTACCAACAGTAAATTACAAAACATATAATTCAATACCGCTTACATGAGGTCTGTTTTCGGTTTGAAATATTTATATTTCCGCAATAAAAAATTGAAATACCTTATTTATACAACGTATATCTATTCATAGACGAAATCTCTTAAGGTGTCATTGTATTCATCATAACGAACAACTTTTACTATGGGACCAAAACCTGAAATCGCAAAAAAAAAAATTATCTGTTTCCTACATTTGACGAGTTATGCGAACATAAATGTAGAAAACAGCTGATTTTTTTTCACGATTTCATAGCTCACAATCGTGAGTTTTTCTCCTACATGTCCCTCCCGCAGTAGTTTTCAAGTCGTCTTCCCATCTTTGAAATACTCTTGCTCTTTTCCTCTTTCCTTCTACATAAATACATATAATTTAATACTACTCTATTGCAACTATGACATTCATAGTTAGCGGTGTTATGAGCAGTCAGCAGGATTTGCCACGATCTAGTGAACACAACGTACCTATTTAGATAATGTCAGAAGCAACATGGTTAACCTAAATATCTTGATTACCTAGCTTTAACTACATTTTCAGTTATATTTCGCTCTTGACGTGGCTACTTGTCATGTAATTGGTGATCTCTTTCATGTTGATACTGTTTTATTTAAGCGATATAATCGAAATCAAAATAAAAAAATCAAAATAAAAAGTCATTTATTTCAATTAGGCTCAGAATCAACACTTTTCGAACGTCAAAATTAGAAAGTACAGTCCCCCAAAACGCCCGCCCTTCACCACTTCCTAGTGCTTTCGCTGGGAAGAAAAAGTGGCGCAACAAACTCCCCAAAATAAGAAAAAAAAGAAAGAAAGAAAGCAGTAAAGAAAGAAAGAAAGAAAGAAGAAAAAAGAAAGAAGAAGAAATTTATTTAAATCATCATCATTTCAGCCGAAAGACATCAACTGCTGCGGGATAATTGCGTAACACACTATTTGACAGTTCTACAACATTCATTGCGTTATTTACGTTGTTGAGCAGACACATTTTTCGAACATACGAAGCAATGGATTAGCAATCTCCTTCAAAATGGTTTAGATTGATATTGATTGTGTGTTACGTAATCAGGATGCCGGACATAAAACTGTAATAATGTACTTAAATAAGTTAATGGAATTGATTGGAATTGTTATTGATTTTAAATGTACGCTAACGTACAGACGCCAGCACATCAAGCTACTATATTCTGTCATATTTATTTCATAGATTTTCAACTTTATCATTAAAGCATAAGGTTCAAAGTTGATTGGGAAAAATTGACAGTTTCGGGTAGCTTGATGTGCTGGCGTCTGTACATGAATTTTGTTAATCTAGTGGATTTATTCTTTAAATTTCTGTACAGTCAGCGGCACGTAACTTGGCAAGGTTTTGCCGTAGTGGGAATAAGTTTACGCATGTACACTTAGTGCAACAAAAAAAATATCACTTTGATTGCTTGTAATTATTCTACGGTTATTTCCATAATTTATTTTAAACACGTCTGTTTACAAGAAAGTTAAAGAAAGGAGAGGAAAAGGGAAGGACTCTTGCCAAGTTATGTGGCGGCTACTGTACCACTCGTATGGACAAATCATGGGTAAAGGCCTCTATTTCTTCCATTTCTCACCATCCTAAGTACTTCCTATTCAATCAAAAAAACCTTTGAAGTTAAAAACGCGTAAATTGCAAATATACATTAATAGATCCCAATTTTTGGAACCTGTGATGTGGTTCCGCTCAATTCCACGAAGGCTCCCAGTCATAGTGACGTGTTGTGTTACACACATTCTGTGCGAGTCTGATTTAAAGGCTGCGTGATGATAGTATTGTATAATCAAGTATATATTGTTTAATGTTCTCTCGAGGGCTCTCCGGGCAGATATTTTGTTACAAGTGCGGTGGAAAGTCGATTCAGGATGAATTAAAAAGGTACTTTCGTAAGCGAAATGAAGAAGAGGTGAAACTTTGAGCTTGAATATTTTGAGATTTTAGTCTCGAAGTGAGTTAACCCCTAATTATGAGATTTTAATTTTAGTTTCAATCAAATATTTTAAGCTTTTCATTTCGTATGTACTTTCTGAGTTTATCTTAGACATTACTGACATCGGATCAGGAAAAACATCGTGAGAAAACCTGGACTTATAGTCGATATAAGTCTGAAATCGATTACCCGTCTTGAGCAAGCGTGGTCATCAATGCTCGTGTCTTCTCTGTATAAGAACAGGCCCTTTCCCTACAGTAGGTTAATAATAGGCTGGAATTATTATATTCCAAGAATCTGATGTTTCTTTACTTATTCGCGATGAACAAATTATTTTGGAATTTGCCGATAGGTATATACAGGGTCCCATTAAAATAGATGGACAAAATTTAACACAGCGCTCAGTACGTCTAACAAAAGATATCCAAGTAAAAAACAACACTGATTTAAGTGATTTTATTTTGACCTAAAATAATAAATTGTCCGCAAATTAGTGTATTTTCGTTAGCTGATTATTTTTCTTGTAAGAATCTGATGCGTTTTTCTTATATTTTTTTTTACCATTGTCCTTATTTTGGTGGTCTGAATGATTTCTAAAAAAATGTCCATCTGTTTTAATGGGACCTTATATTTATATTCCTGAATTAACTAGAACCTAAAGGACAATAAAATTCTTAGGAATTTTAACGACGCAAAGGTAGTAAGAAATAAATCAAAATTTCAAGATGTTAGTTCTACTAAATAATTTAATAAAACTACCTAGGGACGGCACGGCTTTTCTTAGAACTTATATCACCACTTCAGTTGTACTAAAGAAGTACTGAAAGTGTCAGAAATTGTGTAGCGTATCTTTAATATAAATCATATATATATATCATCAATAATTTTGTTATCTATAATGTGTTATTAGTTCTTGTTTCCTAACTTTACGAGTATATATAGCTGTTTGTCTAGCAGGAATCGAATCGAAAATAAGGGCCTTAATGATACCCTTTATTATTATGAAAGTTGAAAAACGGTAGATAACACTAATTTTTCACAAATAATATAAAATTTAGGCATGCATTGTTCATAGTCTATCTGCCTAGCTTTTTCCCCAACTATGTTGGGGTCGGCTTCCAGTCTAACCGGATGCAGCTGAATACCAATATTTTACATGGAGCGACTGCCTATCTGACCTCCACAACCCAGTTACTGGGTAACACGATACCCCTTGGTAAGACTTGTTATCAGACTTTCGGGCTTCTGACTACCCGTAACGACTGTCAAAGATCCACGAATGATAGCCGGGACCAACGGCTTAACGTGCTTTCCGAGGCACGAAGGGGTCTCGGTATGTAAAGATGGTCACCCATCCACAGACCAACCGCGGCAAGCGTAGCTTAATCTGATCGATCGTCCTGTGCAACTGTTATTATTTAGCCACGGGCCCCATTATTCATGGTATTTCTCGAAAAACAATGAAAAACGAAGTTATTTCTGTGGTTGCAACCAAAAACATCCAACATCTCACAAACTATTGAAAATCATTTAGAAACATCATGATCTTTTTTTTAATTATGGGATCCAACGGTACCCTACACGCATAAGCGTGTGGGGTACATACGTTTAAATTTTTTTACATCCCTTCGTTACATGTGTGGGGGAGTGCCACACGTATTTTTTTTTTTTTTTTGTAATTTATTGTTTAGAGGTGCACAGAAAATACCTTGTTCCCGATTTTCATCGGTATAATGCTAATAGTCTCTTAGTAAAATGGCTGTTTCACTTCCGAACGGACGGAAAGACGGACAGACGGACATGACCATAATCTGTGTTCTGAAAGGTTTTGTGCCATTTGGCTACGAAATCCTGAAAAGATTTTGTAACACTATTTCTGATGTATTTTCGTCTGCATTTCAGACAACATGTTAAAACTATCGAATTGTACTTAATATTATAAGTACCTAATCAAAGACGTTATTATAGGTTATTACGTACTTCTAAAAACATAAAAATAAACTACATCAAGAAAGCAAATAGGTAAGTGACATTTATTTTTCCTATTGTGAAGTGAAATGGGAACAGTACTTTGCCACCTTGTTATGACTTCTGACATTCATAGGGTTTCATCCATATTTTCTAGTATTGTTAGGTTGTTTGTGAGTTTGAACGGTAGTAGGTAGCAAATTGAATTTAATCGCACGTGGTTTTACTAACTTTATGCTTAATGTATCTGAATAACACTTTTTCCTTTTCTCTTTGCTACCAATTCAAGGTTTTTCTTTCGCAGATTTAGTAAGAATATTGGTTGATCTGCCTAGCCTTTTCCCAACTATGTTGGGGTCGGCTTCCAGTCTAACCCGATGCAGCTGAATATCAGTATTTTATATGGAGCGACTGCCTATCTGACCTCCACAACCCAGTTACTGGGTAATACGATACACCTTGGAAAGACTGGTTGTCAGACTTTCGGGCTTCTGACTACCCGTAACGACTGTCAAAGATCCATGAATGACAGCCGGGACCAACGGTTTAGCGTGCTTTTCAAGACACGGAGGGGTCTCGGTATGTGAAGATGGTCACCCATCCACAGACCAACCGCGGCAAGCGTAGCTTAACCTGATCGATCGACCTGTGCGGCTGTTATAATTTCGCTACGGGCCCCAGTAAAAATATTGGTTGTGAAAAGAAAATATTTATCCTAGTTTATGGAGCGTATGAAAATGTAAAAACATTGTGTAAATTAAGAAGAACATTGTTCATGGTATGAAGTTCATTTTGTTATTTTAATTGGGAGCAGGTTTTAAGCCGAGAAATACCCTAAATCCAAAATCACTTTTTAAATTTAATCATGCATTCTATCGTTTATCACATAGGGATCAAGTACGTTTTAGAGTATCGCCGTAATTGAGGATTATTATTTTAACTTTTTTGGATCATTCTCTTCTTTTGGTTCTAAGACATACCACCGCTGCTCACAGTATTACAATGCGCACAGTACTTATTGAAGTACCGGATGATAAACAAAGATATCTCCTATCGAAATTGAAAGAGCAAGAATGACGAATGTGGGTATAAATATAAATGGTGTTTCTAAGGCCGCCTGCCATCGACCTAGGGGAACTGCAAGGAAATGCCCCTCCGTTCGCAGAACTCAATTCTGTGGCGCCGGCCGGCCCGACATTATTTACTAGGAAACAAAATAAATAATAGGCACGTTTTTAGAATCCACTCATATGTACGAAGAAATAGTTTTGCTGCGAAAATGTGGAAAATGCTGTCGCAATCATGAACTTGTTGACAATATTGAGAATGTAGCTTGTCAGGGATTCCCGTGACAGTAGCTTATCTTACATGATATGGTCACGTCAGTAATCACCGAGGGGTTAGAGAGAGGCTTACCTTTTAGAACAAGCATATTTTATCAGTTTCGTTTAACACGTTCAACGCCACGAAATAAAATGATAAATTTCCATTCAGACCATGTCGGACAACGTTGGGCGACACCAGTATATTCCGTTCGGGCCATGGGGGACAACTTTGTCCGTCAGTCAGACCTGTGTCTAAACGTCTCTTCTGAGCCGTCGGTCAAGAATACAAGGCAATATTGTACGCAGCATGACCTGCGCGACCTCCTAGAACAGTGTAATCACATCAGCACTCTAAAAAAATATATATGTTAGAAAGTTATGTTTGTTTTTCTGATAATGTTCTTGCATAAGTAATAAAACAAAAAGTCGTTTTTTTGTCAATTTTAAATGTTTTGTGTGGCTTATAGGGAAAGTTAAGTGTCGCCCAGCAATGTCCGATATGGCGTTGAACGTGTTAAGTACCACGTAATAATGTAGGAATCGAACTCAGGAAGTCATGCTGAGCAGTAGCGCTTATGTAAGTTTCCTGTAAGGTCGTTACTGGATGGCTTATACAGCCGGTCGATTCTGTTAGAATCTCACCGTGAGAGGTTAGGTGAAGTGAGCTGTCATTCCATCTGATGCTAGGGATTGATACTAATGACAGCTCACTTCACCAAAGTTATCATGGTGAGTTTTTTACAGAATAGCACTACTGCCGTACGATTCTGTAACCATCTCACCGTGAAAGCTTGGGTGAAGTGAGCGTGGGGTGAGCTGTCATTCGCTAGGGATTCACACTATTAAGTGCTCACTTCACTTATGATTTCACGGTGAGATTTTTACAGAATCGAACGGCTGTTTTTATTTCCACGAAGCATTGTTTTCATCTTTCTACGACGAACAAGTCATTACTGACGCCATAGTTCAAAGGGTAATTATTATTAAAAAATCAATGTTCAAACAAAGCATTTGCATGGTTTCCCGGTGTTGTGGTTGCGGTTTGAGTATAATGAAATATTATTCGTTGGTGGAAGGTACTCGAATTACTTCCAGCCGCCGATAACCAAATGAAACCTTTGAAATTGTACACTTAGTTATAATATTTATAGAAGTAACTAATGATGGGTAAAGCAAACTTTCAGAGTAGCCGTGCGATTCTGTAACCATCTCACCATGAAAACTTGGGTGAAGTGAGCGTGGAGTGAGTCGCCAATAGTGTCAATCCCTAGCATCAGTATGACTCACAGCTCACTCTAAGCTCACTTCACCTTAGCTATCACGGTGAGATTTTTCCAGAATCGACCGGCTGTTTCCCAAATGAGAACTTACCTACTGGCAGTTTATTTTTGAGTGGGTAGTAGGTAAGCCCATTATGTATGAATGTATCATAGAATATAATAATGTACGTATTGGGCTCATTGATAAATATATTTACCGGTGCTTGTACGCGTAAGTTCAATATAAAGTTACTTGCAGACCACTGGATCGAGAAAAAATTTAGTTTCCACCCGTGTGTGCTAAATTTTAACATACAAGTTAAACTTGGATGACCTGAAGAATGCCACAGATACCGCAAAAAAAACAATATGAAACATCATTTTGTAACACACAAACTCCACCACAGAACAATAACTTGTGCGTAATAAGGTCTCACACAGCATTGATGCATAAAAGTGTTTTTTGTATGGCACCAATCATTTACAACCACATACCTAGTTCAAATAAAGAATTAAACATACTCTTATTCAAGAAAAGGCGTCAATTTTTGCTGTTGAATAAATTGGTACCCATTGACCTTAGTATGTTATTAAGTTCCATTCCATTTAACATTGCAAGTGACATTTTTTTTTTGTCAGTCACATGATACTATAATGCATTCCATTAATGTAATTATGTTATCAATTTGAATGTCAATGCCGTCTATATTAATTTTAACTTGTATGCATTATACTTTTAAGCTCATTTTATTCTTGTCGAGAGTCTTCATTACGGAGCTTCTGTCTGCAAACTATTGGGGGACTAGCTTTTTAAAAATATTTGGACGATTTTTTACTACTCGTATTAGTACCTATTGTCGATTTCATACCATTCACTACAGTCCAAGTTTCCTCACTACGTTTTTTACAAAGATAAAATAGAACTAAAATAATAATAATAAATATATTTTAATATTTATGATGTATATAATAAAGAAAATTCTATTCTATTCTAAACAAAAGAGGTCGTTGGTATCTAATAGTCAGGTTTGAAATCGTTTTCCTAGGCTGTCTCGCTAAACCCCAGACAGCACGACATTCATTTAAAAACATTTTTAAATAAAATAGTCTAAATAACTAAGTTTCACATGAGCGTTTAGTTTGAACAGGAATTTAGATTAAATCTTGGAGATGGAGATAGATCCTTGAGATTCTCGGCTGTAAATTGTGATTGACATTTGAATTGCTTGAATTGGTATATAATACAAGGACGATTTAGCCAATAAACTCGGTACTTTTCCGTATTAAGAAAAGAAATATCAGTATCAGAAGGTTAATGAATCGTAGGCGCGTACCTTGTGTGAAAGAGACCACAATATGGAGGAGGTGTCGCTTTAAGCTGTATTGTTGGTATAACTCGCTTGCAACAGTTATCTGAGAGTCGTCGACGGTGACGGTCGCGTGCGAGTTGCTTGGCGGATGTCTCGTATCAAACTTTTCACGGGATTTCGGGAAAATATTGCGCGCTCTCCGAGTCGACCGCCCCCTTAATCACTTTTTTGCGTGTGTTCTATGCAATCTGAAAGAAAATTTACCGCATGCTTTATGGTTCAGTTTGTTTATTTCAAATTTTATCATTCTCAGAATTAACCCGGCTGTAATATGTCAGAACTACTTTGTAACCAATTATGGTGTCATGTGGTCGAATAATTTGATCACGATTGTCAACATTGGAATTGGCTTGGCGCCCAACGTGGGAACGGAATAAGTTTAGTTTATTTCAAGCTAAAACTGCCTACGAAGTTGCGATTATTATAATTGAAATCTCAAAATTACGATGATGTTATTATACAGACTGTGTTTATGGAAAAGTGGAAAACTGTTACTGGCGCTGTTCCTAATGGATTGGCTATTTGCTGTCTCTACAGACGCTACCACTCGTAAGTATGATTTATTTTTAATTATTGTTCGCGATAGCAAGTCGGTATCAGTCTATACTATACTAGCCTAATAGCTTTAGTTTTGTTGTTGTGAAATTAGTTTTTGTTTTAAAAAGTGTCAATTTGGTCAGGTTTGTTTGAAAAACATACCATTTTACTATTTAAGAGCCAAAAGAGAAATGCAATGTACTCGTACTATTATATCCGTTGGAAGATGCTCTAATAATTAGAGCATCTTCCAACGGATATAATAGTACGAGTACATTGCATTTCTCTTTTTTCCTTTAAGCTGTGGACAAGGAATTTTGCAGCAGTGCATAGAGTAGTTTATGACTAATACCGAACTGAACCAACGAACTTGCTTTATTGATCACGTGCTTTTTACGAGTACTTATCAGTTCAGTACTTTATGTAAGTAAAGCTTTTATGGAAGCTAAAGTGATCAAATTAACAGTGAATTACGTGTTCGTAATCTGCTTTAAAAAGTCTGACAACCAGTTTTACTGAGGGGTATCGTATTACGTATAACGTACCCAGTAACTGGGTTGTGGAGGTCAGATAGGAAGTCGTTCTATGTAAAATACTGGTATTTAGTTGCATCCGGTTAGACTGACAGCCAACCCCACCATAGTAAAGAAACGGCTATCTGATTTTAAAAAAGGAAATGTTGTCTATGGTTTCATAGGTAAGATTATCTTTTCTATTTTCATTGAGCAGCAAAGGCATAACTGTCCCAATATCCATATTAATAATCATAACACGAAACTATCTTGAAGCCAAACATTATACAAGGTGAATTTTTTAAACGGAAATATAGGATGATACTCCTAAAGTATAATCATATTATGCATATTTTTGAAATTAAGACGAAAGGAAATTGGTCAAAAGAGTCATGAAATCAATTTAAAGAGAACAGCTTGAATGTTATTTTAATTAAATTAGCTCAATTCTGAATTTAAGCTTTCTGACCAATAGACCGTTATCTGTCCACTGAAGCCAGTGGAAAAATGGCAGTAACTAAACAAACAGACTGTAATACCACGTCATACCTAAAGCTTTACTGAAAATGGGCATGTCGTTATTATTGGGCAATGTTTCCATAGTCCGTTTTTAATCCCAGATAGTAATCTGACATTTCAAGTGGTTTTTGTTTGCTTTTTAGTAAAGGAGTTTGATATTACACCTGTGAAATTACTATCTTGGCTTAAAAAACTGAACAAAAGTATTTTTAAAGAACAAAATGCCTTTTACTATAATTTTGCTTTACACTTCAACGATTATTTGGACAATGGAAATTAATAATAAATCAACTTTAATATAAAACTCACTCTTTAGCAAATATGTCGAAAATGGACTTCAATATCATTTAATATACGCTGAGTTTTTATAATAATGCTACGTGACGTTTTAAAGCTTTTCATAACAAATGAATTCATTAAGATCTCCATCAGCGACATCTAACTAGATGTGTGGAGCTCATTAGGGTGATTGTCTAATCGTCTTGTTCAAACTGCTAACTATAGAACACAGAAGTGTCATTGACTTCACTAACGCGGCTGAATGTAAATTAAGGTAATAAACACATCGATTAAAAACGCGGAAAAAAAATCATTGGCAATTAATTATTTAGTTGAATCTGAAATAATTATTACCTACATGGGATTAAATTTATATTTAACTTGTTTTTGAGGTTGTAAATAACGAATTTTACTATTTTAATAGGCCCAATTTAATTTGATGTAAGTACAGACGCCAGCACATCAAGCTACCCGAAACTGTC
The DNA here is from genome assembly GCA_949629135.1 of Eremobia ochroleuca. Classification (NCBI taxonomy): domain Eukaryota; kingdom Metazoa; phylum Arthropoda; class Insecta; order Lepidoptera; family Noctuidae; genus Eremobia; species Eremobia ochroleuca. The sequence continues at coordinate 14,148,188 of OX451389.1, forward strand.
AAATTTTCCCAATCAATTTTGAACCTAATGGTTTAGCGATAAAGTTGAAAATCTATTAAAGAAATTTGACAGATTGTAGTAGCTTGATGTGCTGGCGTCTGTACAATTCATACATACACCGCAATATTTTTCTATGAATAATCTAAAGAGGGATTTAAGAGCAGTGATTAAAGCAGTTTAGAAAATTAGTCAATGACTCGAAAAGTTGACCGTTTGTCTGAAAAATGCTATTGAAAGAATTTCGATGTCATAGCCTTTTAATAAATTTTCATATGACCGGCCACTAAAACGTCACTCAATTTCCAACATCATAACTACTAAACTTGGCTACCATTTTTAAAATATTCCGTCTATCGATATCGATTAATGTCACGCCGTTTACAGTACAAAATACATATTTTCTGACTGACTGACTCCTTGATAAAAATGCCCTTAAATGGTTGAATTGAAATAAATGCTTTGAGTTTGCGTCGAAATAGACGAAGCTTTTCAATATTTTCCCTAAAAGAACAAGAAAAAATTCAAGTTCAAGACTGTTAAACTCAAATATGTCAGGAATGACACGTACGTCAACAAAAGATAAAATGTCACTTCCGATATTTTTATTGGATTGTTGGTTCCCCATGTTGTCAATGTTGTTTTGAAGACACTTTATTTCGACACATTCCTATTATCTACATCGAAGAATTAAAAAAAAAAAACCTTCATAAGTCCTCACCTTTGTCTTGCGCCACATGTCATGCTTCAGACCGAGTGATTTGAGCTGTGCGTTGTCTGTCAGTGATTTAAAAAAAAAGTAGTATGAAGATAACTTAAGGCCGGTGGTTCATGAGGCCGGAAGCCAACTGTTAACTTTTATTTCACGATTTACTATTAGACATTTAAGTTCGGCTTAAAAACACCGCGGTAGCAGACCAGAAAAGTTCAAATCTTCGATGCGAATAACTTACTTACCTACATACAATTGGAGATTAAACGAACTTACCTGAAGTGAAGTTCTATCCAAATTATACGAGTTGCTTCGTCCGAAGAGATTAAGATAACAATGTAGTAATACGTCTAGGGTATCGCCTTTCATCCACTAAGTTTGAATATTTTTATTTTTTTTTTTTTTTTTTTTTGTCGGTACTTTGTCTTCCTGATAGTTATGCCTGTACCGCCACTCATTTAGTTGAAAGCCTGGAACCTTTTTTAATATTTCACTTTAGGTATGGGGTTCATAGGGTTGGGAGGGAACTAATCTCTTCGGACGAAGCAACTCGTATAATTTGGATAGAACTTCACTTCAGGTAAGTTCGTTTAATCTCCAATTATACTTCGTTGCTTCGTCCTTCGAGATTAAGATAACAATGTAGATTTTGAAAGATGGTGAAATATTAAAACACTGAATTTTTATACTTAGGTACATGTATATTAATCAAACCTTACAAGTAATAAAGTAATTAAATTGTAGTTTTTCTTTAATTAGGGGTAGATAAATTTAAGTTATTAATTTTAAGTAATTAAATCTAACATCGATCAGAGGTTAGGATTGATAAGGCAAATTGATCAGTTTGTTCACATTGAATGTCTCTATGATAATATCTAGCGAAAAGATTGGAGCTACCACTCCACCCAGCTGCTTTTCGTATCGTGTCAATATTGACACCAGCTCTATGAGCAGCTGAGGTGGCTGCGTGTCTGGTGGAGTGGGCAGAAAATACTGAAGTGTCAATTCCGCTAATTGATAATATATCTTTTATCCACCGACTGATGGTATTTGTGGTTACTGATTTATGTGGTTTTTTAATACTTATAAAAAGGCTATTGGCATTGTTTCTCAAATGTTTTGTCCTATCAATATATTCTATAAGAGCCTCAGCGGGACATATTTCCGGTCGATCTTTGTAAAATGGAATATTTAAACAAGGTTGAGATAAACCAGGTCGAGATGTTTTTAACAAATCGTTTATCTTGATCAATATAAGATTATCAGTGACGTTCATATTTTCTAATTTGATTTTGCTAATGGTTTGCACCCTGTGTGCAGTTACAAGTATGAGCAAAGTTACGGCCTTTTTGGTTAAATGTTCGAAACTTAAATTATTATTTGGGTACCATTTTGATAAGAATTCTAAAACTATTGACGGGTCCCAAGTGATATTATATTTTGGGGCTGGAGGACGAAGTCTGTAAAAACCTTTGAATAGCCTAGCAACGCGATCATCAGACCCTACTCTCGATCCTAAGATCAAAGACAGAGCGGAGCGATGACTGTTTAAAGATCCGTATTGTAAGCCGGAATGAAATAACTCAGTGAGAAAATACATAATCATCGGAATTGACGCCTCATGTATTTTGATATTGTGAGTCTTACAAAAGTTTACCCAACGTCGAATGGCAACGTCATATTGTTTTATTGGCCTTTCAGATAAAGAAGCTATCATAATATCTAAAGATGATGGTGGTACTCCTCTGTTTCGTAACGCCGTCCTGATAACTTCCCTGCAATCAACGTGAGCTTGGGGACACTGTTGGAAATAGACAATAACACTTTATCAGAGGGTCTAAACTGAACTAATTCTGAACAGAGAAGTTTTTGATAAAGTGGAAACCAGGGTTGCGTGGGCCAAAATGGAACCACAACAATACCCTCCGCCTGGTCGTATATAAGTTTTCTTAATACTTTTAATATAACCGCAAAAGGAGGAAATGCGTAGAAACAAAGATTTGACCAATTTAAAGTAAAAGCATTCACAGCGCATGCTCCTGGGTCTCTATTCCATGAGACGTACTTAACACATTTGTTATTCAACCTTGATGCGAAAAGATCAATTTTTGGTTGCCCAAAGGCTCTCACAATCTTTTCAAAAGCATGATCTTTAATCTCCCATTCGGTATCGGGGTGAGATTTTCTAGACTCAGCATCTGCTATTTCGTTATCTTCCGAGCTTATGTATGAAGCGAATACAAATATACCACGAGCTTCACACCACTGCCACAAAGATTTTGTGATTTCAGTTAAATGTGGAAATCTTACTCCACCCATACGGTTGATATACGAAATAGCAGTTGTGTTGTCAACGCGTAGTAACACCTGACAATTTTTTAATCCTTTTGCGAATGTTTGTAAGCCCAAGAAAGCAGCCAGGAGTTCTAGACAGTTAATATGTTTGTTAGACTCTGTGTTACTCCACTGGCCACTGGCGGTCTCCGCACCGCATGCTGCCCCCCACCCTTTTTTGCTAGCGTCTGAAAATATTTCTAGACAGTAGCTGTCCCGTCTAATAGGATTCACTGCGGTATCAATAGATTTTAACCACCAGGAAAAATCGTCCTGCAAATACTGTGGTAAAGACATGTGGCTATCATAATTACTCGTTTTACACAATGCAAGGTATTTGCATCTTTCCATCTGCTTGGTGTAAAGCCAACCGTACTGAATCGCGGGGCAGGACGAAGTGAGGAGGCCTACCAAGCGAGCAAACTGTCTTATTTTACAACGAGATTTCAATTGAAACGATTGTAACTCTTGTTTAATTAGATTTCGTTTTTCCTTAGGAAGGCTAACATGAAATTCTTTTGTATCTATCACAAAACCAAGGTATTTGCAAATATTACTCGGAATCATACAACTTTTTTTTTTTTTTTTAATGTTAATTATGAATCCTAAGGACTCTAAAATATGTTTTGTCTGTAAAATATTATCTAAGCAATCTTGATAATTATTAGAAATGATACAAATGTCATCTAAGTAGATAGATGACAGATAACCTAATGATCTCAGTAAACAAATTACCGGTTTTAATAGCTTTGTGAACACAAATGGAGCTGTGTTTAAACCAAACGGCAAAACATTGAATTGGTAAATTTGACCCTCGTACCTAAATCGTAGGTACTTTCTATACGTCGGGTGTATAGGTACTAGAAAATACGCATCCTTTAAATCAAAGGTGGCCATGAAACTGTTTCTTGATACTAATTTTAATGTTGTTCTTAGATCTTCAATTTTGAAATGTTCTGTTACGATGTACTTGTTTAGAGACTTTAAGTTTAAAATAAATCTGTTTTTGCCATTGGGTTTTTTAATCAGGAAATAACTAGAAAGAAACTGTCCTTCACATGGTTCACAATGTGAAATAGCACCACTGTTTAGAAGGTCAGTGATGGCCACCTTGTATTTAAAGGACTCACATGAAGTTAATGCAGGTAAACTTGGTTCGTGTAACTGATAGACAGGTTTAGTAAACGGTATCTTGTAACCTCTTATCCACGATAATACAACGAGGTCATTAGTTATCAATTGCCATTGATCATAAAAGTAGGATAACCGACCTGCAAAACGTACCAGGTCTAGCGCCGCGGGGCTTGGCGCTGCTGCAAGCGCGGCTGCTGTCGCGGCTGCTGCTGCACCGGTCGCGGGCGCGGCGCCGGCGCTGTTCTCCTCGCTGTTCCCGCTTGCCGCGCTGTCGGGAACGGAGGCGTCTGGTTTAAAGTCTGGACAGGGGCCTGTCTCGGTCTCTGCGCTGGTGCAGGTCTTCGAACCTGTGTGTTTATTTTAATCTCAGCGCCTGATTTTGATATAGCTTTTGCAGCTTTTAGAGTATCGGTCAGATGTTCGCCAAATAGAAACTTATCGATTTCTGTATTGAACAGTTGATCTTTTATATCTTTCTTGATTGTAGAACATATAAAACTGCGCCGTGTCATGGACTCGCTGTGTTGTGAGTCACACATCAGTCGACCGGCTTCGATCAGTAATTTTATTACCGACTGATCTTTATAACCTGCAGAAAAGAGTATGCTTAGGGCTTCACTTATACAAGATATACTTGCTGCGACCTGCACCTGCTTATTCTCTAAAGCTTTGTCTTTTTTTATTAGCATCTCCGATAAGGCGGCCTTTATCTCTGGATTTAACTTGGGTGCATCAATCTTTGTGCAGTTTTTTGGAACCAGATGCTTATCAAGCAGCTCCTTTCTGGCATCCTTGGTCAAGCCTGTTGTTGCGATGTGTTCCCAGCGAGCAGATAACTCGCATCTAATGTCTGGTCCATATTTTTTATCCTTTGATGGAGTTTCGCCCAAGAGATTCAGAATCTCTTCGTCCAGCTCAGGAAGCGTTACTTCAACAGGTAGTTCCGATTCCCCTGCCTGTACTGCTTCTGTAGCAGGAACATCATGTATCGTCGAGGTGGACGTACCCGGTTGTGGCTCATCTCAGTCAATAATCGGAGATGACGCGACATCACCTTGAACTTCCATTTCAGCTGGAATAGAAAATGTACCAAATGTAGGTATCGGATAGAAAATAGCGCGGTGATAGTCCTCAAAACTATCCACAACACCAAGTTTATAATCCATACCGATATTCAGAATTACGAAATCGAGTGATAACATTTTGTTATGTAGGTACGTGGATATGATCACAACTACCAATGTTCCTAGTATACAACTAGTGGTTTTAGAGCGGCGATAGTCCTTAAAACTACCCACAACACTATGTTTTAGTCCGTACGGATATAAAATGCAATTATTATTAAGTAGGTCATTAACTAAAGTGAAGGCAACATTCCTTTCAAATGTACACAATCACTAGTAGTATATACCCAATGAATTGGGAATCCAAAATTATGTGAAGGTAACATCCCCATAAGATGTACACAACACTATTTAAGATAATATGACATCATGTCAGATTATGATACGGATATAGTCCGAAAAACTATTCACAATATCTTCCGTTTGTAAAAATAACACTTCAGCTTACCTTCATGGTCCGATAGTACCGGCGACATAATAATATTCGTCGACGAGCTACTACTCTCGGAACAACTTCGAACACGCGACCTTCTGTCGCGTTTATTAAGTTTCCTTTCGAGTTTTCGAATCTTCTTTCTTAAATAATCACTGTCGTCGTTTTTGTGACTACGTTTTGGCATCTTTTTGCACAATTCAAATGAAACGAAGAAAATAACGTGGTGATCGGCGACGCACTAAAACGCGAATGAGTGGCGGTACAGGCATAACTATCAGGAAGACAAAGTACCGACAAAAAAAAAAAAAAAAAATATTCAAACTTAGTGGATGAAAGGCGATACCCTAGACGTATTACTACATTGTTATCTTAATCTCGAAGGACGAAGCAACGAAGTATAATTAAAGAAAAACTCACGCCTTCTTCCCATGGAGGAGGTAGAAATTAAAGAAAAAAGAAAAAAAAAACCTGCTACGATATCCTTTTGCCACGTTTACGTTCAAACATCTGGTCACACACGCACGCCGGGAGCGAGTGACTTCGAAGTTTTAATACACCAGTGTCCTACATCATATCCTAATCTCATGTTATCACCAGGACTATCCAGGACTATCACTTTCCAATACGTAAGCGTTCTGAAGGTTCCCTAAGACAGGAGCTTACACCACTTAAGTCCATCAAAACTAGCGCTGTAAGCAATGCTTGCGTTACCAAGTAAGGGTTAGTTTACACTGGGGAACTTGTAATTTAATCAGTGGTGTTATGCAAGTACGAGTACGTCAGATCGCGGATTGGTTCGGTTTAAATAACTTTATTTCTCATTAAAACAATCGTCACATAGATGAGAACAATAAATCTTATTACTAATTATATTATCTCAGTGCGGGTAGAAGAAAACAAAAAAAAAAGTATGATTGATCATTGTGACCCAAATTGGAAGCGAGTTCACTGCATTTCTAAGATAAGGTGATGGCACAAGTTATAAGATGTTGGTGTTTTAGACAAACGATAAAAAGAAGAAAAAGTTCGTGTGTCTTGTAGTCAAGACACACGAACTTTTTCTTTAAAAGTACTAACTTTTAGTATCAATAGCGTGCTTGAGATGGCTGGAAGCCCTTTGATTCGCTCTCATGAGGAATTTGGATCGCCAGAATCATTTGTTGTTAGTACAAAATGGTTCTCTAGAATTGATAGATTATAATGAAATAAGAGTATAATCTGACGAGGGTACACTTTTATTGTCTTACTGCTTTTATTTACTTATTCTTCAGAAAGCTTACAGTCAAATATCTAGGTGAATATGTACATGTACAAGTAGCGCTTACAGTTGCCATTAACAAGCTTCCACAAGAAGCAAGAATAATTAGAAACCTGAAGGAGAATGGGCAACGTACTATGGGCTTCTGCCCTGAAACCCAATAGCTGTAAGAAATATACCAATTGAAAGAACTTTTCAAGTAGAACCTTTGTTTCTAATACGACTTTTACCAATTGTTAGTCGGTTCGGAGTTATTAATTACCTAAATAGGTGACCTTGGTTGACTTGGGCACCGAAGTTAAGGAATATAATCATCATCATCTGCCCAGCCTTTTCCCAACTACGTTGGGGTCGGCTTCCAGTCTAACCGGATGCAGCTGTATACCAGCATTTCACATGGAGTGACTGTCTATCTGACCTCTACAACCCAGTTACGGGTAATACGATACCCCTTGGTAAGAGTGGATGTCAGACTTTCAGGCTTCGACCCGTAACGACCGTCAAAGATCCACGAATGACAGCCGGGACCAACGGCTTTACGTGCTTTCCGAGGCACGGAGGGGTCTCGATATGTAAAGATGGTCACCCATGCACAGATCAACCGCGGTAAGCGTAGCTTAACCTGATCGATCAACCTGTGCGGCTGTTAAGGAATATAATACACACAAAAATAAAATATAAAATACGCATTGGAACTACATCTATATACTTAATACCTGACCAAAGTTTTCAGTATTATTACAATTTCTTACTAAATACTACTAAAACGGAGCTAAAGTTGGTGATTTCTAAAAGAAAAAGTTTTCTCGTCTTTTCTCGTGTTCTGCTTCAAACAGTTTAATTGCCAGAACTCTGGTCGATTTAATTACTATAGATTCGATGATTAAGCTCCAGCATTTTCCAAACTACCTTTAAAGCAGCGCAGATGTAGCTTCTTATTCGGTTACAATGAAGTACATACAAAGAAGAAGGCTAACTCAAATCAAATCAATATACAGGTTGTACCAAAAAGGTGTGGTCAAATTTGAGGGTGTGGTACAGACCATCAAACTCAACAACTTTCTCCATGGGACCAATATCGTAATCGCGAATCAACTGTCCCATGATACAAAACTTCAATACCTACTCGACTCAAATATAATATTATACAACATTATTTTTAGTATATGGCAAACCCGAAATACGTGTCTAGTATTTATATTTAAAGAATCGATGTACAAAATTTCAAAACTGTATCATGAAAAATCACGAAGTTATAAGCTTGTTATGTTACCTGATTGTCCGTACAAAAAATTGGTTACCATTTACCACGCGCCGCCGGCCGATCGGCTGTGACCTGTGTTGTGTGCATATGACTGTACAATATGTACTTAGTGTCGTTCGGTGTCCAACTTGTTACCATTTTTAAATATTTTTGGGAGAAAATTTATAACATGGTGTAAAAATTATTGGAAACGATTCAGTTACTTATTCTGAACAAACTATATTCAGGTTTGCAGTATACTAAAAATGTTGTATATGGGAATTTTTTTTTTTACGGTGTTGTTCCCATGGAGGAAATTGTTCATTCATTAGGTTATCACATTATTTGAAACCACATATTTTACATTACGTATTTTAAAGATACACTATTAAAATAACTAACAACATTTAACTTTCTAGCCATGGGACCTTTTCTTTTTAGTATGTAACAACATTAAACTTATTTATATATACTTTATTGTACACCAGAAAATACGTAACAAAAAAAAAATACAATTGTTACTACAAAACATACAACGGGCGGCCTTATTGCTTTCTGCGATCGCTTCCAGGCAACCTTGGAATGGACAGTGATTGCGTGGATATAAAAAAAAAGGGGTTGTCATTGGTACAAAATAATAGGTATACCTACGGTATATTTAGATATATATATGCTGTATACTTAATTTCATATGTTAACCTAATCGCCATACTGTATTTTTTTTTGGAACAAATACAGGTTCTCAGAAATTTTATAGTAGGTTTCATCAATGTTAACATTATGATAGTTCGAAAACTGTGTTGCAGCCATTAGCACCCTTCGAGAAGCCTCCAACAATCAAGCAAAGAATAGACCAAACCTAAATAAAACACCCGACATGCATAATAGGCATCATGATAAACACATTTTGAACAGCGATCTACTTTACTAAATCACCGTTAAAAAGGTGTGAATCCAAAAGGAATCGGTGTTGCCTTGTATTTGGATTATCGCGGTGAAACTTGACGTGCAGTCAATTAGTAAGGTAGGGTGTTCACCGGGGCGCGTTCCTAATTTGTCAGTGACAACGTCGGAAGTTTAACAAGCCTAGTTTTAACAATATCAACCACTATAGTGCCATTTAGAAAACATTAAATCAAATTGTGCTGTCACGGATTTATATAGCCGTAATATTTATGGCTCAAGTTTCCATTACGTCGATTGTTTATTAGGTATTTAGTGGCGTGATTTCAACTCCGTTTCGAATTTAGATTAACTGCTTCGTTCGTCTAGTACGAGTAGTCGCAAACGTTACTGATAAGGATGAGGTCCTGGGTCTGATTCCCGGGTCGAGCGAAGTGTTTCTACGTCGTTATCACATGTATAATAAAATTTGAACATGAATGATGTATTGGTTACGAAAAAAAAAAATTATTTAAAAGAGTGGCCGTGGAATTTCTTGGCCGGTCTTCTCTATAGCTACTACGCTTTCGAACGAGCAATTAGATTCATCTTTCTGACTGACCGATCCCTTAACAATTCAAAAGTGCCTGTAATTGGTTTATCACACTAATCACACGAATATAATAAAGGCGTGTGAGTGTGTGTTTGTATGTTTGTTACTTCTTCACGCTCAAACGGCTGAACGGATTTGGATAAAATTTGGTACACAAATAGTTTATAACCGGGATTAACACATAAGATACTTTTTATCCCGATATTCCCACGGAATCTACACTTTTGCGGGTGAAACCGCGGGGCGCAGCTAGTAATATTATAAAGACGAAAGTTTGTGAGTGTGTTTGTAGGTTTGTTCACCAAAATTTCATTAAAATCCATTTAGCCGTTTGTGCACGAAGAAGTCTTCGCGCACAAACGGCTGAATGGATTTGGATGAAATTTGGCACACAAATAGTTTATATCCAGGATTAACACATAGGATACTTTTTATCTCGATATTCCCACGGCATCGACACTTATGCGGGTGAAACTACGGGGCGCAGCTAGTTTGAAATAAATGGTTTGAGTTTGTTATTGGGTTTTCCATCTGGGATTTCTCAGTAGCAGCCCGGGGTCTGGATTTGTGCTCGGTTGATGAAAATAGGCTCACCCCCTATTACGTGGGATTTAAGCATAGTTGATGAAATGTGGGTGTACTATAGGTACACCTCTGCCTAACACTTCGAAGATTACAGCCGTGATGTTATGTAGGTGCTCCCTCACTAGGAGCATTTGCGTGTAATGTAACATTACAGATACGACTTTGAACATTACATTACAATACTACTGACCTGACTGACGAGCATTCGCGTGTAATGTAACATTACAGATTCGACTTTGAGAATTACATTATAATACTACCTCCCTGACCGATGAGCATTCGCGTGTAATGTAACATTACAGATACGACTTTGAACATTACATTACAATATTACCTCCCTGACTGATGAGCATTCGCGAGTAATGTAAAATTACAGATACGACTTTGAGCATTACATTACAATACTACCTCCCTGACTGACGAGCATTCGCGTGTAATGTAACATTACATATTCGACTTTGAGCATTACATTACAATACTAAATACCTGACTGACGATAATTCGCGTGTAATGTAACATTACAGATTACGGGCGAGGACCGCTCCGTGGCCTGCCGGACAAATTTAATTACAAGTGGAGCGCATTGATGTTACAAGTTGTATCAAGGTATTACACATTGTATCATTACAAGGTGCGCATTGTAATGCTCGATTTATACAACGTGTAACGTTAAATGCGCAAAATCTGAAAATAGTTTGATCAGAATAACGAGCAGAATTCATTGAACCACTTTTTAATATAGGTCACATTTTTCAAAAAATCTTCATTAAATACGTTGCCGTGTCTATTTATTAATAGGTCAAGCAAGCCAATGTCAGCGCGGCGCTGCGGCCCGGTGACGACTCCTCCCTCGGTAAAGCTTTGTCACAGACGCAAGAAACGATCAGAATGGCCAGTAAAAATAAAACAGCACATAAAACCTTTACAATTTTTTAATGATTTAAATTCTCTCTGAAATAGGTCATTGAATTAAAAATCAGTTGGGGTGTCTAAGGTTTTGCGCATTTACCGTTACACGTTGTATAGCCACTAACTTCTATCCGCGACTTCATCCACGTGAATTTTCGTGTTCAACCGCACTCCGTCGCATCACACCCCGTCGCATCGCACCCCATCACATCGCACCCCGTCGCATCGTACCCCGTCGCATCACACCCCGTTGCATCACACCCCGTCGCATCGCGCCCCGTCGCATCGCACACCATCGCATCGCACCCTGTCGCATCGCACCCCATAGCATCACACCCCGTCGCATCGCATCCCGTCACGTCGCACCCCGTCGCGTCGCACCCCGTAGCTTCGCACCCCGTCGCATCACACCCCGTCGCATCGCAACCCGTCGCATCGCACCCCGTCGCGTTGCACCCCGTCGCATTGCACCCCGTCGCGTCGCACTCCGTCGCATCACACCCCGTCGCATCACACGCCGTCGCATCGCAACCCGTCGCATCGCACCCCGTCGCAACGCACCCCGTCGCATCGCACCCCGTCGCATCACACCCCGTCGCACCACACACCGTCGCATCGCACCCCGTCGCGTCGCACCCCGTCGCATCGCACCCCGGTGAATCGCAACCCGTCGCATCACACCCAGTCGCGTCGCACCCTGTCACATCGCACCCCGTCGCGTCGCACCCCGTCGCATCACACCCCGTCGCGTCGCACCCCGTCGCGTCGCACCCCGTCGCATCGCACCCCATCGCGTCGCACCCCGTCGCATCACACCCCGTCGCATCGCGCCCCGTCGCAATGCACCCCGTCGCATCGCACCCCGTCGCGTCGCACCCCGTCGCATCGCACCCCGTCGCATCGCACCCCGTCGCATCGCACACCGTCCCATCGCACCCCATCGCAACACACCGCGTTGCCCGCGCTATCACTTCGTTTTCGCTTAGGGTGTTTTCTGACATTTTTTTGCTCTGGTCCTAAGGGTCATAGCGTGATGTTATAAAGCCTTACTATTAAATGCAAAAATAATCTTTCAAACCCGACGGGTAGTTCCACAGATTACCCCCCTACAGACAAACAAGCAAACAAATTTTACCTCTTTATAGTATTGAGTGTAGATAATATTTATGGCTCAAGTTTCCATTACGTCGATTGTTTATTAGGTATTTAGTGGCGTGATTTCAGCTCCGTTTCGAATTTAGATTCAATTCCCTATTGTATTCCCGCTTACATTTCGGTACTTCAAGTTACTGAATTTGGATGACACATTTATTTTCGAATTCACTGATAAGGGAGTTTGAGAGTCTATTTTGTGTGTACAATGACAGCGTGGAGTCTCTTGGATAGCATAAATTACTAACTTTACACATAATTTCTACTGGATATAGGTACGCTTGTCCCTAGACATCCAATATTTCCTGAAATGTTTAAACCCAAATAAGTTAATTTTAAAATTAGGTGTATGAAACTGTGTTCCCATCTAGTCTGACCTGTATTTTAATATTCACAGCATTTATAAATGGCATTACTTATTTTGTTATTGTCGAATCCTCTGAAAGTCATTAGTGAAATTGTAATTGTGTCACAATTCTAGCCGTTTCGATGACTGTTAAGTCAACCTGTTCATCGAATGATTTATGACTTGATTTCCAACGACTTCGGGTACATAGTGATAAATGAAGAGCTCTGGTGGGCCAGTGGTAACGGACGCGACTTACTACGAGTTGTAGGTCGTAGGTTCAAACCTAGACAGATGCTTCTTTGAATAAATTATTTCATCACCACTGCTCTCAGAACGGTGAAGCAAAATATCGTGAGGAAACTGGCACGTTTTAGAATCCAAAACTCGAAGGCATGGGACATCTACCAATCCGCACAGGGCCGACGTGTTGGATACGATAGGACCCACTTCCTCTCACCGAGAGAAGACCTGTGTCCCAGCAGTGGCAACATTTGTTGTAAGTCATAAGTTATTTATTTCTTAACAAAATACATTGTGTTGAAAATATTACAGTGATGATAGCTGAAATAATAATAACAAACAAAAAAAAAAAAAAACATTAAGTACGTCCATATTTAAAAATTCATCAAAATGGAACAATATAAAATAAATAATAAATAATTATATGTCAGTAATTCGTCTTCAGATGCGCCTTGCAGGTCACATATTAAAAACCTTCTTAAGTCCCCTCCCCACTCCACCGACTTCTATTCCTACTCCTGCTCTGTGCGCGGTGCGGTTGTGGAATTCACTACCGCCTGACATTAGGGACTGCCAAATTGTAGCAGTTTTTAAAAGAAGAGTAAAAGAACACTATCTTTCCACTTCATCACAGTTGTGTATGTATTTATTCTTTTGATTACGTGATATTTATTAACATCTTAGTGATATTTATTTTAGAAGTATGCATGTATGTTTATTTGTATGTATGTATGTATATTCTCATATTGTTTAGTTTTATTAAGAGAATAATTGTTTACGATTTTATGTACATATTTTTTTTGTCTTCTTTACTCTTTCACTCACTGTCTACATCTCTCTGTCTATTTTCCTATCACAGGTATGCTGGAAGAGATTTCTTATGAAATAAGCATCACCTTTGTACCTATTTTTCTGCTCTGTTTTTTCTTATCTGTTTATATATATGTGTGTACATAAATGGCAAAATAAATAAATAAATAGTGATACGATAAAAATAAATAATAATAATTAAATAGTTTAACTGCACCTTCACGTAAAAACATATGGTTTACACAAAAAATAGGCCTAAGGTAAGTAGGTTACAGTTTGCGCACTGGATAAAAATGTATCCTGTTAGAGTTATGAGGAGCTGGAGCAGGGTGTAAAGGTCACTCATTCTCTATAAAAAAGGGAAGGTCCTCCGAACAGACGGGTATTGTCTGGTGGGCAACTGACCGCCGTCGGGACGTTGTATACAATATGCTAGATGCGCGCTAAACTCTGCTTGCGCGATGCAGGATTTTGCGTGACGTCAGCGTCAGATTGCATGTCGCGATGTAGATGTTACCACATACAATAGAGCTTTTATTTAGGTAAAGACAGGAAAATTCATTGTGAAACAAATTGACTAAGTATCAACTTAAATTTTTCGTATATTCAAATTGCAAAGTACAACTTGAGAGGCCCGTGGCTAAATTATTATTTAGCCCAACCGCGGCAAGCGTAGCTTAACCTGATCGATCGAACTGTGCGGCTGTAATAACAGCCGCACAGTTGAGTCTCTGGATGGGTGACCATCTTTACATACAGAGGCTCCTCCGTGCCTCGGAAATCACGTTAAGCCGTTGTTCCCGGCTGTCATACGTAGATCTTTGACAGTCGTTACGGGTAGTCACAAGCCCGAAAGTCTGACCACCAGTCTTACCTAGGGGTATCGTGTTACCCAGTAACTGGGTTGTGGAGGTCAGATAGGCAGTCGCTCCATGTAAAATACTGGTATTCAGCTGCATCCGGTTAGATTGGAAGCCGACCCCAACATAGTTGGGAAAAGGCTAGGCAGATGATGATGATTCAAATTACAACTATAATTCTTTGATAGTTGTATGAAATGGCTATAATACGGCAAATGGATGTGGGGTATCATGTTGCTTAGCAAATAATTTCCCTGTATTTACACAGCTATCTAATGTTTTATGTCTCACTGAACACACATTACATTAACAAATTGCTAATCTCATCAGATGAAAGCCTCACATTTATGTTATCATGTCAGAATTTCGTTTTAAGTTCGATTAATCATAAAATTATGACTTTGCACCCATTTTACGCTTCAGGTGCCACGTTAAATATATGATAAGTTCAGGACACTGTTAGAAGCAAACAAAATAATGAAATATTATAAAATATTTATTTAGCTCTTGTACATATGTACATGATATGTCACATATAGAAGAAAAACAAAAGAAGATGTAAAATATTTTAAATTAAGAACAATAAAATATAAAAATAGGTTTTATACCTTCTTGTTGGCTCTTACAATATTGCGAGGCCAGAAAAATAAACAAAATCTGTCAATTAGTGACTAAAGTAAATTATTATGAATCTATAGGTAATTTGATTAATTTAGAAACAGCCCGCAAATGTAATTTACTGTCAGCTATTCTAATTTCAACAACTCAAACCTTGTTATCGGAAGCTGGAAACATTTTAGTTATTCTGCCCAAAAGCCAGTGAATAGCTGGAGTGTTTGGGTTTGAAGCTACACTACCATATTTTTCTTAAGATTTTGTAGCTCTTTTTGCCACTTATATTTACTATTCAATAACGATAAATAGTCATTTCACCACGCCTTTAAAAAATGCTGCCGTGCCAGTTCACAACATCTCCAAAAACAAAGTCGATTGGAAGGGGCCTCTGTGATATCTGGGTGAGGATAAGATGTCAGGGAACTACCATTAACAAATGACCTGGAGTCAGAAATAAAAAATCATTATGATCTTGCGAAAGAGGGGTAAAGGGGCTAGAATTTAATATACTCTCTATCTCTGCTTTAATTGTATTGCTCATGTATTTGTCTCGTTTGTATTATTTTTATTTTTATCATTGTCCTCTCAACCAAATCACCTGCCACGTAACCTCTTCACCACCCTTGGTTAACTGGTAGAGAATGCCTAAGGCATTAAGTCCGCCTTTGTACCTTTTGTGCGAAAACTTTAAATAAATAAATATGTAAATATTTTTGATTAGCTCATTATCGCTACTCTTTTTAAATTACAATTTGCAGATTTCACTGCCGCTTCCCATAGGCCACCATGATTTGGAAGTCTATAAGTGGGAAGAAAATGAAATTAAATATCTTTGCGGAGGCATAACTATGAATCGCATCTAAAGGTTTTACTATTAAGTATACAGCTTATAAAGCTCGTTTAATGTATTTTTAGCTCCTTTAAAATTATTTGCATTATCAAAGTATATATCTGATGGGAGTCCACGGCGAGCTATGAACCGCTTTAAAGACGCCAGAAAGGTTTCAGCGCTGTCCGTCCGTCCGTCTGACTGTCAGCGGGCTGTAATCTCATGAACCGTAACAGGTAGACAGTTGAAAATTTCACAGTGTGTCTTTGTATTGCCGTTATAACAACAAAACATAAAATTGAGTTGGTAAAAAATAAAGAATAAATAAAGAAAAAATAAAGCCGAAAAAAACACGTTTCTTGTATGAAGACCTCCATGCAAGAAACGTGTTTTTTTCGGCGTTGTGGTACGAAACCTTTGTTGCTCGCATTTCACCAGTAATTTTTTATTCTTCTTCCACCACAAAATAGTTGTGTCAATTCTGATGATCCATTTTCCTCTTGCTCCCTAGTCACCGACTCACGGTCCGGACCGTTATTGGTGACATCTTACATTCTATCGAGTTTCATCGACAATTCTCTCGCGCTGTGATTCTCCATTCTATAATTAATTTATTTATTTCTTTTGGATGTGGAGTGATAATGGAGCAGTAATAGCACAGTGGTAGCGGCTGTACGAGTTAGAGGTCATAGGTTAGAACCCAGATAGGACCTTTACTTTGTGAAAAGTATTTCATCACCACTGTTCTCAAAACGGTGAATGAAAACATCGTGAGGGAACCAGCATGTCTCAGAACTAAAAATTCGAAGACGTCACATTTACCAGCCCGCACTGGGCCCACGTGGTGGATTACAGCCCACTCCCTCTAATCGAGACGAGGCCTGTATCACAGTAGTGGGGCTGACTATTATCCTGTATTTCTTTTGTTTTTATTTATTCATTGACTTTGGTGATAGGTAAAAATGATTTTTCCCTTTGTTTTAATGTCTCTTCTTTCTTCTCTGTAGGTGTACTACTGTCTGTTATTGGTAAATCTCTGTCTAACCATTCGGAGGCTACAGGCGTTACCTTGTTTGTAAACTTCTAAACTTTTCTAAAACAATATCACAAAATGGAAAGAAAAACAGTATATTATAATAATACGTATGTCAGTTTTGACCTGATTACGTAATATTTTCGTTTCGTGGGTCGCGTCAGTCGCGTGCCTTGGAACTAATTTAATAAAAACAACACAGTTTACTAAAGGGTATTTTGGCATTACCGCTTAGATTCATGTCACACACTAACCTTCTTAAGTTAAGCACTTTATCGTATTAATTGTGATAATAGTTTATAGTTCGTGAGAGAATACTAAATGTGGTTTGAAGCGAGCAAGGAGAATTTTAAAGCTGCACTAATCTCTTTATGAATGGAAGTTCTGGAAGAGTTTAATGAATAGGAAACTTAAGATGTTATTTAGAAGATTTTAAAAATAAACTACCGATGCTTTCGAAGAAAGGCATTTCTCAATGCTTCCCATATGACAAGCCACTAGACTGTTGAAGCTCGAAGAATGACAGCTGGGACCAACGGCTTAGCGTGTTTTCACCATCTGGGAAATTCTCCAAATAATAAATGAAAACATGCACAGGGAAAATAGGTTATAAAATAGATTATGTTATTAAAATAATTTAAATAGAAGAAGAGCAGAATTTAGACCAACACCAGTTGATAGCAATGTAATAACAGATTTTCCACGGCTTACATATAGCCAATTAGTATTAGTTTCCCTAGGAACATACCGTCTATCCAGGGACCGGCCGCGGCAAGCGTAGCTTAACCTCATCGATCGACCCGTGCGGCTGTTATCAAGCCCGCACAGCTATCCATTCAAAATTGTAGTACAATTTATACTAAAAACTACATTCTTTGGGCCTTTAAAAGAAAAAAAAAAAACACCCAGCATTTTGTGAATGAGCATGTCCCCCAGCTACCATAGTTTACAAACAAGGTTAGTTCATATCGAAAAAAATCTCAGTAACAGAATATTCGGAATCAATTTATTTTTGCCCGGAGTACGCAACTCCGTTCTGACCGCCGATAAAACTCGTGTTCAACGGCTAAAACTACTTCGTTACATAGCGTAGTTGTGGGAAAATCAAAGGTTTTTGTTGCTTTGTTTAATCCATATCTCTGTCTTTAAAGTAAATACTTAAAATATGAGAAGAGTTATCATCTGCCTAGCCTTCTCGTTTTCTTTTTTTTTAGAAGAGTAATTAAAATAAATCTGTAGTGTTCGATATTGATTGATTCATTTATTGATTGATTTATTTATTCTTGAACGATTACAATTGTATACGAATATTAAACTTAAAAACTATGATCACACACGCACTTAAAACAAAACTAGGACAGTAATGACTAATAATAATTAAATGTCAAAAAAAAAGTTACAAAAAAATGTCAATAAATAATTTAGTAGGTAATAATAATGTCAATGATTAATTTAGTAATAGTAATGTCAATGAATAATGTAATAATAACAATGTCAATAAATAATTATAGTAATAAAAATATTGAGATATATTGGAAACACGGGTGACCATCTATTACATTACATATCAAGACCCGTCTGTGCCTCGGAAAGCACGTTAAGCCGTTAGTCCAGGCTGTCACGTGTAGATATTTGATAGTTACTATGGGTTGTCAGAAGCTCAATAGTCCGACAACCAGCTACCAAGAGGTTTCGTGTTACCCAGTTACGGGAATGTGGAGGTCAGATATGTTGTCCATGTAAAGTACTGGTATTCAGCTGCATGCGGTAAGACTGGAAGCCGACCCCAATTTTAATAATTTTAATTAGCGAAAATTCCTGTAGTCTCCTAATAAACTCCGATTGACATGAAAAGAAATGACATGAAAGGAATTAACTTATCTGACGAAATATTATTTAGATGAAAGTCGCTATTGGAGTAATTTTTACTAAAATTAGAGCGTGTGAGTAAAACCTAAATAGTTACCTATTATTCTAAACAAACACAAACAACACATAGTACAACACAACACTCAACAAAACAACACAACGAAAGAAAGAAAATACGTTTATTTGCGGAAACATGACGCAAAGAAAGAATACAAACACAAAAAAAAAACTCACATCACACATCTCCCAACACTTTGTTTGTTGACCCGACAGACGTTGTCCTGTCTAAATTTCAATACTTCATATAAAAATCCAATAGAAAAAAAGACGTTCAGTTTTTCCCGAATGTGAAATTTTTCCGGTTATATTTTCCATTTTTTTCTTCTATAAAAATCAAATTTACTATACTACTACATACTATTAGGAACATTTAAAGACAAAAAGTAGCACACAGATTACCTAATCGACGTGTCCGTGTGTGCAAAAAATGAATAACGTAATAAACTTACAATACCATAAATATGTATAACAATATTACAATACCATAAATATGTATAACAATATTTTTGGTATTGTATGTTTATTACGTTATCTATGTATTTATTGAAAATTTTTTGTGGATTTATATAGCTTGTTTTTTTTTACTGGCTCCAAATTTTTACAGGGTGTTCCATCCATGAATATGAATAACTTTCACTATGGAAACAACTCTGCGATCGCGAAAAAAAAATCAGCTGTTTCATACATTTTGGTCAAGTAGGTATTGAACTTTTGTATTAAACAGATGATTTTATTTTCGTGATTTGAAAGTTGGTCCCATAGTGAAAGTTGTTCATATTCATGAGTAGAACACCACGTAAAAATTCGGAGCCTGAAAAAAAAAATCATCCAGTATCTGGACTATCTTCTTCCCGCGGCTTAATATAAATAAATTATCCAACGGGGACGTGCTACCGGGACAAAAATATACCAAAGATACCCAGGATACCATGTATCTCCTAGCTAAATTTTATCGAAATCTTTTCGGTGGTTTAAGCGTGAGAAGGTAACACGCAGACAGAGTTACTTTCGAATTTATAATATTAGTATGAATTTATAATATTAGAATAATAAAGGATTTCATTTAATTTCCATTTCATTTTTATTATATAGAAATAATAACTTATTAAGATCAAAATAATGTCAAGGCGAGCAATTTTTTGAATTTTTAGGTATAAATAAAACAACACAGTTAATTTAACTGAAAACAACTGTCCAACCGTTTTCAAACTGTTTACATTGAACACATAGGTACTTAAATATTAGTTCAACATTATAATTATCTATTAGCTTTGTAAAATCTGGTAATAACAGCCTCGTTAGTCGACATTTGAGTTCAGGATTACTTGACCCAAGATGACCTTTTGGATTAATTGATAAAAGAAGATTTAGGTTAGCAGGTTTGTACCTAAGAAGTGGGGAACCTGTCCCACCGCCGACGATTAGCGAGAAGCGAGTAAAGCTAGCAAGTAGAAACGAGATGGGGACCAACGAGCAGCGAGTGTGCAGTTCGGATAGTTTTGTCGCTAGGCTACGAGCGAGTGCGACGAGGAAAATTACTGCCCAGTCATTTGCTGGTATGCGTATGTACAGACGCCAGCACATCAAGCTACCCGAAACTGTCAGATTTTCCCAATCAACTTTGAACCTTATGCTTTGGCACTAAAGTTGAAAATATATTAAAGAAATCTGACAGATTGTAGTAGCTTGATGTGCTGGCGTCTGTACCAAGCGGGAAGCTATCAGTGAGTGTTCTGCCTGCCAAGCGAACGTCGCTGAGCGGGTATTGTCTTTGGCACTAAAGTTGAAAATCTATTAAAGAAATCTGACAGATTGTAGTAGCATGATGTGCTGGCGTCTGTACCAAGCGGGAAGCTATCAGTGAGTGTCAGTGAGTGTTCTGCCTGCCAAGCGAACGTCGCTGAGCGGGTATTGTCTTTAATAGCTTTTCGCTGTGAAAAACGAACGTAGAGAGAATTCCCATCGGGTAGTATGAACAGTCAATCAACTATTAATACAGGCTGGCAATTCAGTCACCTGCTTCCGGCAAGGGGGTTATTCTACCCGTCATTTTAAACAACGAAACTCTTAAGTATCCGATTCGTGAGAAATAAAAATCAAATTCCTACACAACACGTAGACAATTTAACTCAGTATATTTCGATGCACGCATGTTTTTTTTTTTCAATTTGTGTTTGAGTTTTATTGCGAAAGTTGTTTAGAACAACGTGTAGAATCAACCCCTTGACGGATGCTGGTGACTAAATCGCCGCCTTGAATATTTATTTATATCTCTTTTACATCCATTGTTTCTTGAGTGAGAAACTAGCCGATAGCTAGTCGCTTTCTCATCTGCGGTGGGACAGGTGTGTTATCGTTGTTAAAAACAATGTAGTACTTACTTATTACGTGAAAATTACAAAATTACAGGTATTTTATGGCAATGCCTCAGTGATTTTGGGGCGGAAAAAGCCGAGGCTTATAAAAGTAAAATTGCGCCTGACAGATTTGATTAACGATGCCTTAAGGGGTTATTGAGTTAAGTTCCTCTACCAAAAAATATTACCTTAATGGGGGTATTTGATACCGTGTTGTTCCTAACAAAAATAAGTATACATACATATTTACTTCAAACAGGTCAGAATTATGTTTGAAATTTATTTCCTGTCACAATTTTAGGTTATAAAGAACGAGGAAAAAGTGTATGCGCCCAAAACGAGGGCATTGTGATATGTAAAAATAAATAGAACAGCTTTTTTTTTTTGTGAAAAAGAGAAATGTAGCCAATATTTCCTTAAAGTCCTGTAGGAGGAGCTCGTAGCTAAGTAATAAGAGCCGCACGGGTCGATCGATCAGGGTAAGCTATGCTTGCCATACCTAGATCCCTCCGTGCCTCGAAAGCACGTTAAGCCGTTCGTCCCGGCTGTCATTCTTAGATCTTTGACAGTCGTTACGTGTCATCAGAAGCCAGAAGGTCTGACAAACAGTCTTACCAAGGGGTATTGTGTTACCCAGTAGTGGATTGTGGAGGTCAGATAGGCAGTCGTTCAATGTAAAGTACTGGTATTTAGTTGCATCCGGTTAGGCTAGGCAGATTGATTTCCTTAGAGTCCTGTAACAAAGTATGTATATACGAAATAAGTAATGTTACGTAGATTACTTACGAACTCTTCAGCTATGCAAAACTTCAGCAATTAGAAACCAAGGCCCGTTTAAAGGTGATCTTAATAAGACTTTCTGAGATTAGGCATTCAAAACTTTACATCCAGGCGATTTAGTCACCTCAACAACTTTCCTTATGAAAGGAAAACAGGGAAAGATGTTCAGTCGACCTATTCTGTAAAAATCTTACCGTGAAAACTTAGGCGAAGCTATCAATAGTTTCAATCCTTAGCATCTGGGCGGAGCGGGAGGGTATGTCAGACTTTTACTGACTAAAACCCACCCGTGTTCCTTCAGTTGCCTGTGCCAAGGGCCACGGTAACTCTTTCGAACCCGGCAGGATCGCTACCACCCTATATAGTAAAAAGTTCCATTTATAAATTCAGAGCGATACTAACTCATCGTCTAACAGTAAATAAAGTGAAAAGGCAGAATTTGACGAAATGTCCAATCGTCGGCAATGGGTCACGCTACATTTCACCTAGTGACCAATTATGGCCTCACATAGCGTGTCATGTTTATGCCAGTTCTGTCCTAATTACCGTCATTACATGATTTCCAAAGACAAAGTTGTTAAATTGTCAAAACCAGAAACTAGTTTGTTGGAAATTAATTTATTAATCGTCATAGATATTGACAAACTTGTTTATTTACTTATTTGTTGTTTATTTAGGTTGATTAATTGAAAACTATTTACTAATTAAATATAATCCATCACTGATCACATAACTGTGTGCTTATCGTGATGTTTATATAACTTTCATATAATAAATTACTACCTTTGTAACAATTTGCTACAATTAAATCTAAGTACTTGGCAATTTAACTATATTAAAGACGTATCATGTCTTCCTTTACTCGTAAGAATTAGCATTTCGTATGGCATCCAATGTATTCCATGAACTCTGTAAGACGAGGGTTAATCATATACGCCGCTTCACGAGATTCATAATTAGCTAACTAATTCTAGTCTCTAGTTCCAATGGGGCTAAAACAAACGATTTCCACTTAACCAAAACCACTTAAATTGCTAATGGCCTTTTGGTTTTCTTATTGTAGGTAAATATCATAATAAATAGTGAAGTAAAGCAAGCTAAAGTCAGCGACAAAAGTCTGTTAACACTTCAGTTTTTTTATATCTTAATTATATAGCTTAATATTTAACTTTAATCGGAATAATATCTTCATCACAACAGCCACATCCACGGTGACCGCTGGGCGAAAGTCTCCACACAATGGGTGCCTGAAGGTAGACGGTGCGGCGCCGCCGGACCGGCCCAGAAAGATATGGCGAGATGACGTGGACGCGTAGCGCGAGCGCTGGTTTCTCGGTGGCGCGGGCAAAGAGTTCCTGGAAAGATTTGGGGGAGGCCTTTGTGCAGTAGTGGGACAGTAAAGGCCAACCAAAAAAAAAAGCATGTGTGCAGTTCACACGCGATACAAGTGTGAAACCTTCAAAAATGTTATTAGGTTTCTGCTTGAAGGCAAGAAACACTGTATAATGCCTTCTATCTCATTCTCTCGCACGTTAAATCCTATAGATGTATGTGTTTATCTCTTTTTACTGTCGCTTTTTCGTTTCATTAAGTTTCAAATCACAGCGATGCTAAAGAAGTTTTCACTTTGAAAATCGGAACAAAACTAAAATTCAATTTATAGTAGATGATGTGTAAAAGCTGCTACTATTGTAATATCGTCTATATTGAATTGATTTAATTGGTAATTGATTTTTATCGCTGATTGCTAATTAGCAGAACATTGTTATTGAAACTTAAAAATATGGTTTAAAATATTAATTAGGCACCATGCTACCTACATATTAAATCAATAAGACCCTTTGAATAAACGTTCTTTACAAAATTGGTTAAATTTAATTAAAATTTCTGCTCGTGTTGTTGGTAGCAAACCGAACGCGATTTCCCAAAAGGTGAAAACATCAACATTTATAGGAGTGGGGTGTTGCTAATATCTGTATCTTTACGAGCTTATATCGTCTAACATTAAAACAAACCTATTCTGTGACTTGAAAATAAAAGACACGAAACGTTTGATTAACTGCCGTAGTTTGTGCGAAGTCGTAAAAAAAGTAATGAGTTGTATTTTGGCACAGCTCCGTGTAAAGGTTTTCTATGGCGTGAGTCAGATGTCAGTACAGACTATTCGATCAAACAGTGACGATACACCCAATTGGCTTTCAGTAACTTAATGTGTGTGTGTGACAAAAATATTTAATGTATCCTTCTTATGTATAATGTAACCTTTCACTTAGACGTGTCGATAGGAGAGGATTTGGCTCATTGTCCACATACGATTTTCTTGCTGTAAAAAACTACAGTTTATTCGCCGTGTCTACATACTAGGCATGGTCGTCAGTGTTATACGAGTATGGATCACTATGGAAGATTGCTGACAGACACGTTTTTTTTTGCGGCGCGATTTAAAAACCATGTTTAGGCACGGTCATCAGTGTTGTATGGATCACTATGGAAGATGGTTGTCAGAAGTTTTTTCTACAGCGTGGTTTATACGCCGTAACCATAAAGAAACCGTGCCGTCTACAAAGGACCTTTCTTGCCTTACTGTAGTTTTCAAAGCGCTGCAGTCTTTACTCGGATGAGCTGTAGGTACCTTATTCGTTCAATACTCAAGTCGATCGTGGAATTTCATGGCATTTGAGGAAACGATGATAAGTCGACATAACTGAAGTTTTGACGAATCTTCCCCTGTCAATTTCAGCTCTTCAACAAATTAGATAGTTTCACTGTTGTCAGTAGTTATGGTTGAGCTTACTAATTGGTGTAAAGGTCTACAGACACCAATTATCACGTTTTACTTATTAAGTAACGATATAGAAAACTACACTTTTATATAATTATACCTGAAAATGTTTTTTCCGACCTTGTTAAGTATAATCGGTATTTAAAAATAAAACCGCTGGGAGCTGTACGATGTGCTTCAAAAGTGATTATAATTGAATAGAACTTTGAATAAACAAAAAAATTAAGTTTTCACTTCAAAGTTACTGTTTATTTATATAACGATTATTGGATTATAGTAAACATATAATAATATGTTTTACAGAGTGGTTTAAATTATATCAAGAGTCGTAGTTTCAAACTATGTAAATATAATGACTTACAAATATTATGACGAAGTATTTGTGAGTTTGTATGTAGAGGGTTAATGTTCGAGATTATTTATTCGATTCCAAAGATCCTTTCACTAGTGAGGAGCCACAGTATAGCCGAGTATCATAGGATGTATTTTATGTTAAAACAAGAAATTTCACTCACGCGGACGAAATCGCGGACAGAAGTTAGTGGCTTGTAAATGCCTGTGCCTAGTTCGTTCGCATTTGATTAGTGTCTCTTGCCACACTAAAAAAACAGGTGTCTTTCTATTCTTCCTTCATACAGATTCTTTCTTCATACCGATTGTTATAGGCACTTAGGGCAGTGACCTGAAAGCAGGCCAAGTGCGAGTTAGTTTCCATTGAGTTACAAAATCTTTTAGACCTGAATAAAATCCTTAAGTAAAATAAAAAATATGTATAAATCCCTTAAATCCTTTAGGAACATTTTAAGTCATTTAAAGATGATAGTGTTTTTTTTAAGTTTTATTTAACAGGTTCACTGTCCACAAAGTAGACACAATAGTTAAACAATTAACATGAATCATATGTGATTCATGGGACAGGGAATGGGTTAAGTATGTACTTCTGTTATGTAATTTGACCATAATAGCGGTGTTTGGGGTATTTGTATCATTGGTTCCTAACGGCATTTTTATGCAGGTATAAAATAAATTATTATTAAATAAAGATGTAGAAACTATTTCTCTATTTAAATGTCGATTAAAAGAGCATTACCTTTCCTCTGTACTGTGAGTATGTCTATATATATATATTCGAGATGAATAGTGCTTCTCCGACATAAACAACGTGTAACGTTAAATGCGCAAAACCTGAAAATATAATAGTTTGATCAGAATAACGAGCAGAATTAATTAAACCACTTTTTGATATAGGTCACATTTTTCAAAAAATCTTCATTAAAAACGTTGCCGTGTCTATTTATTAATAGGTCAAGCAAGCCAATGTCAGCGCGGCGCAGCGGCCCGGCGACGACCCCTTCCTCGATAAAGCGTCATCGCAGACGCAAGAAACGATCAGAATGGCCAGTAAAACTAAAACAGCACATAAAACGTTTACAATTTTTTTATGACTTATTTTCTCTCTGAAATAGGTCAATTGAATTAAAAATCAGTTGGGGTGTCTGAGGTTTTGCGCATTTAACATTACACGTTGTATATATGTGTATACAACGTGTAACGTTAAATGCGCAAAACCTGAAAATAGTTTGATCAGAATAACGAGCAGAATTAATTGAACCACTTTTTAATATAGGTCATATTATTCAAAAAATCTTCATTAAAAACGTTGCCGTGTCTATTTATTAATAGGTCAAGCAACCCTATGTCAGCGCGGCGCAGCGGCCTGGTGACGACTCCTCCTTCGATAAAGCGTCGTCGCAGACGCAGGAAACGATCAGAATGGCCAGTAAAACTAAAACAGCATATAAAACCTTTACAATTTTTTTAATGACTTATTTTCTCTCTGAAATACATATGTATGTCAATTGAATTAAAAATCAGTTGGGGTGTGTGAGGTTTTGCCCATTTAACGTTACACGTTGTATATTTTAGCATTATGTATTTACTTATATTAATTTTCGCATTATACATATGTGTAGGTATATTATAATATGTTAGTTTTACACTTCACACATTCATATTTCTCTCTTCATGTTCTCATACACTACTGTCTACATTTCTTTTTTACTTCTCTTTTCGCAGGTCTGCTGGAAGAAATTTCTTAAGAAATAAGCAGTACCTTTGTACTCAAATTATGTTTTTGTCATATCCGTATGTATTTTACTGTGTGTATATAAATAATAAAATAAAATAAATAAAGATTATTATAAAAAACTAGGTACTTAAGTAACTTAAAACCTACCTCAATACGGTAAAGGAATTAAACATCAATGTAGAAAAGTACTTCTGTAAGTTAGTGCATGTAAGTTGTAACTCGCTGCGATGCCGCATAACTCCAACGTACACTATGAAGGATGTAATAAATACATACATTGTTTCAGACGAGCCGGGTTTCAGCGCACCGATAGCGAATGTGACCGCGCCACTCGGTCGGGAGGCGATCCTCGCGTGCTCCGTACACAACCTGTCCACGTATAAGGTCCGTAACATTGACACCTTTACTATATTACAGCGTAAGTGGCACTTACGAATGACGTAACTTGCACTGCAGATGTCTGCTTTGCTGCCTTTGTACGAGTAGTACTTTTTTCTATTTTTATTGTTGAATTTTTATGAAAGCATATGGAAATTAAAAGTTAGGTGTATGAGCAGTGGTGACCCAGTGGTAACGACCACGACTTACGAGATAAGGTCGTAGGTTCGAACCCAGACAGGCGCTTTACTTTGTGTAAATTATTTCATCACCACTGCTCTCAAAACGGCGAAGAAAAACATCGTGAGGAAACCGACATGTCCTAGTACCAAAACTTTGAAGACATATGACATCTACCAACCCGCACTGGGCCCGCGTGGTGGATTACGGCCCACTCCATCTCGCCCTGAGATGGCCTGTCCCAGCACCATGGAACATTATTGGCCGATTATACTAGGTGTCTGAGTACCTACCTCGTGTAGACCAGTATATAAACTAACCAATTAAGGTTACTAGTTTAACTTACTTGGGCGGTTTTTTAAAGGTCAAATATTCAGTCAAATCATGAAAGAAATTAATTACGAACGAGACTAAAATTTTCCTTTGGAAAGTCTGGCAAGCCAGATTTTGTAAAAAAAGCCTGAAAAACGATGGAATAAAGTAGTCCAAAGCTTATGCTAGGTTACCAGCGAGATATTGCATATGCTAAATAAAAGACGACTTAGAGAATTTAGAATCCTACAGCTCTTATCTTGAACACGTTGTTGAAAGCGCTTAGATTTTCTCCAGCTTTCTGCATAAACTTGCTGTGTTTGTTAGAACAGGCTTTTGAACTTTTAAGTGAAGTACATAATTATAACCGTTTGAGATTACGTGGGATTATGTGGGAATAATCGTATATATTCTGGGTACGAGATTAATTTATTATACTGATTGAAAGTATGTAATGTTTTATATTTAGTATTGAGAATCCAACGTTCCTGAACATATAACATTTATTTATAGACCGTTATAATTGTTCATTATGGAACTTTCGTATACCTACTCAGTTTTGGTACTCCATGCTGAACAGCGGGTTAAGTGTGTAACACACTAACAGTAACAGTAGTGTTAATTTCGTTGCGTTATTTACGTTGTCGAGCAGATACATGTTTTGAACATGATATGAAACAATGGATTTGCAATATCCTTCAAAATGATTCAGATTGTAAGAGAAAGTGTGTTACGTAATTAGAGTGCAGTTCAGTGATATCATACTGATAATAAAATTGTTTTCAGCAAAGTTTAGATTCAACAGAGTTCTCACTAAAGATCCCTGCTTCGATTACCTTGCTGAATGATATGAGAATAGATAAAGTGAGAGAGATAAAAGTATGACAAGATAAATAGACTGCTGCTATTATATCTTGGGAATTAGCACGATAAGCAACTCAGATGAAAAGTAAGACCAAATAATAAATCAAACTTATTTTGAACATAATCAAAAGAATATTAATGTACGAAATTGACCACCAGCCCAGTTACTATCACTTCTGTTGTTAACTTGATGCAAAATCACAAGTAATCGCATTAAATCAATGAATAAATAAAATGAATAATAATTTTGCATAACTTGATGTCTTGTCAGTCAACCACATAAAAAAATCATAGATCGGAAAAAAAATAAATCTTTTGGCGCTTCATTGGAATTGACGGGGGGCTGTTGGTAAATATTTGTGTGCAATTGTATTGAAAAAACAAGATCGCGGCGTTAGTTCCGATTTTCGCCACGCGCCAATAGTTCTTGTGCAGCTATATTGCCAATCAGACAGCCCAACAATAATAGATCTCATAGATACAATAATAGAGCTCATACTTGTAATATTGTAATTCCTAAAGAGGCTTTTAAATTACAAATGAGAAGTGGAGAGGTGTATTGTTAGCGGAGCGTACACATCACCCCGTCGTGACAGATCGTGACTGCTCCATCTCCAATTAATCCTAATTTCCTAAGGATAGATACACAGAACTGCTTTTATGTTTGGAAGTGACTACCATTGAACGATAACGAGAAGCCGCCTGTGATTGAGAACTTAGAATTTGTTTTTCAATTTACACTAATTTAAAAATGTACAAGGTGTCAGGAACATCGATGCGCGACCTGTTATACCATGGATTCAGTACATGATTCTGAATGCCCTGCGTTGAAAATTTTCAACGCAGGTGATTCATCATTTTGATCGCGTAAGTTTGCACTTCCCTATGAAACTTTTTTTCATATAAATTTTTTTTATAACCGACGAAAAATTTCTATGCTAGGAGGTCTAAGATTATGTGATGAATTCATGGTTACAGTTTGCGCGTCGATGTCATGTAAAGACGCCAGTACATCAAGCTACCCGAAACTGTCAGATTTTCACAATCAAATTTGAACCTTATGCTTTAGCAATAAAGTTGAAAATCTATTAAAGAAATCTGACAGATTGTAGTAGCTTGATGTGCTGGCGTCTGTACATTGTACACCCTGTATCATCATTATAATATAATTCGTCTCATTATCTAGAAATTACTAATGTGTAAAACAAAATTAAGTAATTTGATTACATTTTGCATTTATCTTCCCAGAATGATTACATTAGTTTACAAATTTTAACTTTTTTTTTATACCCCGAAAGAAATGTAAGTATATAAATATGTTAACTTACGTTCCTTAAACCTAAAAGTATTAGCAAACATATTATATCACGTCATAATTTCTTCCTGTGGTCCAATGTTTTTTTTTTCAACTACCCAACGTGCTGACGCCAGTTTATTGTTTATTCGTTCGCTTCAAACAACAATTATTTTTTGGGTTGTTGTATAATTAATTAAAAAAACATAACGTTTATTTTAAAATTATTCAATAATATAAATACATCAAATTAATTTATTATTGTCGCACATTAAGAAGCTCTCTGGACGACTAATTGATTCATGTATGAACTTGTCAGTTTTTGAAGAACAACATCAAGGATTTTGGGATGAAAACATGTGTGGGGATTACAGTTGGTCCATTAAAAGAGGAACTGATTAAAATAATTATAAAAAGAAGGCAAAAATTAATCATTTTTAATTGTTTTTAGTTGTACGGGCAGTTTGTCCGTACACGGAGATGTAGTATGTAGACTGTTGGTGGACACGAATCACACGGCATGTATACGGGAAATAAAATCACTGTTCTGTGTCCGTTATTGATTGCTCGATTTATTAGGAAAAACATTAAAATATATATACATTAAGTAGGCTACTTGTAGTTGGCGCGATAGCTTATTCAGCGAATGTAACAAGTAATCGGCAAATAAGCAAATGCTTGTTAAGGTAGTTATTAACACAATACATTTCATGTGGCGATGCTCGTACATTAGTATTACCACCAAAATTATGTAATCCAGTTAAGTAAATAAATATTTCTCAAACCAGGCGTGACAATTTTTTTTTTCTGGATACTTCTACCTAAATAAACAATAAATTAATAACTTTCAGCTGGGGTATGAAAACCGTGTAAACTAGTGTTATTAATTGAAGCAATTACGAGTATGCATGAGCGCGTTGATCCTTTATCGTTCAAGCGGTCGGTCGGTCCAATACAGTTTTGGATCAGTTTATCAACTTTCCGAACTATTACAAAGCTACCATGCAAAACGTCGTAATGACTTACTGCCAACAGTATCGTATTTCACTGTTACCTTATAAAACTTCCAATAATGTCATATGAACCTGGGAGAAACTTTTTCAATCGATGTTTGCGTATGAGTGTACGAAAGTACGCGAATGTCGCATTACTAACAAACTAGTAGTTTATAGAGCTTATTTAGATTTTTATAAGGGCTCTTGTGGTCGTAATGGTGTTTTAAAATGGCCATAAACATTTGGTAATAGGTTGCGTGGTTGCGGGTTGACACGCAGACCATTCTCACAATCCACACGCACGTGATATCGAGGAGTCGGAGAGTGGGGGTGACCCACAGTGACCACCGGACCTGGTTCCTGCACATTAGGGAGCTGCGGGAGACGGACAGAGGATGGTACATGTGCCAGATCAACACGGATCCTATGAAGTCACAGCTGGGATATTTAGATATTGTTGGTAAGTTGAATGAATGATGAAATTAAATTATGTTTATTTCTGTAAGTAGATCTTTGAAGACACGTCAATTTTTGGTCAATAATCGAAAGCACGTTAAGCCGTTGGTCCCGGTTGTCATTCGTGCATCTTTGACAGTCGTTACGGATAGTCAGAAGCCCGAAAGTCTGACAACCAGTCTTACCAAGGGGTATCGTATTACCTAGTAACTGGGTTGTGGAGGTCAGATAGGCAGTCGCTCCATGTAAAATACTGGTATTCAACTGCATCCAGTTAGACTGGAAGCCAACCCCAACATAGTTGGGAAAAAGCTAGGCAGATGATGATGATTTTAACGCTGGATGGCTCAAAACTCAAAGCATTTATTTTAATTAAACTATTTACTGGTACCTGGAATTGTCAAAAATTCGGTTACTTAGTCAGAAAGTTGAAGCCCATTCCAAAATGCAGATGTCTATGGAGAAGAACGTACCAGGAACTCCATGGGCACTCTTTTAAATCGAGATATTACAAAATCTTGGATAGTGGGTAGGTACATTATTGTTATTGCTTCTATATTATACAATAATTGTGCCGGTATTTTACCTGACTGTTAGTTAGTCTTCATCGATTTCAAATCTAAGCAGGCTCATAATAAGAAACTCATCTTTATTCAGAGTTAAGAATAATTCTAGAATTACCCACAACGTTATACGGTACAGTTATACAGTATGGAAACCACAGATACGGAATAAATTATACCACATGCTTGTTATCGCCTTTTCTGACGAAATAAAAAAAAAATGACCAAAATCGGTCGCGAAAAAAAAAATCAGCTATTCCCAACATTTTGACGAGTTATGCGAACATAAATGTAGAGAACAGCTGATTTTTTTCGCGACTGATTTCGTTCATTTTTTGTATATCGTCAGCAAAAGCGGTAACAATTATGTGGTATAATTTATTGTATGTATGTGATTTCCATACTGTATAATTAATATTTGTGTTAAGTAAGTTGTTTATATTACAATAAAGATTCGGTGAAAGACACATTATACTCAGATGATATAGTTTCAAAGACAAAACAGCCGTTTTCCAGGAAAGCTACACCTACAGATATTCTAAATATACTACTTGGGCTTAGAAACATAAAGCTATGTAGATTACAATGATTCACATGTGTGAAAGTCAAAGTAAAAAAACTGTTTTTCAAGAAAGCTATACCTCATCATCTGCCTAGCCCTTTCCCAACTATATTGGGGTCAGCTTCCAGTCTAACCGGATGCAGCTGAATACCAGTAATACCAGTTTTACATGGAGCGACTGTGCATCTGACCTCCAGAACTCAAGCTATACCTACGTGTAGATAATATATGAGGCATTCTAAATATTGTATTTGGGCTAAGAAACGAAAAGCTACGTAAAATACATGGTTCATGAATATGAATTCTAGTGAAACTGAGATTCAAAACATAATTTAAGTAGGGTGAAACACATGTCTTATTAGTATCTACTATCTAGTCAATGTTCCACAAACTGGTAGGCACTGCTTCCTGTAACACAGGTACCGCCTAGCTCAGTTTTCTTTATGTAAAACAAATCTTTTATGATAATAATTATAATACTAGCGATACAGAGCATCAGGGACATCGACGCGAAAACTGTAACCATGAATTCAGCCCATTAGCGTAGAAAATTTTCGTTGGTTATAAAAAAAAAGAGATCAGCAGTTTCATAGAAAAGTGCAATACCTACGCGGTCAAAATGTATGAAACAACGGATTTTTTTTTTTAATTATTTGAAATTTTTCTCCGGTTCAGAATCACATGGTTTCAGGCTGCGCGTCGATGTCCCTGGTTTTTTTTGTTTTTTTTTCCTGTTTCACATTCAGGCAGATTTGATTTTTGACGAACCTAAAATTTTAGCTTTCCCTATACGAGTATAAAAACATATACACGATTATTCCTTCTCCTAACATTATCTTCTTTTCCGGCAGTTCCTCCCGATATCCTCGACCGAGGCACGAGCACCGACCAGACAGCGCGGGAGGGCGCATCGATAAATTTAACATGTGCCGCGACGGGATCACCGCATCCGCAAATTACTTGGCGAAGAGAACATTCCAAACCTATTACCATCTCAGATGGAATGCAAGGTAAATACTGTTTGAGTATTAACTGCAAGATGTACCTATTAGACGTGCAAATTCTGCTCGATGCATATTTTATACAACGTGTAACGTTAAATGCGCAAAACCTGAAAATAGTTTGATCAGAATAACGAGCAGAATTAATTGAACCACTTTTAAATATAAGTCACATTTTTCAAAAAATCTTCATTAAACACTTTGCCGTGTCTATTTATTAATAGGTCAAGCAAGCCAATGTCAGCGCGGCGCAGCGGCCCGGTGACGACTCCTCCCTCGGTAAAGCGTCGTCGCAGACGCAAGAAATGATCAGAATTGCCAGTAAAAGTAAAACAGCACATAAAACCTTTACAATTTTTTTAATGACTTATTTTCTCTCTGAAATAGGTCAATTGAATTAAAAATCAGTTGGGTTGTCTGAGGTTTTGTGCATTTAACGTTACACGTTGTATATATTTTAATCTCAAGCCTTTGGACCTGTAGAAAGAGTTTCTTCGGCATTTTTTTACTAATTGGTTTCCCTTGCAGCTTCGAATTTTTAATATTATTTTTTGTTACGAGTATGTTGTTTTGTTTTTGTTGAGGGTTATTTTTGGCACGACCGTCAAAGAAAGCAGAAAATGTCGAGACTATTAAGTATTTTTTCATCATAAGCGTAAGGGGACATCGTCGCGCCAATTGTAGAAAATTTTCGTAAGTTATAAAAAAAAAGTCTTATGTTTCATGCGTTTTAAGCGTATAATGACTGCACTCCATGTAAAATACTGGTATTAAGCCGAATCTAGTTAGACTGGAAGCCGATCTCAACATATTTGGGAAAAGGCTAAGCCGATTGATTGGAGTATTGCAATTTTGTATTAAACATCAGACTTTTTTTAATAACCCTCGCAAAATGTTTACACTGGTGGGTCTAGAATTTTGTACTGAATTCATCGTAACAGTTTGCACGTTCATGTCTCTTGCAACCAGCCGGTCGATTCTGTAAAAATCTCACCGTGAAATCATAAGTGAAGTGAGCACTTAATAGTGTCAATACCTACCATTAGGGAATGACAGAGCTCACTTCCCGCTCACGTCACCTAAGTTCTCACGGTGAGATTTTTACAGAATAGCACTGCTGTATATATTCATATTGCGCGAACTTTCTTGGCTCTTTTCAACTTAGGTATCAGAGACAGTCAGGGTCCGCTTCAATCCAATGTTTTGAAGAAACGTGACATGAGAATAATAGAATTTAGCCAAGTTTGATGATGTCATAAGATAGTTCTACGGATTGAGTGAGAGACTAAATGATAAATGATAAATGATAAATGATTTATTTTCTGTAAGTAGGTTTGTACAAACACTTTTACATGTCAATCATATTTTTTAAACTAGATGAGGTCGGCGTTTCCTATCTGACTACTCTGAGAAGAAAGGCCGAAACAAACTCAGAGGTCACAGTCTCTTTTAAAGTCCAGACATAATCTTGGTCAGATCATGTGAAGACCATGTAGATTGGTGTCTGAAATGGTCTTTTGAGTAAAGAACCACACAGATTGAGCGGGCCTGTCCAGTCAGTGCACGCATTTGTCAAAAATCGTGCAGCTCAACTCAGAACTTGAGGAGCCTTACGATTCGACGAACAATACCAATGAAAGGACATTTGGGTAGGCCGCATAAATGACTCAAACTGCCAGATCATGATTAAAACTAACTAAGAAGGAAAACCGAAAAAAAGAAATGACCCACATAGTCTTCACACTCACAGTAATAATAATAAAAATAAGTTACTTTACAAAGTAAATATCCATGTCATTGTTTATATAAAATTCATCAATGTCAATGTGTATATAAAAATCCAGATATAATCTTTGAGGACCATGTAGATTGGTGTCTGAAGTGGTCTTTTGAGGAAAGAACCACACTGAGTGGACCTGTGCAGTCAGTGCACGCATTCGTCAGTAACCGTGCAGCTCTACTCAGAACTTAAGGAGCTCAACGATTCGACGAGCAATACCAAGGACAGGACATTTGTGTAGACCGCATACACCACTCAAACTGCCAGACCATGATTAAAACGGAAACAATGACCCACATAGTCCTCACATTCACAATAATTAAAATAATTAAGACTTTAAACAGTAAATGTTCATGTCATTCTGTATATAAATAGATATAAAAACCAAAGTGTAAATCAGCAAAATAAAAAATAAACAACATTCACTGTCTAGACCTATTGGAGCAGCTCAATCCCAAGCGTTTTTGTCCTCAATATAGTCTTTTACAGTATAATAGGCTTTCTGGCATAGTTTTAGCTTTATAAAAGATTTGAATTTATTAATGCTTAGTTCTTGAATGTGGCTAGGAAGTTTATTATAAAAACGTATACATTGGCATCTAAACGAGCCACCTATTTTCTTGAGCCTTGTTGTAGGAACAACATATTTGTGTTTGTTCCTAGTATTTATATTATGGATATCACTGTATTTTTTAAACAGATTAATATTTTTATGTGCATACAAAAGATTATCATAAATGTACTGAGAAGGCACAGTCATTATATTAATCTCTTTAAATTTGTCTCTGAGGGAGTGTCTGGGACTTAATTTATAAATGGAACGAATTGCCCTTTTTTGTAAAATAAAAATCGTCTGAATATCGGCGGCATTTCCCCACAACAGAATACCGTATGACATCACACTATGAAAATAACTAAAGTAAACTAAACGGGCTGTCTCTAAATCAGTTAAGTCCCGAATTTTCCTAACGGACTGGTTAAGGATGTCATAGAATCGGGTGTTGTACCGCAAATTTTAAGATGACTACATCCAGTAGCATACTGCAATAGACTAAGTTATTTGATTAGGTATTCCGTTTTACCAGAAATCAATTCCAAATACTACTAAACTACCGAATTCCGTGGTTGGAATTGTCCCCAAAAATGAAACTCCCATGAGACTTGGGATCAAGAATGGTAGCACGTAGTGGTCATGTAGATTGAGGAAAATGAGTTTGTTTCTCTTGGGAAATGCAAGACTTGCACCACAAAAGATTCTGCGGCCTTGGGACCCGATAAGCTTCATTTACCCGATGCAAGTTTCTTGCCTGTTTAACACAATAAAATTGAAGCATCAGATGACTTGCATCGTGTAAACACTGTTTCCGACGGTGCAACTTTTATTGCTGCTTCAACTTATTGTATGACACAGACAATTAAACCGCATTGTGTTAATCAGGTTTTATGTATGGAGGTCAGTAAAAGAATAAGGTATACGTTAAAAAAAATGTTAATATCCACAGTTCTGTTCGAAAAAAGAAATTAAACTAAACACACTAAGAAGGACTGTGTCTAACACTATGAATGGCTACGTTAAAAAAAAGTTTTTATTGTTTCTCATACAACTTTTGTACAGAACAAAATTGAGGCAGCCCCAGTAAGTTATAAGAATATTTGTGATGGGGTTGCTGTGTTGTGGGGTCGGGGCTTTGGGATTGTTGTGTTGTAGGGTTGTGGGGGATATACTTTGCCTGTTTATATACAACATGTCCCGGAATTAACGCTCATCAACAGAATTTTTACTATTATGTATAAAACAGTGTATATTTCTTAAATTACTTATACTGATTGTGGGAGAAAATTGTGACACACGTATAATCGTCTGGCGTAGTGATTACTACGTCCATTTTAGTTTGTTTTGACTATACAGCGGATGCGTGACTTGTAGCTTTAATAATTATTTGTGGGAAACAAAATAGCCTATATTAAAATGACATAATTCAGATTCAGTAGACGATTAATTTGAGGGGGGGGAGGGGTTGGGTGGGTGTATTATTTTAATCTTACTTGAGTGTGCGAAAGAGATGGACGTGTACGTCCTCTTTATCTCCCAGTTCCCTGACCCATCTCAACATGTATCTCAGAGATCCTTACTCAAACGTATACGTAAACATGCCATTTAGATACACCTGAACTGAACTGTTTACTTTGCATCTGTTGTAGTTTGCATAACTTAGTTTGTACTTTGTATTATGCAATATACCTACAACTTAGTTATATTGTTTAAAGTGGTTTGTAATGAACTTCTAGTGCATTACGATACGTCGTTTCGTGATGAGTTTTGATCTCCTGTCTTGTCGAGTTGTATGGCTTATTTTTTAGAATGAGATACTTAGGGTACCAAGATACATACGTCATGAGGCAGTTTAGTATCTGGAGGTCAATTCCTGTAATAGAAACCTTAAAAATCTAGTCACAATTATCTCTACGACAGTCAATGTCAAAATATGTTGACGTGTGCTAGCTGACATGTGCCAAATAATTTATTTTAATGAGTTT
This sequence comes from Eremobia ochroleuca, assembly GCA_949629135.1. Lineage (NCBI taxonomy): Eukaryota > Metazoa > Arthropoda > Insecta > Lepidoptera > Noctuidae > Eremobia > Eremobia ochroleuca. The sequence continues at coordinate 14,186,163 of OX451389.1, forward strand.
GTTTCGTAAAATTACTTACCTACTATTGTATAGAATCAAGTTCTCCTACCCGTACAGACAGCTGTGCTGCTGGGAAGTGGGTTGCGCCACTTCTCCCCAGCGAAAGCCCTAAAAAGTGGTGAAGGGCGGGCATTTTGGAGGGAATGTCTTATGTAATTTTGACGATTAAAATGTGCTGATTCTCAGCCTAGTTTGAATAAATTAATTTTGATTTGATTTCTTTTGAAAAACTTGTCAAAAATGAGGTTTTTTTTTGACACATTGAGACTGAGATTAGAATGCGAACGATATTAAAACATCACAGCGATATGAACAACTTTTACTATGGGACCAAACTTGAAATCGCGAAAAAAACAGCTGTTCCATACATTTTGACGAGTTATGCGAACGTAAATGTAGCGAACAGCTGATTTTCTTTTTCGCGATTTCAAGTTTGGTCCCATAGTAAAACTTGTTCATAATGATGAGTGCAATGACCCCTTATGAGGTTGACAGTTATTTAAGTTACAGCTTGTATATAGGATAACTGGTAATTAGTGACCGATACTTAAACACATGATTTTACTCATGACAACAAACAAGTTTTATAATGGGTCAAAAAGTGAAATGACGAAAAAAAATCAGCTGTTCCCTACATTTTGACGACTCGTACGAACATAAATGTAGGGAACAGCTGATTTTTTTTTCGGGATTTCGGATTTGGTCCGATAGTAAAAGTTGTTTGTAATGATGAGTACAATCATGTGTTTAAGTATCGGTCACTAATTACCAGTCACCCTATATAAATAGTTAGCAGTAACCGCTACCTATGGATGTCTGCAATAATACAGTCATTGAGGTTCGTTGCCATCTCAGAGGCAAAATATCTCATGTGCCTGTTGTTTACCGTATATCTTTGTTGTAGTGACGTCATACGAGGGGCCGGAGTTAAACATAACTCGGGTGACCCGGCAGCATGCGGGGGCCTACCTGTGCATAGCCTCAAACGGCGTGCCTCCAACTGTGAGCAAGAGAATCATGCTAACAGTACAATGTAAGTATCAATCAATATACCAGCCTATTATTGTACCACTGCGGCCCGAGAGGGGCCCGTGGCTAAATAATAACAGCCACACAGGTCGATCGATCAGGTTAAGCTACGCTTGCCGCGGTTGGTCTGTGGATGGGTGACCATCTTTACATACCAAGACCCCTCCGTGCCTCGGAAAGCACGCTAAGCCGTTGGTCCCGGCTGTCATTCGTAGATCTTTGACAGTCGTTACGAGTAATCAGAAGCCCGAGTCTGACAACCAGTCTTACCTAGGGGTATCGTATTACCCAGTAACTGGGTTGTGGAGGTCAGATAGGCAGTCGCTCAATGTAAAATACTGGTATTCAGCTGCATCCGGTTAGACTGCAAGCCGACCCCAACATAGTTGGGAAAAGGCTAGGCAGATGATGATATTGTCCCACTGCAGGGCAAATGCCTCTTCAAATACAGATAAGGCATGATCACAACGCTTGCTCAAGCGGGTTGGAGATTTCGGGCTTGTATTAATTATAAGTCCAGCAGGTCGATTCTGGAAAAATCTCACTGTGATATCTAAGGTGAAGTGAGCTTAGAGTGAACTGTGAGTCATGCTGATGCTAGGGATTGACACTATTGACGTCTCACTCTACGCTCACTACACGCAAATTTTCACGGTAGATGGTTACAGAATCGCACGGCTGATTTCTTCACGATGTTTTCCTTTACCAATGTCAATAATGTCCAAGATAAACTCAGAAAGTACATATGAATTGAAAAAGTTATTTTGTTACTTGCTTGGATTTGACCCTACAACCTTGAGAGACGAGGCATTAACCACTAGTAGTACCGCTCGCAATTCCAATTAGACATTTTTTTAGCTTCAATTTTACGTTAATATAGATAGCTATATTAACATTTTATTTTTATAGTGAAAAACTGGCAAGCAACTCGTAAAAAAAAATAGCTGTTCCCTACATTTTAACGACTCGTACGAACATAAATGTAGGGAACAGCTGATTTTTTTTCGCGATTTCAGGTTTGATCCCATATTAAAAGTTGTTCATAATGATGAGTACAATGACCTCTTAAGAGGTTTTTGGTGTTTTACAAATAATCCTGTATATTCATTATTTTTGTATTCAGTACGTGAAAATAAATAGTAAAAGCTACTTTACATAAGGAATACTTTTTTAAAGTCAAACTTTGTAGACCGTGTTATTGTTACCTATTAGATTACTGCCGGTAATTGGTACTTAATCAACCCGTGAGATATCGGATTACAAGCATGTGTATCTGCTTACGTGAAGGCAGGTCAGGTGTCAAAAGAGCCTTTTCAAATGCACAAAGCATTCCGTTGGTTGCAGAGGTCAGCTCCGAGAGTCGGGTGGCTCGCTCTAAAATCTGAGGTTTTATTGTTTAGAGGATGGATTGGGTCGTGTGGGATGTGAATAATTATTGAGGCGGGCACCACATATCATAAAATAAACACGCTTATCGAATTGCCATCTTCTATTTCTGTCCTTTGGTTTAAACGCTTCAATGAGTTGGTGGGCCTTTACTCCATAAATATTATGCTTAACATAATATTTATGGAGTAAAGGCCCACCTTGTAGGTACAGACGCCAGCACATCAAGCTACCCGAAACTGTCAGATTTTCCCAATCAACTTTGAACCTTATGCTTTAGAGATAAAGTTGAAAATCCATTAAAGAAATGTGACAGATTGTAATTAGTAGCTTGATGTGCTGGCGTCTGTACATTGTACCTTATTATACCTTACCAGGCCTGATCTCTCTCCGGTCGTGTTGGATTGCCGTTCCATCGGACTATGAGAGTGAGCGAAGAGGTAGTGCCTGTGTCTGCGCGCATACTTGCACTATAATATCTCCCGCGCCGAAGGCTAGTCTCCGTTGAGACTGGCCGCCGTGGTGAAATACGGTCTAGAGGATATACATTGTACCTAACCCTAAACATCGATCCCCTTATTTATAACAGTTACTTGTAGATAAGAGACGTTTAAGCTAATCATTATTTAACTTAAGCATCATCCACCTAGCCTTTTACCAACTATGTTGGGGTCGGCTTCCAGTCTAATAGAATGCAGCTCAATACCAGTATTTTACATGGAGCGAATATTGATGGCTGGCAAAAAATAAAATATCCTAGAATGGATGATGTCCTTTAGGGATTGTAATTACCTTCTCGAGTTTCAAGTCTATCATATCTGGTTTTGGGGCGTTAAAAACTGTTGCTATGGCAGGTACAGTGGCCTCCAAAAGTCCATAGGCATTCTCACAAAGCATTAGCTTGACGTTTAGTTTGACTTATGACCTTCTATTTTCAAGAATAGACACATGTATCATCATTGTCGTCAACAAGTGATTGTACTTCATAATTTCAACGTAACTACACAAGTCAAGATGGCCTAGCGGCTAAGCGCCTGCAGATAGATGCGCGAATCAGTGAGCCGTGAGTTCGAATCTCACGCCGAATATGTAGACTTTTTGCAAGTTTTTACTCGATTGGAAGAAATGGGACAGAAATATAATATTCTTTATCTTGTTCGCTTTGTTCACACATTTTGTAAAGTTAAGAAGGTAGATCGTAAAAAACTTAATAAAGAATTTAGATTTCTGTGAGGTAGACATGAGTTTTATGAATATTTAACCGTTGTCGTTTTAGTTGTAGTTGTTGGTTAGTGACGTGTGGATAGCGGTATTGATTATTCTCAAAATGCAGGCAAATATTAATATTGAGGCGGGGGCGACGATTATTGGGCTGCATAAAAGTGGTCTTAATAGAACACAAATATCTAATGAAACCGGACTGAATGTGAGTATTTAATATTAATGAATTGTAACTTAAACTTTTATTTGAAAATACCTATTATTTGTTGACAATGGATGATTCTTTTTATTGATTATTAAGTCCATCATGAGGCCTAAAAGATAAATAATTAGTGTTTATTATTGGATTTATAAATGCAAAGTTGTAATATTTGAATAGGTATTATATTAAATAAATATTATTATATTATATTAAAATGAAGTCACTTTAGTATTTTGTTACAGCTGCCTAATTTCACTTTTTTTTGTTTTAGAGGAATACTGTAAGTCTCTGGATCAAAAGATACGAGGCAGAGAAAGGCCGAAGTGGGCGCTTATTAGCGAGGCACAGCGACGACATATGGTGGGCGAGCATGAATTTTTATGGATTCACACCAACGAGACACTTTGCTGAACTATTCGACACCTCATCGTAAACTCTTCGCCGTGCCCTCCACGCTGAAGGCTTGCACAGAAGACCAGCTAAGAAGCCCTTGTTGACAGAACGACATAAACAAGAACGATTACGTTTCGCACGGGATTATTTAGATTTTGACTGGAATACTACCATATTTTCAGATCAAAAGACATTTAAATCCAGCCATAAGGGTAGGCTTCATTTATGGCGCAAGGATAACACTCGCTGGTGTGATAAAAAAGTATGCCCTAATGCAGAGTCAGGTCGAATTGCGATTAATATGTGGGGATGGATGAGTGCAGCAGGGCCAGGAGAACTAGCTTTTATGTAGTTATACAAAATATTAATATCTAAATGTTTTGTTTTTTATAATTAGACGGTGTAACTAAATATTTAGTAATATTAGCATATCCGTATTATTTAATGACCTTAAACAATTGAGGTTTAGTTTCAATCTTCTTTTCGTCAAGAAAATGAAAAATTAAGCTATTACCTCAATACATTTATTGTGACGTTACATTAAAAAAAACATGTTTATAAAGTCTAAATCATATATTATTTTTCAATAAACTTTACTGAATACCGATACCTCTAATAAGTGGGTATCAACAATTATATTTGTGTTATTAGAACATCCTTTCCTTGTTATGTTATTATGAATTGACTAAGTGGGTATACAACAAAAAATCTTATGAACGGTTACAAGAGAACTTCTTTTTATCTAAGTAGGAATGTGACGTCACAATTATTGTCATCAAAATTGTTAATTTTATAAATAAATAAAACGAATAAACATTTTTGTTATGATTTAGCACGACTATTTTAGTTCCACCTTCCAAAACCGAAAAAATAATTTAAATATCACATAAATACTTAAATAATAATACAATAACTAATATTTCCTTCTTATAAAAATGATAATAAGCATGAATACATTATAAATAAACATAAACCTAATAAGTTTTTACTTAACATTATTATGGTTTCAAAGAAACAAAAAAACGGCTAACAATAATAATTCAGATTCGAACTCAGACCTCATTGATCGTGAACCTGTCGCTTAGCGCAAATAGCTAGCAGCACATATTAGAAGTTAGCGAATTTTAGCAATGCTATGGTAAGAACAGACGCGTATTGTAAATGCAACAGAAATATCATGCTATTTCGTCTATTACGACGACAGTTCATTAGTGTGTGTTATCTGCGGAATGTTGAGACATCACTCGCGCACGCACTGACTGTATCGCGCTCGTACTGTTCATGGCAATGTGAACTTTAGCGTGCTTATGGACTTCTGAGCGTTTACTGTACATCCGATGTGACGATTTTTTTCGTGCAATCTTCCATATAACAGTTGAGCAGGTTTTTATTAAAATCCGGTGTACATGTGTGGGAAGTCTCCTTTAAACTCTGACTTTCCTATAAATTAATAAATTCTATATTAAATGAAAATGAATGCTAAAATGAGTTCCTTAGCGTAAAGCTAGAGAGCGGCTGGACCAATTTGGCATTTCTTTTTTCTAATACTTATTCGTTGAAGTCCGAGGACGGTTCTTATAAAGAGTCAATAAACAGTAATAAAGAATATACCTCAAATATCTAGACCCGAAACTAATACTTATTTCATCAACACTAATTCAGTTAATTCTTAAAATACTTACCTTCTTGAATCTTCATTGTACCAGTACATTCAGTTTTCTTTCATGCATGTTATAATACTGTGCCGCCCTTTCTATTTATATATTTCAATTCACTTCTTCCTCCGGATGGGCCAGGCTGAGATTCATGTGACATGTTAACCCTTAAATGCATAGTGTTGTATATTTCCAACAACCAATCCAATGCCATATTTTCGTTTCCACAGAGCACGAGGTTTCCCCAATTGTTAGAGATATTGAATTCATTTTTTTCCCAGTAGATTCGTTCTGATTACATAAATATGTAAATTTCCACCAGGCCATTTAAAAAATTAAAAAATAAAAGTATTTTTATGAATATATTTTTTGAAATATTTTTTCCTTACTACAGAGCTAATGTTACGTCCAAATAAAATTAATTTGCTTAAAAAGTTAAAATCATGCATTTAAGGGTTAATAACTGCTGAAAACAACGGAACGTTTTTATGGGGCCCATGGCTAAATAATATGCGCTTGCCGCGGTTGGTCTGAGGATGGGTGACCATCTTTACATACCCCCATGAGACCCCTCCATGCCTCGGAAAGCATGTTAAGCCGTTGGTCATTCGTAGATCTTTGACATTCGTTACGGGTAGTCAGAAGTCCGAAAGTCTGACAACGAGTCTTACCTAGGGGTACCGTATTACCCAGTAACTGGGTTGTGGAGATCAGATAGGGAGTCGCTCCATGTTAAATACTGGTATTCAGCTGCATCTGGTTAGACTGGAAACTGACCCCAATATAGTTGGGAAAAGGCTAGGCAGATGATGAGGTATTATACCTTTTGCATCCTATACTCCTATTTACATATACCTAGCTACCATATAATAGATATTAAAATATTTACATGAGTTCTTCTTTTACACTTCTACAGACATCACGTCACGATTTACCACTGTCAAGTTCACATCACAACTAAATTCAGTGGCAATTTAGTCACCTGCATCCGCCAAGGGGGTGATTCTATCCGTCATTTTAAACAACTTTCACTACGAAAGTCTTATCCTATTCGTGAAAAAAAAAATACAAATTCCATTGCATTCAACAGTAGACAGATTATTTCGATGCACGTATGGAAAGTATTTCTTTTTACAATTCAGCCGTGCGATTCTGTAACCATCTCACCGCGAAAGCTTGGGTGAAGTGAGCGTGGAGTGAGCTGTTATCCGCTAGGGATTAACACTATTAAGTGCTCACTTCACTTATGATTTCACGGTGAGATTTTTACAGAATCGACCGGCTGGTATGAGTTTTATAGCAAAAGTTGTTTGGAATGACGTGCAGAATGAAGGATGAGGTGACGGATGAAGGTGACTAAATCTCACTCTGTATTTACGTATAGCTTGTTGGCTATCTTTGATTGGCCCAAAGTCGGTATGAAAAATTACCACAACAAATATTTTTTTGTAGTTTCACGTGTTTAATACTTTACCTAAATGATTTTTCTTTCCTTAGTTCCCCCGGTGATAACAATAAGGAACCAGCTGGTGGGGGCCGCGCTAGGCACCGAGCTAGTACTGGAATGTGAGACCGAGGCGTATCCTAAACCAGTCAGCTACTGGAGCAGAGATAACGGCGAGATCGTCCCCGTTGGTAAGATTATATTTTACCCTTTATTTTAATACTAAAGAGTTAGAAACCCGCCTGACTGCACGAGTATATTATGTGGCCTTATAAATGCAGTATGCAAATTAATCATCCTCCAGAAAAACTTAAAATTTTAATATAAATCGTAACAAAAACTAGCAACGCATTTTTGTAATTTTGTGTCTCTGTATCACCAAAAAAAAAAAACGAACAAAATGCCGTAAATCCACCTCGGTACATTTGTATACTGACAGGGTAATTAAATATAAAATAAAATGGTCGAATTCCTTAAAGGAATTCGACCATTTTATTTTATATTTAATTCACGGGCCGTTATTGGTTAAAATTAACACTCTTGTATCTTTGCTAATAATGAAGCAAGACCTCATAGCTTTGCATACTAGACCCTCCCATATGGAAGTAGCTCATAGGTAAAATTAGCTCACGAATCTATTGATGTGCCCAGTTTGGCAATAAAAAAACTGCCGTTGGTAAGCAGAACGTTTCGTTATTGTTTATAGGAACTGAGAATTAGAGAAGTCCTAAAGAAAGAGAGATTTTTATCCGTGTCCTATCGAAATGTGTAGACTGTGCAAAGAAATATACAAATATTTTTCATGCTTCTGCGGTGGCTGTAATGCAGCTTATAAATATATAATGGTTCAGCTATAATTCCTAATTTATCTCCGAGCCCTTTGTTTCATTGGTACCTAAGGCACTAAGGTACCAACAAAACAAAGGGCTTGTAGGCTCGAGGGTACTGGATTAGGGCGCCAAGTCGAATACCTAAATCAGTAAATTAGTTTGGAAAATTCGGTCACAGTTCGGAATTGTGGTTGAATAATGGCGGGGCCAAAACATGCTACTAAAACATAATCAAATCCCGTTTAGTGAAATTCCAGATTGTGGTCAACGCAATAGATAAAAAAAAAAACATTATCACTGTACAAAATGGTTTCTACATATTTCATAATTCAAATACGTATTGTTTAAACACTTCCGTTCTATTTTAACCAATCTTTCTAGCATGAATTGTATTATTATCTTAATAATCCACAAAAGCCCACAGAAATCGACCTAATGTATCTCCACCCGCATTGGGTTTAGGCGTTTAGACAGCCGCTTACGTCAGCGTTCACTTAAATATATTTATACGTTTCGTTTAGTGTCCAATTAAAACGAATATTCGTCCCAAACGTAACTAGTACCTACTAGTTACATTTTGGACGAATATTCGTATAGCATGTGTACATTAACTTAGTGCTTATATCTGAAATAATAAGTGCCATGTATTCTGGCTTTTACGTAGCTGTGCTTGCTCCCATTGTTGGAACAAAATTAACAAATCCTTTGTTTACCTACACACTTTCATTACTTTTACATTTTCATTATGAGATTATGTTTTATTTTATTATTTGTTATGCGTATGTACGTTGCGCTCTTTCTGTGTGGTGTCGTAATTTGATTAAAACTTTGTAATTCGAAGTTATTATCTTGGGAGCGGAGTAGTGAACGATGATATATTCTTGTTGTATAATGCCAAAGACTATAACTATTTATTGATCTGGTTACAGTTATAAGGGGTTAGTTGTTTGTTTTATTTTTGAGTGTCCGTAGGTCCGAATGAAAAATGGAACCCTTATAGGATCACTCGTGTTTCTTTTGGTCTAACCGTCTGCCACAGCCAATTTCTTCCGAATCTACAGAACCGATTACCTTGAAATTTTGTACACATATGAATTTCTATGACCCAAACACGGACGTGTAACGTGAATAAATGAATTTTGAATATAAGGGTCACGTTTGGGGGGCAAATTAGAAAATTAAAAGAAAAAAATTTGCAAACTGATTCTACCGTGTGAAATAAAAAGGGCTTGATGTGAGGATCACAATTTTATTTATAATATTCATAGTTTTAAAGTTATTTAAGAATAATGATAACAATTTACCATTCCGCCTCCCCATTATCTCCGGAACTACTGAGCCTAACATTTTGGAAAAAATATAGAAAATAGTTCTTCACTTACAGCTTACAGAAAAACTTGTAAGAAGGCTATGATCTTATGGATTAAATATTTTTTATCTCTACGCGAGTTCAACTCGCACTTGTCCGGTTTTTTGACTTTATTCTGACTCTTCGAAGTCTTTAAAAGGAAGTTCTTACCGTGTATTACTAACTTAATGCACTTCAAAACATCTTAAACTGTGATTATTTACAAAATAAATATACACACACATATATTAGGGTGGTCCTTATTTTTCGACTCTTAAATTATCCCCGGGGCACTTTCTCATTTGATTATACACTTCTAAATATGAAATAAGTTTTTTTTGTTTTTTTTTTTGTTAAGATTTAGAGGTCGCTACCAGCTGCCAAATTTTTTACAAAAAGCATTGAAAAACATCTTAAATGATGGTTTCATTAATGTTTCATTTAGGTGTTTATTTCATATTTTCCGTGCAAGTAAAACTCGCATAGACAATCGCTTTTATCCCTTCCTCCTCTCGACCTCTCTTCTGTACCGACGCGTCAAGATTAAGACCGTTCACACAATCAAAAAGATAAGACGTACGCGTGCGCACTAACATCATAATACGTTAAAAATTGGTTTGTGCGCATGCGTAATTGCGTATGTTTCAAATTGTACGTCTTACTTCACTTCTTACTACACTTCAGGTCTAATACGTCATTAACGAGAGCGTACGTGTTTTATTTGTAAAAATCATATTAACGTGTTTCAACTTGCAATGGCGTCTACCAGTAGCGGGCTCAGTAAAGCTACTAGAAATCAAAGTAAAGTTTGGCTTATTGGACAATTATTATCCGAATTAAACCAATCAACGTTGCCATCCATCGGTGAAGTTTTGAGTTTTTTTTTTTACTACAAAAATGAAGAACAGAAAAGCATACGTGAATCTGCGACTTTGACGGCTTGCGGAGTTATAAATTTGTGGGAAAAAGCTAGAATACCAATTCAATTAAAAAAACATGTCATCAGTAAAATTGAAAAACTATTCAAAGAATGGCAGAATCTAAAAAAAAAATAAAGAAAACAAGAAAAAATTCGAGTTTTTATTTAAAATTCAAACCTTGGTAGCGACCTCTAAATGTCATTTAAAAAATTAAAAAAAAATACTGAAATACTTTCTTATGGTATATAATCAAATTACGTGGTGCCTCGCGAAATTAAAGAAACATTTTTTTTTTCTTAGGAATAAGGACCACCCTAACATATATATCATACACACACTCACACAGACACACACACACACACACCTAACGTTTTATTTTTGTGTTTTTATTTCTACATCTGTATTTTTTTAACCGACTTCAAAAAAAGGAGGAGGTTATCAATTCGACTGTATTTTTTTTTTTTTTTTTTTTTTTTTATGTTTGTTACCTCATAATAACCGACTGGGTGAAACGATTTTTATGATTCTTTTTTTATTTGAAAGCTGGTACTTCCCGTGTGGTCCCATTGTCACCATTTCAATATCTGATGATGGGATCTTGTAGAAATCGGGGGAACTCTTCAATAAATAACAGCAGATTAACCGCGACTGTTGCTATAGCATATCTAAGCATTGTTTACACCATCACACAACATAATATCACGCCTGTACTCACTACAACAGTTATAATTTTTTTTTATTATAATAATAATTTAGTAACAACCGCGATTGCTGCTATCGCATATGTATGCATTGTTTACGCAATCGCACAACATAACATCACGTCTGTACCCTATAAACGCAGATGCAGCTTCCTGTCACTGATATTTACATATCAAGTAGTGTTTATATGAATTTGATTGGGGTAGATATAACTAAAAAGTGAAAAATAAAAAATTTTATATAAAAAAAAACAACCGACTTCCAAAAAAACACTACAAAGTGAAAAATAATTTTAATTTCGGAAGTCGGTGTCAAACAAACCAAAATGCGGAACCAACGACACCTACTTCCAAAATTAAAATTATTTTTCACTTTGTAGTGTTTTTTTGGAAGTCGGTTGTTTTTTTTTTGAACTACTTACATTTACTGTAGTTTAAAATATACTTTTCTCTGGAACGAACTACCCTCTCACTAGGAGCCGGGCGTTGATAGGTGTGCCACAGTTACTAACTTTTGCAGTTATTATCGTTTTTACTATTTTTGTGATTGTATCTGTTTTTGTTCCAAAATAAACGATTTATTAATTTTTTTATTATTTATAATATAGAGTAGAGGAGTAGTGGAGGGGAGAGGAGTTCATATTCTATAGATGTTTACCTATCGACCATTTTTTTGTAGATACTTTATAGAGACTTGCCACAATAAACAGCAATTAGTTGAGTTGCAGTCGGAATTTCGTCGACGCTAACATGATTGTCAGCGTCAACATCTAGTGGTCCACTAATAGCAATTTGCGAGTAATCGAAAACTCACGCGACAGCTGCTGTCGACAGCGATTTAAAGTTACATTATTGGATAAAAAATATACGAAACTAGTTTATACCCGCGGCTTCGGGCGCGTGGAAGTCGGAAATTATTCCACGTAAACGTACTGCCGCATGCCGTGATTAACAGTATCCTATGTTTCCTTTTTTTCCGGGTTGGAAAATCCTCATGGATGTCCTCCGCCCCGGGGCGGGCGGAGGGGTCTGTCAGACTCCTACTGACTAAAAACCACCCCGGTTTTCCATCATATGTGTTAGGTTTCTCCGTGTGCCAAATTTAATTTAAATTCGCTCAGCCGTTAAGGCGTATAAAGTTACTATGGATTATTATTGTATCTTAGATTGTTGGTAACAGCTTCCAGTATTGTTGTCTTTATAATTTTTTTTTGTATGCTAAATCCATCTAAGTTGATTTTTTCTTTATCATTTTCTATTTCATTTCGAACTTATTTTTAAGGTTTAACTTTTTTAGGTCAACCATTCACTACGAATTAGGGATCAAACACAAATACTTGAACAGTCTTTTTGATGGAACTACAAAACGTTTATGAGAATTTGTTTGCAAAAAATAAGTCAGTGGCCATTAAAAGTTTTACTATTGACTAACTCTCAATAAAAGGTAAATCGCTGGCAGACAAATTGACCTATTGAAGAAAATAAAGAAACACATCGTGATCCTTCTCAACACAATGATTGGCGAGTTTTTGATACTCGTTATACACTCCGCGACAAAAGTATAACCCACCCCCATAAAATTGTAATATCCAATATAAAATTACAGTAATATTGATGCATTAGTAATACACAGAATTTAGGTATTGGTAACTACATTTTGCAATAGATTTATTATTTATTAAATACATTCTTAACCAAATATAGATGATATTGAGTTTTACGGTGCGACAAAAGTATAACCCAGGTATATCAAATATAAATAAAACTCGCGAGAAATATAAAAAGTAGCAATTATTCATTTAATTCAATATTTAGTAGATCCCCCACTTTTACTTATAACTTCAATCATTCGGTCTGGTAAACTATAATATAACTTTTTAATTTCGGCTTGATTTATATTTTGCCATTCGTCAATTATTGTCTTCTTCAAGTCTTCAATTGTGATAAATTGCCTTGATCCTCGATAGACAGCTCTTGATAAATTTCTCCAACAATTTTCAATTATATTCAAATCAGGAGAACAGGCTGGCCATTCGAGAACTTGAATATTTTTTTTAACTTAAATAATTTTTAACTATTTGTGCACGGTGAATACCGGCATTATCTTGCTAAAATAAAGAGCCAAAACCATCAATGCGGGTTGCACGAGAAGTATTTGTTCATTTATTAAGTATATGCAATGTTTAATATTCATTATTCCAGTACAGAACTTGATATCCATTTTTCCTAAGTATGTAATTGTAGACCATATCATTACACCTCTACCCCCAGCTTGTCGTTGACTCAATACACATTTTTCTTTTCTTAAATCATGAAAATAGTAACGAAAACTACCTGTTCCATCTAAATTAAACTTCTTTTCATCCGTGAAAGTAACTTTTCTCCATTTTTTCTTCCATTGAACATGATCTTTAGCAAATTGTAATCTATCCAACTTATGTTTATTAGATAAAAGCGGTTTTCTTTGTAGCTTCTTACGTTTTAGGCATCGGCACTGATTAATTGTACGTTAAACATTTCTTAAATTAGTATTAACACTAGCCTCCACTGCAATTTGTCTTGCTGTAAGAGCAGAATTGGATGCAACTCGCAGAATTGATCTTCTTTCACGTGGTGTTGTTGCTCTTGGTCGACCAGTCCTCTTTCTTTTGCCATAATTTTTGGGATCGTTTAAAACATTTCGCACAATACGATTACTTCTATTGATAAATTTTGCAATTCTAGCCGTAGAACAATTTTCAGAATACTATTTCTTAATTAAATTCATTTTACTTTCGTTTAAATGTTTTCTACGCGGTATTTTATATTAAAAACAAACGAATATCGATTAAAATAATTTTCTAATACGTAATAATTTACAAGAAACACGGCGCAAAATTAAAAATGAACGGACACGTCTGACTCACAAAGCTGCTTGATCTAATGTGAGTCATGGGCTATACTTTTGTCGCACTGTCAAACAAACAATTTCGTCGCTACATAACAAAACAAGTTGGAACGTAACTATACATATACTATTATACTATAAACTAATAAACGATGTCAGTGCTATAGTAATTTATCAATGTAAATATAGTTGTATATCGGCTATTACAAAATTAAGGGGGTGGGTTATACTTTTGTCGCGGAGTGTACGTCAGTTCTTGTTACTTATGTCGATTAATTCAGTAATGCGGTTGACGACTAACAAAAATTAAGCTCTTGATGCTAATTCGAATTTAGCGAACTTTGCAATGGTAATATTTGGAGAGCCAGTGTGATTTCACTTAAAGTCTGAAATAGCTCTCAATTAAAGGCTTAGTTTATAAGCTTTTAGGCAAACATAGGTATGTAGATTAGACACTAGACTAGATGCGAAATGCAAAACTAATTCATTTCGGACTTGCGCGTAGACTCAAACTTTTTGGTACCCTGTGACTTTGTGGTATCACTGTTTTTATTGTGCTTTTAGTCGAAATATGGTTCTCTGCGTTCGTGAGATGACGTAAAAATCTAGGTAAACGTGATTCATGACTCCTTTTTATTCTTGGATGCTCTGTGGCATGGTTTCTGGTATAAAAGTAGACTATGTTCGGCTACTGTCGCGCTTAGCGAAGCGTTTTAAGATAAAATGTGAGCAAGTTCACTTCGTTCGCGTTACACAAGCAGACTAGGGGTGACCCCATCTGATTCACATTAGGGCGGCATCGCGTGTTTAAACGAAGACTTTCAAAACAAAACTGTGCTTACGGGCGTGTTATGATTGTTGTTAGTCTTTCGGTACATATATACGCTGCCGCATCATGGTTGTATATTTAGCATGGATATGCAGTATGTAGCGAAAAGAAAAGAAACGAAACGCTTTCTTCGCCACAGAAACGCGTATGATTTTTATAATAGCATCTGAATATATAAGCATATAGAAAATAAAACAAACTCACAGCAAAACTTGATAATAAAAACAGTACGACGGGTAGCTTATAAATTATAAAAATAAAGATATAACTTAGGCGTGTGTACCTTATATTATAGTTTTTAAGCGTGATTGTGTTACGCGTCGAAATGCGATCAGGGATGCGTTTGCTACGCATCCCTGACTAGCACGTACCTTAAATAGAGTTGCGTTTAGAAGGTCACGGCTCTAAGCGAATTCATAGTTTTAAACATCGTTATTTAGAAGATCAAGAGATTTTGAGACATTGTTCTGAACTACAGGAAGGTCTTTTTTTTTAAAAAAGGTGTACAATGACCAATAAAGGACAAAAAAACTACGAAATATCTGCATATATCCAGTCTAAGGTCTTCTCTGTGGCGACAGAACTCTGTCAGATGTCCAGCTACCAGTTGTTGGGATCTTCCATGACATTATGTGATCAAATGGCCGATCGAACCGGCACGCTGACTACGGCAGCCCAGCCTGAAGCTAGTAGGTAGGTAAAATTTTCGGACGGAACCTAAAGTAAATAACGTAAAATGATAACCCGAGATGCAAGCATAATCTTTAATAACAAAGAAGATGTATAGTCATAGACTGTGACCTCTGAGTTTGTTTCGGCCTTTCTTCTCAGAGTAGTCAGATAGGAAACGCCGACCTCATCTAGTTTAAAAAAATATGATTGACATGTAAAAGTGTTTGTACAAACCTACTTACAGAAAATAAATCATTTATCATTTATCATACAAACCAGTTTAGTAAAAACATGGAAATCACGGTTTGGTGATTCACGGGGAATCACCAACTCGCCGATTTTGAAGAGCGTTGCCTAATGCCAAAGAAAAATAGGATAACATAATGAAAACGGAAAGAACTTTAGGATAATAAAAAGAAGAAAGAAACATACCCTGATCCTGGGATTCACAATACATTCACATACAGAATGGATGATCTATCATGAACATAATATCTTGATACTATTTAATTGTGTTGGTGCTAAAAATTACGTGTGAACAGTCATCTGAGATATTTTTTCTTTAAATACAAAGCTCCTTAGAAAAAATATTCCGGTGTGTACCGGAATATTTTTTCTAAGGTATTTTGAATATTTTTTTTAGAAAATTCCACATTTAAAATAAATTCGAAAATAAAATTTCTCGACACGCAAAGATCAACAACCAAAGATGAGGTTGAATATATTTTTAAAGAAGGATGAATGTCGAAAAATTACAATAAAATGCAGTATTTACTAATGCTGCAAGTAGTATTAACATTTAAGTTAGCTAAGTTTATCTTTAAAGGTGTTAGTTTAAGTCTAAACTACAAGTTGTTTGAACTAAGTCTCTACAATGTTTTACGATTGCTTTAAAACTAAGAAGAATTTTCAGCTCAGATTCACAACGATACAGCGCACTGGGCTTACTTCCAAGATCAGCAGTGTGCGCTAGGCATGTCTCTTATTATTAAAGACTTCGTACCTACTTATATTTCCAATTGTAGGATTTAATTTATCTCGCTCACGTGGAGGAGTTCCTCAATTGGGAACGTTCGTGTTAGTTTAGCACCGCTAGACCGTTCACCATGAAAGTTGGCGTATATAATACCAATGTGTATTTTGTCATGGGGAATCTTTATGTAGGTTTTTTCCGACCACAAATGCAAATACTATAGTTACAGTGGTCGCGTTTGAGCATGGCAATAGTGGTTATTACCCTTTCTCTAATATCTCACCGTAGGAACCCAAACAATAAACTGTGTATGTTTTTTTTTATTTTTTATTGGAACATGTTGAAGACCACGATATATTCAGGATTTTAACGGACTTTAATTCAGTTTTTTAAATTAAATATCCTAGAAAATGTAGGTTGGTCAATGAACGCTATTGCCATGCTAAAACGCGACAACTATAGTATATACAGCGTGTAACGGAAAGGGGGTATCAACCCTGAAGGAGGTGAATGTGCTCATGAAACTCAACAACTTTCCCCAAAGAACATAGGTCGAAATATGAAAAAAAAAATTGGCCCTCCCATAGTAAATCAATCAGCTGGTAGTCAGTTTTGTAAGGGGGGGCCAAATTTTTTTTTCATGTTTCGACCTATGTTCTTTGGGGAAAGTTGTTGAGTTTCATGAGCACATTCACCTCCTTCAGGGTTGATACCCCCCTTCCGTTACACGCTGTATACAACGTGTAACGTTAAATGCGAAAAACCTGAAAATAGTTTGATCAGAACAACGAGCAGAATTAATTGAACCACTTTTTAATATAGGTCACATTTTTCAAAAAATCTTCATTAAAAACGTTGCCGTGTCTATTTATTAATAGGTCAAGCAAGCCAAGGTCAGCGCGGCGCAGCGGCCCGGTGACGACTACTCTCTCGATAACGCGTCGTCGCAGACGCAAGAAACGATCAGAATGGCCAGTAAAACTAAAACAGTACATAAAACCTTTACAATTTTCTCTCTGAAATAGGTCAATTGAATTAAAAATCAGTTGGTGTGTCTGAGGTTTTGCGCATTTAACGTTACACGTTGTATATATATATCCCGCGGTTTCACTCGCATAAGTCTCGATCCCGTAGGAATGTCAGGATGAAGTATTCTATGTGCTAATCCTGGTTATAAACTATCTGTGTGCCAAATTTCATCAAAATTGGGCCAGCGGTTTCAGCGTGAAGAAGTAACAAACATATAAACACACACACACACTCACAAACTTTCGCCTTTATAATATTAGTGTTATTAATTACATTCACAATGTAAATAATCTCAGCCACATTCGTTTGAAAGAGCGTGAAAAACGATACATTGTTTGAATTCCTCTCAAAGAAGTAATATAGTACAAAGCAGCAAGTAATCCATAGGCCGACCACTTAACTGAGCCGTTGCCTGAGGTAGCTGTGCGGTGCGGGAGGGGTGATAGTTTTCACAAGCTGACGAATCACTGAGCTCTCGCATCACGTCACTAAATCCCTCCTGCACCGCGCTGCTACCTCAGGCAACATCTCAGCTAAGCGGTCGGCCTATAGATAATTAGACGAATGTTGTATCGTCGATTTCTCTACAAGAAAAAGAAGACAAAATATGCCAATATTTATTGGTATTAATCTTTGTTAAAATATCTATAGATGGCTACTGCTACTTCTAGACTTCTAAAGTAATTTGCGAAATTGACACTTACGTACTTCAAATACCGTATTTTATTAAAAGAAATGGACCATAAATATTTCCACTTTGGCTGAAAGTACTACACTGAGGCACGTATTCGGGCTGTATTTTACATATAATGGAATTATTTCTTTGAAATTTTTGTTTCTTTTTCTTAAACATTATTTAAGTGATGAGGAGGCCTTTTCTTCTGTGGAAATTAAAAGATTCTGGGTCATGGCGGTGAAGGTTTATAATAATTCTTGTCATTGCAATTAGTGCCATAAACCTAATTGTATAAATATATATTCAACGTATAATTAAAGTTATCGAATAAATTTATAATCATGTGACATAATATTATTATTATTATTATTATTCATGATTATAATGACTATTTACAATTTTTTGATGTAATACTTTTTATTATATGTTATTGATTGTTTTATTTTAATTTTATTTTTTGTGTTATTTAATGTTTCGACTCATAATATATTATTTTAGCTGTAATTAATTAATGAATGTACCTACTATATATTTCAAACACAATGTGAATAAATAAATAAAAATAATAAATAAATATACTGCATATATCAGAACGGTATGGTCAAATTTAAGGTTGGTGGTACAGACCATCAAACTGCACGACTTTCTCCATGGAACCAACATCGTAATCGCGAAAAATTTATCAGCTGTCCCATACAATATTTAATTAACTACTGAACCCGTATGGGACGGCGGATTAATTTTTTCGACGTTGACATTACGATGTTGGTTTCATGGAGAGAGTTGTTCACTTTCATAGCCGATACAACGTGTAACGTTAAATGTGCAAAACCTGAAAATAATTTGATCAGTATAACGAGCAGAAATAGTTGAACCACTTTTTAATATACGTCACATTTTTAAAAAAATCTTCATTAAAAACGTTGCCGTGTTATTAATAGGTCAAGCAACCCAATGTCAGCGCGGCCCGGTGACGACTCCTCCCTCGGCAAAGCGTCGTCGCAGACGCAAGAAACGATCAGAATAGCCAGTAAAACTAAAACAGCACATAAAACCTTTACAATTTTTTTAATGACTTATTTTCTAAAAATAGGTCAATTGAATTAAAAATCAGTTGGGGTGTCTGAGGTTTTGCGCATTTAACGTTACACGTTGTATATACCACACCTTTAAATTTGACCACACCTTTCTGATACATGCTTTAAATATTTGTGTATGCCAAAGTTTATTAAACCCTTAGGAGATAAATACAAACTGATATAATCATAATAACATTAGGCGCTTGCATCTCATCCGCTTAGGGGCCAGCTTTAAATTTCAAAGTACTCGTATCCTCTGGGATCGTCACTGTAACTACACTGACAAGAATTATGTTGCACACGAATATCTCGCGTATTTTAATGTCGTACGTTACTGGTTGCTACTCAGTGTCGAGTTATCAAAATAATCATCACTTTTCAAATATTAATCTCGTTAATGGAAAGTAAGGCATAATAATAAAACAATATTGTCCAAAGTTGAACGCTCCAACATTATATTTTGTTGGTGATTGAAAATCAGATTTTTTTAAATGTCACAAGGGCATCCCATTGCCCTTTATTATGTTTTAAATAAATATTTGAAAATTGTTTTCTTTTTCATAACATTTTATAGGGAAATATTTAATTGATACTCTCTAAAATCTTTTTGATCTTTTAATGATGCTCGCCTTTTTTACTAAATATTCATTAATAATCTTATTCAACTATCTGGTCTATTAAAATACTATCTGTGCCTACCGCTTAAGTTATAGATAAATAAGTTAGGGTAACCCGACCAAACAAGTTAGGATAGGTTACAAGTATGACCAACTACGAAGTCCAGAGCAGTCGCAGTTGCTACGCGAGTTCATACCACACAAAGGCGATCAGTGAGTGTAAAAAGAAGAACGAATAATATTTTTAGGTAATCGAAATGGGAATCACACGCTGCCAATCGACTTAGTTACAATAACGTATATTTTCAAAATGTTATTTATTTATCTTTAAACTAGCATCCGCCCTCAACTTCGTTTGCGTAGAATTCGGAATTCCCGCCGTTTAAATCCTATTACCCATTTTCCCGTAGGAATGAAGCATTTCCCCGTGGTAAAAAGTAGCCTATGTTCATCAGGGATAATGTCGGATTCTAATGGTAAAACAATTTTTCAAATCGGTCCAGTAGTTTCGGATCCTATTCAATACAAACAAGCAAACAATCAAATCTTTCCTCTTTTAATATTAGTGTAACAAACAATGTTTAAAAGCCAAAACATTTTGCCTCGCAATTTTCCGTATACCGAGTTACCTACCTATTGTATTTTTTCGTGTAATACGCTGAATAAATTTTCATGTTATACAGGAGGAGGTCTGGAGCCACACAAGATAGATGGATCATATCGATCAGTGCTGAAACTCGCAATCCGACGAGTCACTAGTTCTGATTACGGGACCTATAAATGTGTTTCGAAAAATTCCCTCGGTGACACTGAGGGCACGATTAAATTGTATCGTAAGTATTTAAGTTATTTTTGTTAGTGATTTTGATTGCTTGTCGTTTAATTTTACATAATAACAAGATGGAGACGACAAAATAGTAACACAGATAGAATTATATTTATTGTTAAAAATTAATTATATTATTGTTTATTAATTAATTTTATTATATTATTCTTATTAATTGATAAAAATAATTATTTTAAACTGTATTTAGTTGACACTTCACAAAGACAACAATTACAATATACAAGCTAACACTAAAAAGAAAAGAAAAGATAACTAGGCACTTGTCCCATTGACAGCGATGCGGACGAATTTTTTGATGCCCAATGAGCTCCTGCCTTTTTCTTTATATTTTTTTTGTTGTTATATACTTGTGTATAATATACATATTTATGTATTTTATTGTTGAAAATATTTATTCACCTGATAAACAGCCAGATAATTTTATACGCTAGATAGCTATTTGACAACTTAACTGAGGATTTGAAAACTCGGCCCTTAGTCACTATAGCTAGACGGCTGATCGGCGAAACCAATAGTTGGCCCATCACTACTAGTAGTCTGTTTTAAGAATCACCTTTTTAATTTTGATGTTAGTATTTATTTGACGATTCCAAAATACTCTTATGCATTAGTATTGTCAGTGTTTTTATTTATTATCGTATTGTTGTCTCCACATTGTATACTGATCGTTCAGTTAGGTATTCATTTTAAGTTTGAAGGGTTTGAAAAAGTTAATTCTACCCGTATTGAGTTTAGAAAACACCATTATTAAAAAAAAAAAAATGCTTTTAGTACCTAATGGATCTGTTATTAAAAAGTAGGTATTTAGTGTAATTGTAAATTCATTAATAAATAGGTAAAATTGTATCTATACTATATACTTCCTTGTAAAACACGCTTCAAATTCGTTATAATGTAGGTAGTTATACCCAAGGTTTCTAAGCAACACATAAAAGTTTCAAAAGACATTTTATCTCATTGGCGGTTATTTATTTCATTCCCTTTACGAAAAGCCTTTGAAGAAGACATCATAATCTGATAGCATCTGATTGACGAGGAAATCGTTGCTTACAAAGGTTTAATAAGACTTTTTTTTGTCAACAGCTATGCCTCTTCCGCCGATGGAGAATAAAAACGGTAAATATCTACCTGAAAATAGATGGAAAATTATTTGAAATACTGTGATCACGGTCTAATGTGTGTGTGTGTGTGTGTTTTGACAGTTGTCCAGAGGTTAAACATTATAGCTGATAAATCGTCGGAAAGTACGCCTTTCGGTACCCAAGGTACGTATTAACTAGCGGTCAACAACTATTTAGATTTAATATCTGGCAATTACACCCGAACTCACGGCCCGTGTTTATAATAAAAGTATCTTGATTTAAATATAAATTGTCATATTAGGTTTAATGGTTTTCTGTACATACATATGTACACATGTGTGTATGTGATCAGAATACATTTATTTTTGTGTACATATAAAAATATTGGTATCGAATGCATCGCGTCAAATGGTTTTTTGATTTGAGAAGATAGGAAAGCTCATCAACTCATCATGTTCCGTGAGGTGTAAATTGTACCTCCCTATAATTCAACATTTTATGAATATTGTATTAGGGTGCGTACGCACTGACAGGTGCAGCGTGTATCGAAGGATGTTAAGTCACTAGGCTCTAGGCGCTAAACAAGCCACCTGTCAGAACGTACGTGCGTACGTAGCCTTAGATTTCCTTTTGTTTCTCTATTCATAATTAAAGTCCAGTTTTGAGTGCATATTTAATGAAATGTTTGTGTAGCTAGCACAAAACATCTACAAAAAAAAAAAACTTTTGTTTAAGTCTACCAGAAAAACAAAGAAAATCTCGCTTGCTAATTAGTAAACATGTTTTCAGATTTCAGATTACAAGATTACAACAGAGCGGTCTCAAAAAATCAGTGCTGCCATATTTTTTTGTTCTTATTAGCAATTGTAATCCAGATAGCAACATCTTGGGGTTAATGTTCCTCTCTAAGTTTAAGAATTAAGTAAGTAAATAAATTATACTTCCCCGTACAGTACAATCACTTAGATGGGAATACCGCTTTGATATTTTGTAAATTTTCGATTTTAGCCTCAAGTTCTGTTTTGCGAAGGATTATTTTAATTTAGTGTAATGACCTTCATTATGTAGAATTTAATTTTGTAAACAATACAATATAATCAATTAAATGAATTAATGATATCTGATTTCATTGATAAATCATAAAATAAAAGAAACAAACCATGAAAGATGTTCTTTAGGCGGCGAAGAATAAATGATTTCATGAGGAAAGCGGTTTCAAAACGTTTGCAATACTTATGAACTGTGGAGTAATTGCGGTACACACTATCATTAGCAATGGCTTTCATTTTGACAGTTCAACAAAATTCATTGCGTTATTTGCGTGGTTGAGCAGACAAATTTTTCGAACACGTGAAACAATGGATTACCAATATCCTTCAAAATTATTCAAATTGTGATTGATCGTGTGTTACGCAATTAGAGCGCTGATTAAAAAGTTATTCTGAAAGAAATCACGTAAAATAGACCTTCGTCATCAGTAAAACATATAAATAAAGGATAATTAATGTACATAAAACAACAAAACAAACAAAAACTGAACACTAAATGCTAGTTGCAGTAAGTGTTGAATGCTATACAAACGTAATTGGTTACCGGATAGCTAGGCTCAATTAATTGCCCAATATTGTTCGATTGGTGCAAAAGCTGACGTAGTCAAAATACTATGATCAAATATATACTGCCTGTAAGCTGTATTGGTTGGCACTGGTTTAGCTTTAACAGCCGGTCGATTCTGGAAAAATCTCACCCTGAAATCATAAGTGAAGTGAGCTTGAAGTGAACAGTGTCAATAGTGTTAATCCCTGAAATGACAGATCACTTCCCGCTCACTTCATCTAAGTTCTCACGGTGAGATTTTTACAGAATAGTACTGCGTACCTGGTATTGGTAAAACAGACTAGAATTTGACACTTGACAAGCAATTATGCCAATTGTAAGATAGGAATTTTGTGGCGTTTCTATCTTGATTGTGTCAATTGAAGTGTTTCTTAAAGATTTATTTCCAATACCCAATTTATTGCATTCATATTTGATTTATTGAATTACAATATTTGATCACAATATTTTGACTATCGTACTGAATATTCCTGTAAATTTTATTAATTGTTTATTTAGCCACCAAACTTATGGAATATACATATTTGTATTTTCAGCATTTCAACCTTTACAGACGCCAGCACATCAAGCTACCCAAAATTGTCAAATTTTCCCAATCAATTTTGAACCTTATAGTTTAGGGATAAAGTTGAAAATAGATTAAAGAGATTTGATGGATTGTAGTAGCTTGATGTGCTGGCGTCTGTACATTAAAAGCTGATATCATTCAATAAGTAAATGTCACATAACAGCCAACTTGGGTAACAATTTAATTTAACTTCTCCATTATAATTATTTAGAGAATCAACTGCATCGTTCTCACTCTAAATCAAGACAATAAAAAAAAAAATATGGGTATATTTTGGAATTCAAGTATAAAACAAAATGTAAAGGCATAGGTTAGCTTAAAATTGTGATTTATTACCATAAGAGCAATTTCGTGATGGTAATCATTTTCCTTTTAAAAGATCACTTCTGGTATGCCCCAAGGTTCTCATATGGGACCGATCCGTTAGAAATATTTTCAATGACTTTTAAACAATATTCTTTGTGGTTCAAAATGTTCTCCTTGAGCCTTGATCTTATTTTAATTCCATGTTAGTCAGTTGTTTCCCGACGTAAATAAAAATATTAATATTTTCCTCATTCAAATCTTTTGATCAATCACCACACAGTTTTAAAAAGAGTGGGTAGACAGGGGACAGTTTTAAAAAGAGTGGGTAGACCGAGATCTGGGTACATATTATAGCTCTTGACAAGCTTAAACTCCATCGAACCAGATGACTATTTAATTGAATCAGTCCAAAAATGCTAGCTGATGAAAAATGATAGCTAAAAATAATAGTCAGCATGATGTCCGTGATGTCACAACGCGATTAATATTATGTTTCGATGTAAATATTAATATAATACATTCATTCAAAGTATCGATCGTCACGCTTCCTACTACCCGTACCCATATGTATTATATATGTATGTTTCATTATTAAACGAAACCCAAAGTTACCCAATTTCACCATAATTAACGAAAACAACACAGAAAGAACAGAGAATATTTAGAATAATAAAATTTTATTTTAATACTGTTACGTTATTGAATGTACTAACATAAAAAGATCTGTAATTAAATTAATTTAACTTAATTGGAAGTTTTGAAATAGGTTACAACGGAACATATCCCTTAGATCTCATTATAGGCAAATTATTAAGTATTAAGTAATTTTAGATAAATATACCTATTCATTATGTCAGAATATAAAATTAAAAGTATTAATAAATATAGACTGAGTTCCACGAAATAGGCTTGTATATATTGAAGAAAATTGTAATAAGTAGGTAATGTGTAAGTTATTTATGCTTAAATTTAAACGAAATCTGTTAAAGGCAGTCAATTACTCTGGCAAGACGTCAAGGAAACATGGGATCAGTTTGCTTTTATCGCTTTTGTACTAGGAAAGTAATTTGCCGATGTTATAGAACATACGAATGAGGCACAAAATTGTTAATCAAGAGTAATGGAAAAAAATATTGTGAGCATTTCTTCACCCGTCTGCCTTCGTCATCATTGAGCTATGTTAAATGTGCATGACAGTGTAAATACAAAATGTTTTCATGAACTCTGTTTTAGCCCTAGAGTGTCAAAATACTGTTGTAACACGGACCACTGTCGCTTTCCGTAAAATATATGACTATTCATTTACTAGTCTTTTATTTCTTTCATTCATTTTGAACTAAGACACCATGAATATATGGAATTTGCGATATTTTTCCGTTCCAGGATTCATACTACCATTTACTTTCGTTTCAATCCTTAGAACTTCGATTGGTTGTTAGATTCCATAAAATGTCAGTGTAGGTAGAACTTTATTCTAGAGAAATATTATCATTGAATCCATATTTATATGGAAATAAATCTGAAACAATCCTGTATTGGCTTCGAAAATATATTCAACTAAGAATAAACCACAAATGCCGATATGATCGCCGTAGTTAGAATTCGTTTTTAGATACTTTTCAATTAGAGCGTTCTGGGTTTGGTTAATGATCGCTAAACGACAAACTGATAGGAATCCATACTTATGTAGGTATTTAGTGCAACCATACATGGTGGGCTGGTACAAAGCGGACAAGCAGAACAGTGGCGCGGGCGCTTCAGGGAGGTGACGACGCCGACGCAACAACAAAGTTCAATCTTTTTCATTCGTAAGTACGAGGTGACGACGCCTGCACAACAACAATGTTCAATCTTATTCTTTCGTAAGTAGGCATGTATTTCTACATAAGTATTTTTCAAAGCGGTGTATTGATAAATTGCAGTAAGCTTGTATTCTAATTTATGTGTTCCTTAACTAAAATTAATAAGCACCTCACAATATAAATTACTAACATCTTGTGTACCCACCATATTTCAGGCAAATAAATGATTTATTATGATGATTTATGATACAGGCTTAGTTAAAATATTGTCATAGCACAGTGATTTATTTTCAATCTTCAAAATATTCATGCAATCACAAAAGAACTGAATAATGTTCATTTGTTTATTATTTCAAAATCATTTGAAAATGCTTATATAAAATAAAATAAAATACGACACGATGAGCACGTGCTTCATACAATTCAACAAAAAGATCTCCAAAGCTTATCTCACAGAGATTCAAACGGTCAAGTGGAGTGGCTCCATAGAAAAGAGATCATGGGGGGTGGTTATCTATGAGTGGCTCAGACGGGTCACTTTTATCATTAAAAGAGCATCAGATTTCCGAGAAAAGGGGTGCTGAAATGATGTAATGTAATGTAAAATTGTATTTTTAAACTATTTGGTTAAGGCCACTTTAACCCGGCGAGCGTTAGGTTGGGTATAATTGGAGTGAGAGTGGCAATCCCGAAAATCCCGAGATTGACCAAGTGCAGTCTTGGGATTTTCGGGGTCAGAAAACGGCCGGGATCCCGGGATCCTGGGATTGTATTCTCTAAGCATAATACACTCAGACCCTAATAAATAGCTCGATATTTTTTTATCCACTGTTTCAGTTTCGTATCTATTATAATGACAATAAATTAAGAAAATAATTTAAAATCAATATTAAACCTTAAAAATGTCTAATTTATCATATGGTTTTGTCACACCCACCTTATGTTCCGTGTTACAAATTTTTACCTTAAGCACGCCGGGTTTACTTCATAAAAAACATGACATCAGCCATCATGAAGAAAGAAGAAGAAAGAGAAAGAGGAGAAGAGTCATGAAGGGTTAGACGGAGATGAAACTATAGTACACCTACATTTAGCTAGTTATTTTTATGTCCCATGTAATAGGGGGGATGTAAGTCCCCCAAAGGGCAATGGAGAGGGCTATGCTTGGAGTTTTGCGTGGTCTAATCAGAAATGAAGAGACCCACAGGAGAACCAAGGTAGCCGACATAGCTCGAAGAATTGCCAAACATAAGTGGCAGTGGGCAGGGCACATTGCTCGCAGAACAGATGGCCGATGGGGCCGAAAGGTTCTGGAGTGGCGATTGCGTACCGGAAGACGTAGCGTTGGAAGGCCTCTTACAAAGTGGACCAACGACCTTGTGAAGGCAGCAGGAACCCGTTGGATGCAAGAAGCACAAAACTGGTCGAAGTGGAGGTGCTTGGGGGAGGTCTATGTCCAACAGTGGACGTCTTTCGTCTGAAATAATGAATAGGGGGCGAGCCTATTCGGTGTTCGAACCTATTGTCATCAACCGGGCACAAATCCAGACTCTGAACTGTTACGTAACGTAGTCGTTAAAGCACCCGTTCACGAGCATAACGCCGAGATCAGCCATTACCCCCTCGCCATAATCACAGATCTTTATTAATCTCAACATCATATTAAAGGTACTGATTAATCATAATCACTACATAGTATAAAACAAAGTCGCTTCCCTGTCTGTCTGTCCCTATATATGCTTAGATCTTTAAAACTACGCAACGGATTTTGATGCGTTTTTTTTTAATAGATAGAGTGATTCAAGAGGAAGGTTTATATGTATAATACATGCAAAATATAGTAGAGAAACACTGATAATTTTAGAGGTTTCTAATGTGATGTCGTAAATAAACACATTTTTTTGCGCTTACATTGTAAACGCTGGCTGAACCCGTCGAGATAGATCAAAATAATGTACTACAGTATTGTACACCTTAAAACGGTCTACAAAAAAGTCCGCGATGGTATATGTCTATCTCTCAGGGATAACCCACAATAACCATTTTTTATCCTATACTTTTTACGAGAAATAATGGCTCTAAAATTATCAGTGTTTCTCCATTGCACCCGTGCGAAGCCGGGGCGGGTCGCTAGTCTTAAATAGAGAAAGGTGTCTGAGAGAGGAGGGTCCTGGGTTGTAACTCAGGACCCTCCCTCCCCTTTCTCGCTCGGCTTATACCTACATACTTCATATGGTTTTGCCTTAAGGAAAATAATTAATTTTCTGCTCCTATCCAATTACAGATTTCAAAGCGTATCGCTATGTGATTTGTCTTAAACAGTAGGCTATAGTCGTGTGTAGATAATAATTACCCAATTTAGCAAAGGAACAGTCAGATCATGAATAAAAAGGTCTTGATGCATAAATGCTTATAAATTATAAACCATCTATATATATGAAATATATAATAAAATCATAGCGACCTCAAAACTGTACATGAAATTTATTTATTATTTATTTATTTATTTATATCAAATAATAATTAATAATTTATAAATAATCTATCCAGTAATTTTTGCTAGGTCTGGGAACGATTCTAATGCCGAAAACAATTTTTTTTTAATGTTTGTCTGTTTGTCTGAATTCCGCAAAAATTACTGGGTAGATTTAGTTCAAATTTTGCATACATATTCCCTGTACGTTTGGTTAGTCTGGGCTGTAAATTATCACGCTACTCGTATTTGCTATGGGGGATTAGTAATATTGCAATCAGTTCTTCTATAGTTGACCATGTTGAAATTGTAAAAAGACGAGACAATATATTTCAGACAGTTACAGGTTTAACCTTTTTAAAAATTATCATAACGCTATGGGTAATTTTCGATTTTTGAAAAAGAAAATGGGCAATATCCACCAACAAAAATCTGTTACCATAACATATAGGTACTACCTATTCTGTTTCTTCATCATCAGCCTAGCCTTTTCCCAACTGTGTTAGGGTCGGCTTCCAGTCTAACCGGATGCAGCTGAATACCAGTATTTTACATGGAGCAACTGCCCATCTGACCTCCACAACCCAGTTACTGGGTACTACAATACCCCTAGGTAAGACTGGTTGTTAGACTTTCAGGCTTCTGACTACCCGTAACGACTGTCAAATATCTATGAATGACAGCCGGGACCAACGGCTTAACGTGCTTTCCGAGGCACGGAGGGGTCTCGGTCTTTAAAGAATGGTCACCCATCCACAGACCAACCGCGGCAAGCGTAGCTTAACCTGATAGATCGACCTGTGCTGCTGTTATTATTTAGCCACGAGCCCCTCTAACCTATTCTGTTTCTTAAAAGCATCAAATTTATAGGACCAACTGAGGTTTAAGTGCCAGAAAAGTCAGTACTTACAAAATTAGTGTTCTATGAGAATGCAATTCGTCATTATGATAAGTTACAATTAAGAATGATTTTGTTTCTATCTATTCTATTCTATTTAAAAAAAAAACGTTGTTCCACACTAGGAATTTCTCCTGTATTAATTTTCTGAACTTATTCATTCGAGATGCATTGGAAATTGTGATCAAATGAATCTATACACTATATTCACAATTGTACAATGTGTGCAGGGTATTGAATATAACCGTTCTTGTGCACTAATTCTCTTGGGATTTGCCTCTCTAAACACAGAATACTTAACAGTGCTAACATTGCTGTACCAATCCGGTCTGAATCGTGCGAGAATTTATGACGATCATGATAAATTATTATTGTTTATTGAGATCTAGATGTTTGCATAATTAGCCTATACTGTTCCCACTGCTGGGACACAGGCCTCCTCTCGGTGAGAAGGAGTGGGCCGTAATCCACCACGCGGGCCCAGTGTGCGTTGGTAGATGTCACATGTCTTCGAATTTTTGGTCCTAGGACATGCCGGTTTCCTGACGATGTTTTCCTTCACCGTTTTGAGAGCAGTGGTGATGAAATAATTCGAACAAAGTAAAGCGCCTGTCTGGGTTCGAACCTACGACCTAACTCGTAAGTCGTAACCACTGGCCCACCACAGCTCTGATCTGATCTGGATTCTGATCTAGATGTTTAATAATGGTACGTATTACCCAGTAACTGGGTTGTGGAGGTCAGATAGGCCGTCGCTCCATGTAAAATACTGGTATTCACAGGCTTGTTGGTCTAGTGGTCAGTGGCCCTGACTGCTATGCGCAAGGTCGTGGGTTCGATTCCCACCTAGGACAAATGTTTGTGATTTGTTCTTTGTCTGGGTGTAATTTATCTATAATATGTATGTATTTAGAAATATATGTATGTTTATCAGCTGTCTAGTACTCATAGCACAAGCTCTGCTTAGTTTGGGACTAGATGGCGTTGTGTGAAAGTTGTGGAATATTATTATTATTCAGCTGCATCCGGTTAGACTGGAAGCCGACCCCAATATAGTTGGGGAAAGGCTAAGCAGATGATGATGATGGCTGCTTCGGTGGTCTTGCGGTCGAAAGCATGGCTGTTGAGTATGAGGTCTGGAGCTCGGTCTTCCCCTAGGAATTCCGTAGCCGTCCGGTAACTGGATTAGGCTCGCCCTTATTGTATGAGACTTAAACGCAACTGGCGGAATGTGGTTGTTTAGTACATTTCTACCTTTGGGGGATTATAAGAGTAGTGTTATGTTAATTGCATTACCAACTATAAAATGTACAGACGCGACGTCAGCACATCAAGCTACCCGAAACTGTCAAATTTTCGCAATTAACTTTGAACCTAGCGATAAAGTTGAAATCTATTAAAGAAATTTGACAGATTGTAGTAGCTTGATGTGCTGCCGACTTTACCTTATATAATATATTTTCCTGTTGAATGAAATGCACGAAACAGATATATTGTCTCTCGGAGCATAGGTGAAAAATCAACATTTTTCTACTTTTATACTTTATGCCTTACCGTCAATAGTTCGAGAGTTCAAATTCTAATGAAAAAAAAAAGCTGACGAAGAGTCGAATTCGAGATATTTGTTAAGCAACACATATAGGTAGGTACCCACCTAACACAAATAATATGAATAGGCTGTGACATTCTTTTAGCAGCACTGAAAAACATTACCTCATTAAAATAAAATTCTACGGCAGTTTTTTACCAGTGAAAGGATGTTTCAGCTGAAAAATCTTTTCATGAGTGTAGAAGTTACAAACGTAGGTATATATATAGGTATCTAATTAACGTTGTTGACATGTCACAAAATAATGGGTCTCGGTTTTATAACAAATTTTATTAACGACGACTGCACTTGGCTTACTACTAGGTACCTAAATAGGTAGAGGTACCTACCTACTACGGTATTTATTATATTGCTTACTTACTAAAGTAAGCAAGTAAGCAGTGGTGGCGCAGTGGTAACAGCCGCGACTTACGTTCGGTCGTAGGTTCGAACCCAGACAGGCGCTTTACTTTGTGTGACTTACATTGTGCTTTACATTGTGTGTTTATTTCGTCACTACTGCTCTGAAAACGGTGAAGGAAAACATTGTGAGGAAATAAAAAATAAAAAAAAAAAAAAAAAAAAAAAAAAAATCGAATGCATGTGACATCTACTAACCCGCACTGGGCCCGCGTGGTGGATTACGGCCCACTCCCTCTCACCGGGAGGAGGCCTGTGTCCCAGCAGTGGGAATATTACAGTGTGATTATGCTATGCTATGCTACTTACCGTAGAACTTGAGAACGTTAATCGTCAAACAAAACACGTTCTTTTGTATCCACAATGGCTGAATACGTAATTTTTGTAATATTCCACCAATCAGAACAACAATAATAATAATAATAATAATAATATTCCACAACTTTCACACAACGCCATCTAGTCCCAAACTAAGCAGAGCTTGTGCCATGAGTACTAGACAACTGATAAACATACATATATATTTCTAAATACATACATATTATAGATAAATTACACCCAGACAAAGAACAAATGATCGTGCTCATCACACAAAAATTTGTCCTGGGTAGGAATCGAACCCACAACCTTGCGGATAGCAGTCAGGGCCACTGACCACTACACCAACAGGCCTGTCAACGATTGACATCCGACACTGACGCCTATTGATTCACCTATAACGTAGTCTCAATTAATGAAATGACGTACCTGTCTCCAGAAGAAAATACCTGGCGCAGTAATATTATTGTACCTACCATGGGTACGTTCGTGTGGCAAGGTGCCCAGACGCTTGCCTTCGCCGTTCAATAAGAACGCCTATTATTGTGCTGGCACTAAAACATGACTCTATAAATTATAACATTACAAGAGAGTTTAAAAATACTCCTATGCAGGCGTCGCAAATCGAATTAATAAAGTGTTTTTACGTCAAGTTCTAAGTGTCAGGTTTATTTTCAGTTTCAGCGCTACTAATTAGCTGCACAACTAATTGGCAAACAGTTCGTTTAAGTACGTAAACACAGCTCCATGGAATAGAATCGCGTCTTTAAGCGATTCATTTCATTTTCACACCGGTTTCTGTCTTGGACTCTCTGTGTCTTGTGTGTGTCTCTGTCTCCATATCTTACTAACAGTTCAATCGTGAGATTGTTTATGTAAGTATACTTTATGAACTATTCACACCCATCTTGTTCCAGTGATAATGCAGTATTATGAAGACACAATAATTAGTATAGCCTATCTGATGTTGAAAATGGAAGGTGACGTAAGACTGTTAAACGTAAAATCAGTTTTTATTATTATTATGCAGGAAAAGAAAATAACCTGTGTGCAAACTATAACCATAAATTCAGCATGATATATGATTCTAGCGTGGACATTTTTCGTGGGTTATAAAAGAAAAAAATTGCTGTTTCATTGAAAATATACCTGGTCTACGCGATCAAAATGTATGGAAAAACAAAAAAAAAAAAACTATAACCGACGAAAATTTCCACACTAGGACGGGGTGTCAAGAATCATATTATGATGAATTCATGGTTACAGTTTGTGCACTTAATTTTTTTATAATACCAGTATTTTACATAGAGCGACTGCCTAACTGACCTCCACAACCCAGTTACTGGGTAATACGATACCCCTAGGTAAGACTGGTTGTCAGGACTTTCGGGCTACTGACGACCCGTAACGACTGTCAAAGATCCACGAACGACAGCCGGGACCAACGGCTTAACGTGCTTTCCGAAGTGCAGAGGGGTCTTGGCATGTGAAGATGGTCACCCATCCACGGGCCAACCGCGGCAAGCTTAGCTTAACCTGATCGATCGACCCATGCGGCTGTTATTACTTAACCACAAGCCTTATGTTTTTCCTGTATTCCAGTTTATTTAAAAAGCACTTAATTAATTTATTGGCAGTACAAAACCTAACCATCAAACATTGGTATGAATTAAAACAAAACAACTAAATCGGATTACTGGTTCTTACCTTAAAAGCACAAAAACGGACTGTCAGGCAAACAGATAAACCTTATAAAAAATCTAGCTTTAGCTTGCGACTTTGTCCGTGCGGAATTTCTTGTTTCCTCGACCCATCGCATCGCTTGCCTGCGCTCCTACTTCGTTTTTCCTCAGCATTTTTCTCAATTTTTTTTTGTTCGGCTCCTAAGAGTTCTAGCGTGACTTTAACTAAAACCCTTGAATCGTTTAATGGCTAATTATAACAAAATAGATATCTGCAAGAATATTGATAAATTTACAGACTCATTTTCCCAATTTCGCAGAAAACTTATAACTATTAGCGACGAACCATAACTTTACATTTTTAATGTTTACTATTGAATTTTTTTGTTTTTGTTTATGTTTTTGCCACATGTGTCTGCCAATTTTGGATTGTTCTCTTATTGCACTCGTTATCGCGTTCTATTATTCTGAATTTTGAATAACAATTTCACTGTTTATTATTATTTATATTTTAATTTTTTAATTTTAATCTCAATGTTGTAGTTGGATTTCTAATGATAATTTTAAATTTAATTTTTGATTCTAATATCTTAATGTTTTGTTCTTTGTATCTAATTACTTTTTTCTATTCTCACTACGGGTAAAAAATCTTGTTAAAACGTAAACTTATGAAACTATTTTTATGTAAGTGCTGTGTACGCCTGTAAGTGACTAATTCTCAACAACTCAATACATTGATACTTATTATTATGTTAATATTCTAGTGAATAGGTCGTTGGTGTACCTATCAAATAAATAAATAAATATTAAAAGCCTTTCTCAAGAGCTGGGTTATCAAATGCAAAAATATTTTTTAATATCCGAATAGTAGTTTCAGAGATTAGCGCGTTCAAACAAACAAACTCTTTAGCTTTATTATTAGTACAGAAGATAGATTTAGATAAATACCTAAGGAAGGATTATGACAAGTTCAATTATTTAAACCCTGACGATACAAGTCATAGATCTTGAAACAGTATTCAGTCTAGTTACCAGTGCGGTTGAGTGTCTGTCTGTCTGTCAAGAGCGAATCCTCATAATAGAGTCCCCTTTATGTTGTGTCGCGGTGTATTAGCCATAGTTAATGTCAGCTTGTACTGATGTGGATCATCGTTTCTGATTGCGTATTGTTCGGTCCAGGATGGTTAGACGATCAACGCTTGGATGAAGGATATATTGGTGTTTTGTGTTATGTTAGTTCCTAGTATTTATGCTAAGGTTTTAGGAGATTTTTAAATTAAAGCATAAGCATAATCAGTCTATAATTTTGCCACTGCTGGGACAAAGACCTCTTCTCGTTCTTTTTAAAATCAGAAAATAAAAATCTTGTGATTATGATAAACACGATCCTAAAGAGCCGATCTGGTAACCATCTCACCGTGAAAGCTTGGGTGAAGTGAGCGTTGAGTTAGCTGTCATTCGCTAGGTATTAACACTATTAAGTGCTCACTTCACTTATGATTTCACGGTGAGATTTTTACAGAATCGACCGGCTGTTCTGTAAAAATCTCACAGTGGAAACCTGAAGGTTAAGTGAGCTATCGTTTCACCTAATGCGAGAGATTGTCAATTTTCACAACTCACTTCAAGCTCACTTCACAAAAGTTTTTCACAGTGAGATTTTGACGGAATATCACTACAGGTATCTAAAAAGAAGATAAAGCTTTAAGTAGGCATAAAAAATCATCCGTCTCGCAGTCAACGTAAAAAGTGCCCGCAAAACTGGCAACATTTCCACTAAGAGATTGGAGCTACTACAGCATTTTTATTTCATGAAGCGACGCGTGCTTTACTTGTGGTAACCAGATGTAGCACGCTGTAAATGTGAGTAGTGTCAGCACATTACACACACGCGCACAGGTGTACACACAGACGCACACTCCCGACTTCGCTATTGTCTCGGACGGTACCGAGAGCTCTTGCGCTTACACTTGGTAAACACAAGTAAATTGCGTGTCGCTTCGTGAGATAAAAATACTATAATGTTAGTAGCTAATCAAGCAAGCTCACATAGACGACGAATACCAGATTTTTAAGCACTAAATATCAAAAGTACGTGTATTTACTGCGTAAAGATCGCCAAATATTTGCCGACGTTGGTCTTGTTGAAAATTGTTTAATTAAACTCCATTTAGCATTTTCATCAGTTAGGTAATTTCCATAATCCAAGAAGAACAATTTCAGTTAATACACAAACTAATGCATGTGGTTAATTAAGTGAACAAAGTTGGTACGCAGCCGTATTCATCCAATTAAGTTAAAAACGATTTTGGGTAGAACAACAAAAATAATCATTATTGTGAAGTTCTTGTTTTAGTATTCAGTTTGTCTTTGGCGTAGGTTTTGTTTAGTTAAAGGGCATGTGCCACAAAATGTCGGCGAAGGAAGTGTTCTTAATTATAGAGGGTGGAAAATAAACGTTGAAAAAGTTTGGTACATAGGAAACTTCATAGAAAATACTTACACATATAAAACTCGCA
This sequence comes from Eremobia ochroleuca, assembly GCA_949629135.1. Taxonomy (NCBI): domain Eukaryota; kingdom Metazoa; phylum Arthropoda; class Insecta; order Lepidoptera; family Noctuidae; genus Eremobia; species Eremobia ochroleuca. The sequence continues at coordinate 14,222,174 of OX451389.1, forward strand.
CCTACTTCCCATGGGAGTAGGCAGACACTACAGAATGCCACCTGCTACGATCCTTACGTAACTACTCCTTTTGTCTCGTATGCGATTCTGTAACCATCTCACCGTGAAAACTTGGGTGAAGTGAGCGTGGAGTGAGCTGTCAGTGTCATCCCACCTGATACCAGGGATTTACCAAGCATACATTTACAATCATACTCGAGATTTTAATAATATTTTTATGCTAATTCTATTGATCAGTTTATATAATTTCAACGCTAGTATTTCAGTTGTCAAAATATTACTATTTTGTGGGGCTTTAAAATAAATTAGCAAAACAGAAACTCAATCAGAATTTCAATGTTGTTTTTTTTTATTGTTAGACTAGTCCTGCCGAGTCGGCGTGATCACTTCACCCAATTTACGACATTTCGTGTATCGGGTGAAGTGATCACGCCACACAAACTGCGTGGGATTAAGCATGGGTTTTCACATCTAAAATACTAGCTTTGAAATTATTTAAAATGATTAATAGAATTAGCATTAAAAATATTATTAAAATCTCGATTATGATTGTAAATGTCTGCTTAGTCAATCCCTAGCATCAGTGGGATGACACTGACAGCTCACTCCACGCAAGTTTGTACGGTGAGATTCTTACAGAATCGACTGGCTGGTCATACTCGCATGCCGGTTGCAAGCACTAGGCACCTGAAACTTTCCGAAGAACATCACCAATAAGATCGTCACTATATCCATGTCCTCCTAGGGCGCCCCCTCCCGAGGTTTCACATCTGCACTCACATCTGCCTTTATAGAAAAGTATTGTTATATCAAAAAGAGAATTTTTTTTTCTAGATTTGTTTTCCGGAAATGCGACTAGTCCAAAAAGAAATGACCACCTGTATGTTTATGCCACCAATCAAAGCAAAAGTCAATTTAGGGCTGATTTCGTGACTGTAAGACAACTTTAATCTGAAGAATAAATATGACGGATTTTCTAAACAAAAGCTTTCAAACCGCCGCATATCCCTCAGATCTGACTATTGAAAAATCAGTCCTTAAAGGATGAAACCTCTTAAGCAAACACTAAATATCATGACGATTAAGACAGTATACCCCCAGGACCGTTATCAGTCCGTAAGGTAGTTCTATAATATATTTACTATCTGACATCATGACGTTGATATATGTTGTACCTATTGAGACCATTGATACGCCCATATAGTTAAACTAGAATATAAATATATTACACTGGAAGGTCTGTTTTTGACTACACTTATATCAGATTTTTTAAAATATATTAGTTATTGTAAGTTTAGTTAATATTCCTTGGAATATTAACAAATTTATTTATTTACCTTTTATGTACACACATATATAAACAGACAAGAAAAAACAGAACAGAAAAATAGGTACAAAGGTGATGCTTATTTCATAAGAAATCTCTTCCAGCATACCTGCGATAGGACAATAGATAGAGAGATGTAGACAGCGTGTGAAAGAGTAAAGGAGACAAAAAAAAAACATAAAATCGTAAAGAATTATTCGCTTAGTAAAACTAAACAAATACTACGAGAATATACTTACATGCATACAAATAAACATAAACACATATATAGATACTTCTAAAATAAAATATCACTAGGATGTTAATGAATATCACGTAATAACAATAATAAATACATACACAACTATGCTGAAGTGGACAGATAGTGTTCTTTTACTCTTCTTTTAAAAACTGCAACAACGCAAAAAAAATATATTGACATTAGAATTAAAGAATTTTCACTGGATTTAGAGCTTTATTCGGCATTTTACCTCAACGCGTTAAGCCGGTGGCTTTACATATAATGTAAGTACTTATTTGTTGGTGATACCCGCGGGTAATATCGCTCACTTACTTGCGCTAACTTGGCCGACTTGTAAAACTTATTTCGCCCTCTAGAATTCTTATAATAATTTTAGATTACAAGAGAAATTCGTAAGGGATTGTTACTTTCTTGTTTTTTTTTTTAATTAGGTCTCAAAATAATTTTAATTGAATCTTAAAATTTTAATACCTGCCCATTATAATGTTGGTCTGTGACTGTCCCACTGCTGGGAAAGAAACTCGTAAGAGGAAGAATAACTACTTACAGACCCTAATTACCTTACTTTAACTTTTTTTATTTTGTTATTTGTATTTTGTGTTTCACGAACTGTGTCCACAAACTTTATTCTTTCTTTACTTAATACGTACCACGAGTACTTAATACGTTTTGGCGATTTGAGATTGCGATAGAACTAGGTTTCTATATGATGTTTTCATGACACACCATAATGTATTATAATTCAACGTAATATCAACTAAAAAGTTGATACGAAATAAAACAAGTCACATTACTTTCCACTTTAAAAGTACCCTTTCAAAAAAAAAAAACACTTAAAAGAACCTATTTAGTTAGTAGTACTCACCTACAATATTAGAAAACAAACAACACCCTAACACAGCATACGGAAACAATAACGCCGTTATAACGTTTCACATTTAGAACGTGACGCGGACGCAGCATGAAGTGCAAGGTAATACAGAGGAATTATGAAACATCATGCGAGCTCGAATGTTAATCCGGTCGGGATAACATTGGGCTCATTAAACCAAACCCTGGATTATCAACTTGGAATTGCTCGACCGAGCAATATGAATATTGTACCGTAAAAAGCAATGAAAACTCGCTTTAAGCCCTCCTGTATTTCACTTGCCATAAAAACTTGGGATTCCGTGAAATATATTAGGGAAAAAAAGGTCTACACGCTCGATCATTAAAGGTAAATTGCTCTGTTTTATATCCGTTGAAATGTAAAGTTGAAAATGTTTTAACGGCTCGCTTGAGTTGACACACCTCTCTGACTAGCCCTCACGTACTGAACCCTTGTAACGGAGGATTTTAACTTCATCTTGAGACTTTTGTTTTAATTATTTAAACGTAAGACTCTCCACGTGATGTCAAGGGAGTGTTAGAACTTTAGAACTTTAAAAATGTTCCGGAAGAGGCCACAAAGCATTTAAGGCAGCCCATTAAGCAGGCCCTCTAAGTAGGCCGCTGTGAATTGCTGGCAGGAAATCCAAAATAATAATGATAAACGTAACTAAACAGAGTAAGTAAGTTAGCTAATTGGCACAGAATTTTGTAATACGAGTATATATATGGACAATCTTTGCCAGTTAGATACATAAGCATAATACGGGGTAAGCAGTTTGGCAGCCACAGAACCATCTTCCCAGCTCCAACTATCAATATCACAGATAAATTAAAATTTTGGGAACGGTTATGCCATGTGAGAAATAACCCCGATACCTTTAACAGCCTTGTTGGTTCAAGGCATCTAAAGAAACCAAAATCTTTGTGCCCAAATGACCATCCAAACTAAAACCGATTTGCACGCACCACCGCTTTCTTCAACGTTAAATGTTGAAGAGCTAAATGCCCAATTCGGTGTAAAACTAAGTGTGTGTTCACTTTACCACTGAGTACCTACTGACCAATGAGCGCGTTACATACATATACGAGTAGATGAGTCACCCCTAACAAATGTAGTCGGTGACTTGTTTCGCGAACTTTACTAAGTACGTGAATAAATGTCTTTTTGACTAGGTTTACGTGGTGCATGGTACTGAAATAGCTTTCTTTTAGTTAGATTTGTTGGCGGCCTGTGTATTCTATGCTTGGAATAGTTTAGCAGGCGAGGTCGTGTATATCTTGGCGTAAGTGTGCAATGTCATGGTCTTTTCGCTGTAGAACTTAGGTACCTCCATAGATCCACGTGTATCTTTGTTTTTTAAAACGGAAAGTGACATGGCAGAATGTTTTGTAAAAATGTTTTTTTACATACTTCATTGAATGAGTCTTTGATGAGAGCTTTGGCGTTTGAAGGAAGTAGTGAGATTTTGAGTGTCATTTTGAAGTTATGCGAGAACTAAACCGATATAACAATGCTGAGATTGCATATTTAAACAAATATAGACCAGAAAATAAAGATTGGTCCTTGGCAGCTCTGGGCAGAAAGAGGTGGAAAAAGAGTAGAGGGGCCTTTGCCCTGCTGTGGGACATTGATGACAATAAAAAAAGGTAAGCGCAGAAAAGTGTTCCATTCAGACAAAGAGGCAGCTTGGTGATGAAAATTTGTTTCACGAAACCACCGCTAAGTCACGTAACTTAACACTTAGAACTCATACAAAATCGTTCAACAGTCACGAAGGATATAAATACTGTCTAAGTTACTTTAATACCTCTGTGTTAAGCAGAACTGTTTAACAAAAACTATACGCTAGTTAGAACCGTAACGGAAAGCGTACCGGGCTTTTAACAGCCAGGTAAATTACTTTGCATGAATGAGGAGCGAAATAAACAAAGCTTTTAGCGTTTATAAACATAAATCATCATCATCATCATCAGCTTGCAGCAGTCCACTGGTGGGCCTAGGTCTCTCCAATTGCACGTCATTTAGGTCGAGTCTAATTGCACATCATTTAGGACGGCACGGTTGGCGCAGTGGTTAAGCGATTGACTGCTGCGCTGCGTGTCGCGGGTTCGATTCCCGCACGGAACAGATATTTGTATGATCTACAAGTAATTGTTCCGGGTCTGGCTGTTTGTGTATGTGACTTTAAATGTTTGTAAACGCACCCACAACACAGGAGAAAATCGTAGTGTGGGGCAAGTTTAAAAAAACAAAAATTCTTCGTATTCTCGGCAACTCTCTTCCAGCTGCTACCAGCTACCCTACGAAGATCGTTGCTCTTTCTAGCCTGAGGGCGTCCTACCTTACATTCTCTACTAGTCATGGGTTCTACGGCTAATATGACCGGCCCAATACCACTTCAGTTTATTTATTCTTTGCGCTATGTCGACAGCTTTGGTTCTTTACAGGATCACCTCATAAAAAAATAAATAAAACCATAAATAAATCTTGCCGAAACCCTTGGAAAGACAATCATTAGTTCATTAATCTATAAGCGGCAGTGCTTGTCCCGCAAATCGAGGCAAGTGTATCATTTAAGGCGGTCGAAAGCGAACAATAGGCGGTAATCAATAAGACGCCGGGCGGCTATTGTGTCCCTAATGTGTGGGAATTAGCTATTTACTGCTTGACGAAGACAAATTATATCCCCACTTCGATTAATTACAGAGCTTAACTGCGTTGTCGATATTAACATATGAGATGTAGTGAGCGTCACTCTGGTCCTTAGTGTTTCGAGTATTCTGAAGAGGAATGTATTATGTTTGCATAATACTAGTACAGCCGGTCGATTCTGGAAAAATCTCACCGTGATAACTAAGGTGAAGTGAGCTGTGAGTCATGCTGATGCTAGGGATTGACACTATTGACGACTCGCTCCACGCTCACTTCACCCAAGTTTTGACGGTGAGATAGTTACAGAATCGCACGGCTGTTGTAGTTTAAGTTTTATTAGTAACAGTAATTACTTAAATATCAATCTGCCGTCTATACAGGCTGGTAGGTACAGACGCCAGCACATCAAGCTACCCGAAACTGCCAAATTTTCCCAATCAAATTTGAACCTAATGCTTTAGCGACAAAGTTGAAAATCTATTAAAGAAATTTGACAGATTGTAGTAGCTTGATGTGCTGGCGTCTGTACGTATCGACGCGCAAACTGAAAAAAATAAATTCAACACATGATTGATACTTTCTGCCCCCAACCGTATTTCGTCGTAGGTCATAAAAAAAAAAAAATCAGCTGTTTCATAGAAAAGTGCAATAACTCATCATCTGCCTAGCCTTTTTCCAACTATGTTGGGGTCGGCTTCCAGTCTAACCGGATGCAGCAGAATATTTTACATGGAGCGACTGCCTATCTGACCTCCACAACCCAGTTACTGAGTAATACGATACCCCTTGGTAAGACTGGTTGTCAGGCCTTCGGGCTTCTGACTACCCGTAACGACTGCCAAAGATCCACGAATGACAGGCCGACGGCTTAGCGTGCTTTCCGAGGCACGGATGGGTCTCGGTATGTAAAGATGGTCACCCATCCACAGGCTAACCGCGGCAAGCATAGCTTAACCAAATCAATCAACCTGTGTGGCTGTTATTATTTAGCCACCAGCCCGTCCAAAAGTGTAATAACTACGCGGTCAAAATGAATGGAACAGCTACAAAAAAAAAAAAAATCCGATGAAAATTTCAACGTGGGAGTTTAGAATCATGTGTTGAATTGCGCGTCGTAGTTCCTGCCACCCTATTTTAATGAGTAGAAATGAAATTCAGGTTAAAAGATAAACCTTCAATTCACCGAAGTAGGAATGCTTTTAGTTGGCATACCTCTGTTAAATCCTCGATGGTTTCTGAGGTATGTTAATGTTTGTTATAAGTCTTGAAAATGTTTTGAATATAAAAAAAAAATTTAAAATTAAAATGTCATAACACTTTCTCTATTCGGCAATGATTTTACAAGGAGGAGGCTAACACGAAAATACATGTAAACAACCCCTATAGGTCTGCTACCGCAGCTGATTAAAGGATTATCGCCCGAAGTCAGTTTCGAGAGGTATTGTGTTTGGAGTCGGCCTGAAGCTGCTTGAAAATTTGATTGTCCGACACTGCAGTGTCAGGACGTACTGCCGCTGCAATATTAATAATGTACAGGGAATGCGCCTTATTCAAGATGGGGTTCTATTTTGTGATATAAAAAGCACTGCATTTAATTATTATATTTACTTTCAGCCTTTATTCCCGCTGCTAGAACACTGGCCTTCTCTCTGCGAGAGGGAGTGGGTCGACCACGGGCCAAGTGCGAGTTGGCGGATGTCACATGTTTTCGATTTTTTTAGTTCTAGGACATGACGGTTTCTCCATTAGCAACGGTGAAGGAATAATAATAATAATTAAATTGTTTATTCACCAACAATAGTTACAGATATTATACATAAGACAAAACAAACATAGGTGTTGATGTAATTTAAGGCAGCTACCAACCATGAAATAAGACAAGACAAAACTGTTTACGTCATTTATAAGAGTGTTGCTATTAGATAGAAGGTTCCTGAATTTGGAGTTAGATTAAATTGAAATGTTTGCATCAACTTGATATTTATTCAGAACTTGCTTTTGCCAGCTTCTTTCAGCGCATAGATGTCAGAAAATATCGAACGAAACGGAACGTATTATTGTGATTAAAAGTACCCTGTGTGTTAATCCAGATTATAAACTATCTGTGTGCCAAATTTCATCCAAATCCGTTCCGCCGCTTTTGCGCCTATCTGGAACATACTTCTCGTTCCCACACCTCGCAGCAATTTTTTTTTCTAAATATTCAATGTACTATTTTGACTTCGTAACTATTTTACAACATTAGTTTTAGTATATGCAAAACCCAAAACACGTGTCTAGTATTTTTATGTAAAGAATCTATGTACACGATTTCAAAACTGTATCATGAAAAATCACAAAGTTATAAGCTTGTTATGTTATTGGATGTCCGTACAAAAATATGCTCACACTACGCGGCGCCCCCACGCCGCCCGTGTCCAGCCCGCTGTGCGCCCGCGCCTAGTGCCGCTTTGACCGGCCGTGACCTGTGTTGTGCGCATATGATTGCGGATATGTACTCAGTGTCACTCGGTGTCCAACTTGTAACCTTTTTCGAACATTTTTGGGACCAAATATAACATGGTGTAAATTTTTTTATTTTATTTTATATTTGAACAAACTATAATCAGGTTTGCAATATACTAAAAATAATGTTGTATAATCGTATTATGATGAAATGTGCCTAATTAATAAATAAAATAAAAGTATAATATTCTAACTTAACTAAAACTATTAACAAACTAAAATATAGCGTCGAAAAATTTTAATTAGAATACTTTTGAGTTTGAATATTTTAAGTTCAGTGTAAAAAGTACAAGAAGTAGTATATACTTTAAAGTGTGAGTTTAATTATTCTTCTTAGTATGTTGATGGCAAAAATAACACGAAAAAATATACTTATATAGTTTTTTAAAGGATCAAATATAGGTCGCCCTGTACCAAACGAAAAGACTGCTGTCACAACCAAACCTAGTGTATTTGGAGGAGAATTAAATCCCCTCCCATATAGCCATATAGGAAGGGCATTAAATTCTCCTCCAAATTTTTTACATGGATTCCCGCAATTCGTATTTATTTGTCATTTACCTACTTAATATTTTGAGGTTACGTTTGAGAAAATGACGAATGAACGATGAAGATGACTGATGGAGGCATCGCTAAGGAATAAATCACACAAAGACTACGTTATGGAAAAGCTCCTGAACTTTTTCATTAATAAGGATTTTAATTATATTTAAATAGTTCAAATGAAACCAATACTGAAAGTAACGTCATCCATGACGGCGCAATAAAACAAATGCAATACAACGCAATAAAAACGATTTTTTTTTAAATTGGTCCTCTTTTCTTTAAATTCTACAGGTAAAATCCCGGCGTACCACATGTGATACGCTCCATTGCTAATACCGCAAAGTCCCGGCGTACCACATGTGGTACGGCCGATTCACGCGGCTTAAATCTCTATTTTTACTGCTAAATAAGGGCTAATATCGCCTGTGGGCGGTTTCACTCTATGGTCCGATGGATATTATCGTAAAAAAAAATCATTGAATACCATAAATATCACCTGCCAACATGGAAATAAAATTTAAAATAGACGCTTTCAATTCGTTATCTTGGCAGTAGGAGAGCTCGAGAAAAATTGTGTTTTTTGTCGTTTTTAATCGACAAGTGCAAGTGGATAAATATTCATTTATAAGCAGTTATTACACCGTTGCAGGTAATATTTGCACGAAAAACATCATAATTGTTTTTTTTTGGCGAAGAACTTCGGCAAAAGTAGTTTATTATTATGAATTTTGACTGATTTTGAATGTTTTACAATGAATTGAGTGTATCTGTAAGACTTGTAAAGCTCCAAAACTAATAATAACAATATTATTTGGTCATTCGAGGTATATTTCGTACTATATTATTTCAATTATTTGCATTTTGAGTACCAAACGGTTCGTTGACCTGCGAACTATATCATTTATTCTAGGTAATTCAAAGTTTCTTTGTTTTGTTTCATAAAAACGAGTAAGTATTAGGTTGTCTCATAAATTATTGTCAGTTAAAAGACAAATTATTATTAATATTTTTTTATTAATAAAAATACATTTAATCAATTATATAGTCTCCCTCGTTATCAACAACAGTCAGCCATCTACCGAGCTAAATTTGAATACCCTTCTCCCAAAGTGAGGCAGGCTGGGACACGAAAAAATTTTCAAGTTCAATTTTAATACTTCCAGAATTTTCGAATTTTTTTCCTAGTCAATGACATTTAAGAGTTCGAAATAAATGAAAGTCTGAAGGCGCAAGATCCGGGCTATACGGTGGACGTGGAACAGTCAGCCATTCTAGCTCCTCCAGCTGTTTATGTGTTAACTTGGCGCAATGAGGTCGTGCGTTGTCATGCAAAAGTTGGACTCCAAGTCGTTTTGGCCGCTTCATTTTTAACATGTCTGCTTGTTTGCGAAGCTGCTGCGTATAGGTACAGATTGGCGTTAATAGTCTGATGAGATTCGAGGAGTTCCCAGAAAATCATTCCTTGCCAATCCCAGAAAACAGACAACATAATCTTACGACCGTGTTCATTAATTTTATGCTGGGCTGGTGGGTTTTCCCCGCGAGGAATCCAATAGGCATGACGCGTGTTAGTTTCATAATGTATCCAGCTCTCGTCACATATAATAATGTCCTTGAGAAAGTCTCGTCTGTGCGGACGAAGTAACAAACTTTGACAAATGGCCACACGAACGGCCCGGTCATGGTCCGTTAACGCATGAGGTGTCCAACGTGACATCACTTTGCGATATCCCATCGATTTGAGATAACGATCTATAGTCGTGTGGGATTGTCCAAGCGCCTTCTTTAAATCGCGCGCACTATAGTCTGGATGTAGCTCAAGTTCGTGACGCAAAGCATCTTCATCGAAGCTGGTGGGTCGGCCTGGGCGACGTTGATATTCGCAGCTTATATCACCGGTGTCAAAACGCTTGTACCAGAAACGAACAGTCCGATCGCTAGTAGTACCCGGTCCAAATGCAGTGTTAATCTTTTTAGCCGTTTCTGTTGAAGAGACTTTAAGTCGATGCTCATAATAGCATAATAGCTCGCAGTTGACGCTGATCTATTTTCACTAAAGACTAAATATTGCTTTGCGTCCGCGCCTATTTATACCCTCACCATAAAAGATACTCATCCTTACTAGAAAGATCTACAACTTTCTTGGATTCACTTTAGTTTAAATACGAGAAAATTCGAGAAAAATAAAATATGGCAAGAACTTATAAGACAACCTAATATTTATAGCAATAGGAAAATATAGTTCATTCTTGTGAAGTTTCGACTAGTATTTAAGTTTTAAAACCTTAAAATACTATGTGAAATTGGCTATCTCCAAAAAAATGCCGATTATTATTATTATTATTAGTTCCCTCTTCAAGAAAATCTTATCATTTAACAATTACAGTGGCATATTTTTACGACAGCTGTCAGTCAATAAAGGTTTATGTAGTATCCTAGTAACATTTTTTATTGAAATAACTCAATATAAATAGAATGCGCGTTTACAAATTCATGAGTTGTAAACGCAAATTCATAAAAACGACTGCGCGCAGTATGAAATTTGAGTATATAATTTGATATATTATGAAAATATTAGGTGAGACTCTCAAAAAAACGCTGCTGCTAGATTACTTGTCTATTCATAACATAACCTGCAAATTTTCGTATTAATTGTTAAATTAGTTTTATCAAATACACACCGGAAGTCTGAGCTGTTCATGAACCTCCACTTGTGGAGGTTGTCCTTGCTGCGGCCTATTTGGGTGCGAAGTCAATTTAAGATTTTCCAAGTAGGCCACGGTAACTTGTGCCCGGATATTAGGTATTTCTTATTGGCACCGATCAGTCACTCCTTCCTTTCATCCTTTGGAAAACTCGGATAACCACGCGCGTTGATTATACGCAGGACGTATCGACGTCTACGTATAATCAACGCGCGTGGTTGGCGACATGTGGGTATGAACGCGGATCATAATAGTGGTGTTCTGTATTTTCCGCAAAACCTTTTTGTAGGAGCCAGAGACAGTCCGCCGTACAGGGCCTGTATGGAGCACAACGAAACAGCAGCTCATGTGCTGCTGAACTGCCCGGTGCTCGCCACATAGGTACTTGCCCTGTATGTGGCGAGCACCAAGGCGTTGCTGGCCTTCCTGGAGGAGCTGGGGTGGATCGAATATTCGATTTTCCCACCGGTACGCAAAATACGCGCTTTGACGTGGAGTAACGGTATGGACACCACCCCTTTTACCTTAGAGCTTTTGTTTTTTTAAGTTGATGTCTGTCAGAAAAAACGAATTGAGTAGAATTACCTACCTGCCAGAATAATTAGAAGAACCCCAAATTAAGTTCGAGTTTCGATGGTACCTAGGCCGTTATAAGCCCAATCAAATCTTTATGTTTGTGTTTCAACAGTGTGTGTTTTGTAATAACTTGAACGTTCGGCAATTAAGGCTTGTTATGATCTCGCTTCAGTGCCGATACTCCGCTCTGAATTGTTTATTGCTGCGAAGCTTAATTAAAAACTACTACTAGTTGCTTTTTACTTTTATCTGTGTCCGTATAAGGGCTTATTTCGTAGTTTTTTATTTTTTTTATTTTACGGGAGAAGGTGGAGATAAGTATGATTTTTAAAGGAGATTTTTCTTTTCTGGTCAATGTATGTGTTCAAATGCAAGTTCTGAAATAAATGTTTTTTTTTTGTCTATTATTAAAGTGTAGTTCCACTTCGATTTAAACCGATGAAGGTTACTTAGGTTACTTGAAAAATAATAATTGTAAGTACCAACTGAATAAAAATACTAGACTACTTATATAATCTTACAACTTTTTTTTTTCATAATATAATTAGTAAGTTTTCAATTATCACACACTTTGAAACTTTGTATAATCATCGCTTTTGATGTTGAATAAAGCTACACTAAAAATATTATTTTAAAATTGAAAATAAACTTTTGGCTTTTGAATTTAAAACAGAGTAAAAATACATATAATTGTAATGCCAAAGGTAATGAAATGGCCCTTATTGAGAAATGTCAATCGAAAGAGAAACTTCGAGCAAAAACTTTTTGTTATTAAACTCTGTTGTTCCGTTTGTTGTTCGATAACTTCAGTCTTGTTAAATGTTAAAGCCATAAATCAAAATTCAAGTGAAATAATCTCTCGTAAGGTTGAAATAACTGAACAATATCGGGCTACAAGTAAAACAGAATGTTTGAAAAACAATTTATTTACAACTGGCTGACTGACAGGCAATCAAATGCGAGTTATTTCAGCTCATTAATTTATTAGATTCCAACGAGAGCAGTCGTGTTTAACGCTAAATGATAGTACTTTATTCAGAGGCCGATATAATGATCGAATATATTAAAATGAAATTTCTCACATTATTGGAAACTGTAGAATTCACATTCTACAGTTCCAATAACGTGAGAAATTTATTCCTGAAATAAAATTTAAATTATACCCTCACGGGTGTAATTTAAAATTTATTTCAGGAGTAAAAGTGAAATGATTAAATTGAAGTCATAGAAAAACCAATGAAGTAACCAGAGATTTCATTTTGTATCGCTTAGTAAAAACATGATGTCATGATATAGTGTGTAGCAATTGAAAAATAATACATTTATTTGCCATAAGAAATATAGATGGGAACCTTGGTGACTCATTATGAAATAGGTACATTCTATTCATTCATCTGGTTCTATGATAAAATCTGTACTCAAGTATTATAACCCTGTCTCTTAAACTAGATCTGCCGGTCGATTCTGGAAAAATCTCATCGTGATAACTAACGTGAAGTGTGCTTAGAGTGAGCTGTGAGTTATGCTGATGCTAGGGAATGACACTATTGACGACTCACTCCACGCTCACTTCACCCAAGTTTTCACGGTGAGATGGTTACAGAATCGCATGGCTGTCTGTGTTTCTGTCTCTTATCTTAAGAGACAAATATTCGACTTGTCCTAAACTAGGGATTTAAAAAGGTATCAAGCCTTAAAATAGTAGTCAAATAGTATATATCTTTAGAGTAGTGGTGGCCTAGAGGTAATGGCCGTGACTTACGAATTGTAGGTCGTAGGTTCATACCCAGATAGGCGCTTTATTTTGTGTAAATATCACCACAGCTCTCAAAACGATGCAGGAAAACATCGTGAAAAAACCGGCTTGATATTTGTACCTCGTTAGATAGCTGATTAAATAAAAATGTCTTCCACGTGATTTGTACGCTAATGTCATTGTAAAATTTTGAGGTAACTGGTGGTTCACGTATGTAGATGATTCTTGGAAATCACACTAATCACACTAGTATTATAAAGGCGAAAGTTTGTGAGTGTGTATGTTTGTATGTTTGTTACTCCTTCACGCTCAAGCGGCGGAACGGATTTGGATGAAATTTGTTACACAGGTAGTTTATAACCGGGATTAACACATAGGCTGCTTTTTATCCCGATATTCCTACGGAATCGACACTTATGCGGGTGAAACCGTGGGGCGCAGCTAGTGGTTAATAAGACTGATTATGTAAGTCTTAAAATCATAACCGTGTGGAAGTTTCAAAATGTTCCGAACTTAACAAAACGAGTCCTTCCTATTCATTTTATTTTCATTTTCATATAAGGTTAGATTATTTTGTAAACCTTTCGTTTCTCTACAAGGCTTCACAAGGGTTATGTACCTAGTGTAGTTTCCAACGACACACCGGATGTGTTAGCGGCTTTTCTCCTCGCGCGAACACTGAACAGAATTTTATAGGCATATAATATCATTTCGGCTAGCCTTTTACCTACTATGTTGAGGTTGGGTATCAGTTCAACCAGAGATATTATTGCTTACCAAATTTTAGAATAGAATAGAATACTCTTTATTATGTACACCATATAAATTGCAAACATAAATATAGACATTTTACAAAGGGTGACACAATGGGCGGTCTTATCGCTAAGAGCCTTTGGATGGATTGAAAATGGGAGGAGAGACACATACTGTAGATAGTCTGTGGTGTACCATTTACACGATACAATGAATACACACATAAAGTATATTATACTAATCTAAATAAATATATACATATACCGATAGACATGAAACAAGAGTAAAGAAAATATAATTGGATTGGATTGGATTTTTTGATTGGATTTTACATGGACTCTAAATGACTTACACGTCTGATCTTGGTTTTCTAAATACATATTCTTATGTTGGATTAGTTGTCATATTTTTTTCCTTCTGACTATAGTTGTCGCGTTTTAACATGGCAATAGCGGTCAATATAAATCCTGAGTAGGAACCCAAACGATACACTACGTATAGTTTTTCATTATTGGAAAATGTTGAAGATTACCATAGGCACTGATACAGGGCGTCAACGGACTTTGTTTCAGTTATTTGGGTTCCGTACCTCGAAGGCAAATACGGAACCCTTATAAGATCACTTCGTTGTCCGTCTGTCTGTCAAGACCCTTTTTCTCAAAAACACGTGAAGTTATCCAATTGAAATTAATATCAAATACTCAAGGCTACAATTCCCTGAAGCAGTGAAAAAATTAAACTTCTAAGTCAACGCAATCAAAAGATACGGGCGTTTATGTTCCGTTTATGCCGCATATTTTGACACTCGCAATGGAATCAAAAGCTAGGGTACTTCCCGTTCACCTAGAATCCTGAAAAAAAGGAAAAATCCGAAAATAAATTTGTATTTACATACCTATAAGTTTGTACGGAACACTCGGTGCGCGAATCCGACTCACACTCGATCGGTTTTTTTTAATAAAAAATATTCAAAAATGTAGATGGGTTGATGACCGCTATTATCATGCTAAAACGCGACATCTATACCCATAAATACTGCATGTCGATTCTGTAAAATGCCACCGTGAAAACTTACGTGGAGTGAGCTGTCAGTGTTATCTCATTGATGCTGGGGATTGCCGAAGCAAACATTTACAATCATAATCGACACTTTAATAATATTTTTTATGCTAATTTTATTGAACATACTATATAATTTAAAAATTAGTATTTTAGTTGTCAAAAAATTACTATTTTCTGGGGTTTTAAAATAAAATAGCGAAACAGAAACTTAGTCAGAATATCAATTGTTTTTTTTTAATTTCCTAGGTCAAAACCACACAGAATAGTAAAGTTTTGACAATTAAATTGATCATTTTATATAAAATGACACATTTATATAAAATGATCAATAGAATTAACTTAAAAAATATTATTATAATCTCGATTATGATTAAAAATTTATTCTTGGTCAATCCCTAGTATCAGGTGGGATGACACTGACAGCTCACTCCTCGCTCACTTCACCTAAGTTTTCACGGTGAGATGGTTACAGAATCGCACTGCTGTTATAGATATTCGCATGGCAACCGGGGTATTTGTTATCGTAAGGTTTGTTATTAGAATACAGAGGTTGTCGTTGATTAGGATTTATGTTATAGGTATCTACTTACATAATCCCATAGTGATCTTTGTACACCCACACACGAAATTAATTGAATCGCTTTTAAAGCGTTCCTTATTTCTACAGCGTCCTTCAACAAAACCGTGGGGAAACCGTGTGCATGTCTTAGAACCAAACATTCGAAGAAATGTGACATCTACTAACCCGAACTGGGCCCGCGTGGTACATTACAACCACTACCTCTCAAGGAGGCCTATGTCCCAGCAGTGGATTATGCTACATCTTTTCTACTTAATTAATTGAAGATCTAATTAAAATTATGACGGTAATTATAACGCTGCGAGAGTATAACAAGGCGTTTTTCTAACTTGTGCATTGTATGTCGGCGGGCCATAAATTCGTTTCAAGATAATATAATGCCTGCCTTCTTTGTTACATCCTTAAGCTTCCAGGAAATTATGTATAAATGTAATGTATTTAGGATTAATTTAAGATGTGTACTTACCTGAACATTTCTAAACTATTATAAAAGCATATTTTTGAACGAAATAAGAAAGGGTAGGTGGCGATTCGGGAGAAAGAATAAAAACGTGTTGAGAGATTGTAAACGTGTACTATATTAAAGAAACAATTAAAACGCATTAAATCTAATTTGTTTTCGAAAGTCTCAGACTACCCTACAAGGAACGCAGGCGTACATTAATTTACTAAAAATGAAAAATTTCGCAAGCAACGGGAAATTCCTACTGAAGGCTGCGGGTGTCGACCTCAGGACGAGCTGCTTCCCACACCGACAAATGTACAGACGCCAGCACATCAAGCTACCCGAAACTGTCAAATTTTCCCAATTAATCTTGAATCTAATGCTGATAGCGATAAAGTTGAAAATCTATTAAAGAAATTTGACAGATTGGTAGCTTGATGTGTTGGCGTCTGTACATCGCTTGCGGGGCCTCACCAGTCTTGACTCTCTTCATATTATGGCTGCTGAGAATAAAACTAAAAATACAGGAAAGTTTTATAAAAATGTGACTGTTATTTTATGATATTGTGGTGTTTTACGACTTCACGCGAACTAAGTCACGGGCACAAGCCAGTATTAAATTAACTGTTGTTTCGTGCGAACCTGAAGTTTTCCTGGGGATCCCATACACTTTATGTATGTATTATATGTTTACGTCATTTCCTGAAAGCTAACAATATGTACAAATATTTTGTTATAACTGTCTGGATATCTTAACTTATAAATAAAGCTGAAGGAAGAGTGTGTTTGAACGCGCTTATCTCTGGAATAACCAGTTGGATTTGAAAAATTGTTTTTGAATTTGATAGTCCGATTCTCGAGAAAGGTTATAGACTATTTAACATAACGCTATGACCCTTAGGACCTGAGAAAAAAGAAAAAAGTCAGAAATAACCGGTATCACCGGTAGAAGCTAGTTAGAAAAATAAAGTGAATGGTCTTCTTACATACTGTGTGATCGCAAACTAAGTTGATTTTCTAAGAATTTCATAAACAAAACGAATACCTTTACTAGTAAAACCTATATGTAAATCGACGACAGATAAAATTCACGATCTCTTTTGTAAACATTTCTCGAAGAAACAAAACTAAAAACTTATGGAAATCCCCTCAGAATAAGTTCGGTAGTTCTCTAAACACTTCCTTTTACACTATGTAGTATTGCATTGGTCATAGGTACTTGTGAGTGGCTGGATTGTGACAGTTATCGTCTCGGGACTCATAAAAAGAGATTGCTTCCAGTCTGCCGACGTTTTATTGACTTATTAACATTGATATCAGATCGTAACACTTGATTCTTTGATCTTCGTCAAATATTTACCCAACATATTATTATACTTCAAAAGTAATTTCGTTTACTCATTTTATGGCTAGTTTAGTGGGAGCGATTAGCTTTCAAAATATAATATTGTGGATAATTTTATTCCTGGTTTTCGCCGGCAGGCGTTGCCAAGTCTTGTTGTTTTTTCGTGTACAATTTTAACAATGTAAGATTAAAGACTCTTTTTCATACTGAATAAGCAGCCTAACAAATGAACATCGGTTTGTTTCTGGTTCACTGGGTATTTATTCAACTTTATAGTATATGCTGGGGCTGTTTTTGACTTTAACATATACAGGGTCAAATTAAATTATCTAGCGAAACTCTGCAGACGTGATTGGTGGACACGATACAGTACAATGATTTATTGTTTTTTTTGGGGGTCAACGAGCGCTGTTACTTTTATTAGTTGAAGTTTGAGTTGGGAAAATTTGTTTTCTTTTGTTTTATCGTGTTTAGATATCGAAACGCATCACGTTTGTGAAGTTTACAAAAAAAAAAAAAAAACAGATTTTTGAACTGATATTTTAAGTGACTACAGTAACTGCGGTCGATAACCCCACAAAAAACCATCAAATTAATTTCTTTTTTGTTTTATCTTGTTTAGATATCGATACCCATCACGTCTGAGTTTCTCTAGCTAATTTAATTTGACCGTGTATAATTTGTAATAAATAGAGTTATTTGCTTACTGAAACGGCTACCTATCTGATCTTGATAAAACTTAGCGCCTGTAATTTTTCAAACTCCTTCAGAATGTTTGAAAAGGCTATTTTATTTACCACTTATGAAAATTATTCCATTTGTTTCTCTAGAAAGAATAGCAAACATTAAAGGGTTAAAAGTGGCTCTACAACATGTAACGTTAAATGCGCAAAACTTCAGACACCCCAACTGATTTTTAATTCAATTGACCAATTTCAGAGAGAAAATAAGTCATTAAAAAAATTGTAAAGGTTTTATGTGCTGTTTTTGTTTTACTGGCCATTCTCATCGTTTCTTGAGTCTGCGACGACGCTTTATCGAGGAAGGAGTCGCCACCGGGCCGCTGCGCCGCGCTGACATTGGCTTGCTTGACCTATTAATAAATAGACACGGCAACGTTTTTAATGAAGATTTTTTGAAAAATGTGACCTATTTTAAAAAGTGGTTCAAGTCATTCTGCTCGTTATTCTGATCAAACTATTTTCAGGTTTTGCGCATTTAACGTTACACGTTGTATATTTGATTTAGTCTTCGAAGCCGTTTCATAGTCGCCCAGCTACACTTTCGTGCAAATGTAATTGGTTATAGTCGTACGTATTCACATGGAATAACTGATCGATTTACAGTGCTGGCATATTTATAACGAAGTCTTGAACAAAATTTCGAGCAGTAAAAAACCTTAATAGCAAAGTGCATCGATATATACGGGGAAAAGAAATTTTATGCAAAACAGGCTGGCCAAGTAATTTGAGCTACGTTCGTGAGAATATGCGCGGATATTCTAAACCGTCGGTTCTACATTACATACTTCTTTTTATGCTAATGTGAGGCATCCGTCTCCGTAAATACGTTATGCATATTTGCTATGGGCAATAAAATATGCCTACATTTAACGTAAATACTTATCCAATTCTTGCGAGATCTTGTTTTAAACGTGAAGTGTGTCGACAATTAGGAACGTTTTGAGCGCACGATTCAGGTTAGTATTATAATTTTAGAGGCATAGACATTTATTTAATTAAAGGTATTTTCAGTGTTTTATAGATTCATAGAATTTAAAAGAGCAAAGAAATGAAAGCAAGAATAAAATCCGAATTTGGGATAAAAATGAAACAAATAAGATTATCGACGGTCGGGAGTTAATCGTGCGTGTCCAAACAAACAAATCGTCGGCGGCGGGACGACGGCGGGGAGCGGCGGGGCAGCGGCGGGGAGCGGCGGGGCAGCGGCGGCGGGCGAATGTGGGGTCCGTGCGTGCATGCACGAATTGTGGTATCCTTCTCTCTATTAGGAACGATTTTATACAAGTTAGTTTCTTTATGTATTTCGTGACGTGTATTCACATTCCATTTAAAAGAACAATCCTTCAATATTTTATGAAGGGAACGAAAGGGTAACTTTTGTTTTTGAAAATCGAATGTCGTAAATATTATCATGTTTGACAGCGAAATTGGTTTATTGGTTTGTTGAGGTTTTTTGTAACACTGGAGGACAGAGACTACTGAACTCCTTTGTCACTTCTATCTACATTATTTTATGTATAAGAACAAGAATTTCTTAGCAGTTCGCCACGGCATCTCCATCTGGCTTTCCATATCGTATCTGCAAAATTTCCTTCCAGAGGTATATTATATTAATTTCGATTGACGTGTGAATTTTAGGTACTATTTATAAAGTTTTTCTTCGTGGGAATGACACCTAATTCTACAAAGCACCTTCCGTGTATTAGCTTTTAAGATAAGTTTCCAGCAGTTTTCTAGAATTTATTCTTTGTCAGAGCATGTTTAGAGTCGGTCGGAGCTCTTTGTAGCGAGTTGGAAAGTCGGCAAAGTTTGCGAGCGCCCGTTAGCGGTAAGTATATGATAGGGCAATTTGCCTTGCTGCGGTAATAATATCGTTATCTATTACGATTTTCATGTATATTTATGATGTGTAATTTTGTAACTTTTATAATGGAATAAATAATGTATTGTGGTGAGGTCAAAAGGGCAAGAGTTTTATGTAAGACAGACAAAGGCAGAATCGTTCGTAAGAACTAACTATGTACTGTGTGTCTGCAGCGTCAGGTGTTGTTAGTGTCAGTGTCTTCACTCTGTACTGTATCCACTGCACACAATTATATTTTACAGAACCTTTCAGAGGGGCAATTCTCGTAATTTTAAGAACGTTCAAAGTCTGATCTCAAAGTCAATCTGTCAAAATACCTCTGATTTCCCATTTTTTGTAGCCGAGATGAGACTGCGACTAAATTTAGAACGTTTTAAATTCAGGTGCTGCAGTGTGAGCCATAATGAGTTTTATAAAATAGCTTTACGGTTTGCCATTTTTAGTTCTGTGTTTTGGAATTTTTGTTCCTTTCTAGCCCGTGGAGCTTCTACAAAGCATAGCTAGTTAGTATCCGCGTATATCAGCGCAAGAATGTGTGAAAACCCAACCCAAATACATTGTAGCTCTTAGTTGTAAATGTGGAGTAATTTAGCTTTGTTCCACAATTAATGACCATAAAGATTTCTTTCCAGATTTTATTGCGAGTCTTTAACAATTTTAAGGGTAGGCCGTTAAGTGTTAGTTGTGAGGGTAACATCGTAAAATTATTTATTTATACGACCCTATTTCGTCGGTATACTGGTCGACAAAAGTATTTCGGGGCTTATCGAGACCGAATCAAGGGTCAACGCTTCAGCGCACACTTGCTGGGGGATGATGTTATGCTATATGGCCACAACATACCTGTCGTTTGTGTTAATAATATCTTACAGGACGTTTACTTATAACCACTTAGAACCACTTTAGGATTTTTCCTGTAAGGAAATTGGTACTATAATGTTTATTTTGAGTAACGAGAAAATAAAAATCATTTCCTTTTCCGGTGTCAAATTAAAAACGAATAAGTAAGTCACAGACTATCTCAGTTTGGCATTTAACTTTGAATTAGACCCGCATAATTAATGGGAATTTTGAGAAACGGAAACGTGTTTCGGCTTGAGAATTTTCTATACGAGAGAAAAAATGCGGAGCGGTGAGAATTTTTTTGCAGAAAAATCTAAGTTGAAACCAAATGTAGGTTGTAACTCCACCAGTTTTGAAACAAAATAAAATAATACCACAGAATCATAGCTATAGCATAAAACAAGAATTTCACTACACGCAGGCATTTCAAGAATATAAACAAAGCAGGTACCGAAATGGTTTCATAAGAAAAAAAATACTGTCTGCCTTTTTAGGCTACGGAAATGAAGTTAGCGGGCGCGGGGCGGCGTCGGCGGCGAGGCGGAGAGCGGCGCGTTTCAATGCATAGATTTATATGGAACTGGCCTCGAAGGCGTACGAGCGATGCGCACCAGTCTAGTGGTGCCCGCGCGTCTGCATTGACGTAGTGTTGTGCATTTCATTTTTTGCTTTAAATGTAACGTTACGCAGAAATTTGTATCAAAAAGAGTTGTCGTCGCTATTAGACATTTCGTTCGCGAACAAAGACACTCATTTCTCATAACACAACACTACGCCACTCTAGCGCCGCGTGATCTGCCCACTGGCTTCAAGACCGGGT
Organism: Eremobia ochroleuca; assembly: GCA_949629135.1. Lineage (NCBI taxonomy): Eukaryota > Metazoa > Arthropoda > Insecta > Lepidoptera > Noctuidae > Eremobia > Eremobia ochroleuca. Next base: position 14,243,811 of record OX451389.1, read on the forward strand.
CTGCGTTGGCGCGCCGCTCCCCGCGCCGCCGCCGCTCCCGCCCCGCAATCGCTGACTTCGAGACCGAGGCCTTAGTAGTCGCAAGCGCTACAGCTGAGCGTGACGTCTCTCGCGTGGCTTTGATTCTCAGGTCGGGCAAAGTCTTATTAGGTTATCCATCACGAATTGCTCAGTAGTAGCCCGGAGTCTGGATTAGTGACCAGTTAAAGGCAATCAGTCACGTGGGACTTAAACATAACATGCAAAATGAGTGTGTACTATAGGTACAGACGACAGCACATCAAGCTACCCGAAACTGTCAAATTTTCCCAATCAACTTTGAACCTCATGCTTTAGCAATAAAGTTGAAAATCTGACAAAGACGTTTGACAGATTGTAGTAGCTTGATGTGCTGGCGTCTGTACATCTCTGCCTTCCGCGGATTACAGTCGTGATGTAATGCTTTGTTAAGAATAAAAATATTGATAAAAAAACTCCATGTCGTAAATAGTAGTGTGTGCATAAAGCGGTCCACATAACAAGGCCTATAATGAGCCGTAACGTTCGATCGCGACCTAGGTGAGCTTTCGTGTTACAATATTGCTCCGAATTTGTGCTACCTATATTTTACTCCAACAATTAGCTTTAATATACCTGCTGCAGTACGATTCCGTAACCATTTCACCGTGAAAACTTGGGTGAAGTGAGCGTGGAGTGAGCTGTCAGTGTCATCCCACCTGATACTAGCAATTGACCAAGCATACATTTACAATCATAATCGATATTTTAATAATGTTTTTTATGCTAATTCTATTGATCATTTTATTTAATTTCAAAGTTAGTATTTTACTGTCAAAACATTACTATTTTGTGGGGTTTTAATTTAGGAAATTTAAAAAAAAAATCCCTGGTATCAGTGGGATGACACTGACAGCTCACTCCACGTAAGTTTTCACGGTGAGATTTTTACAGAATGGACATGCTGTACTATTTGAATTTCGGTTCATTTAACTGACCTGGTTGATTTAAATATTTGAATTCAATAACCTGACTCAAATAATTTATAAAATGAAGGCTGGTCTTTGAACGGGCTTCAGGTGGTCTCCTCCCTAAGCACGAAATTCGTAGTGGCCGAAATTACGGGCTTTTCCTTCCTCGTATTACTTACGGGCATAAAATTAGTTTGGGAGCAGAACTACGAATGAATGACAACACGATTTGACAGTTGCCCCAAATGTGTTTCAGACCAGGACAGGCCAGTATCTTCGTTGACAGCCATAATACGTAGACCATCCGGTGTCATTTAGTGTGTCCGTCAATATAAAGATTCTTTTTCGGGAACGTGCTCGTTATTTGTATTAAATGAACTGGTTTAATCAATACATAAAGCCTCGCGTTTAGAATCAGACAATGTAGTGGCCATACAGCAGCTGTTCATTCGTTTACTCTTCATTAATTTCATCGCAGAATCGGACACAGATAACGTAATTTTTGACGGGAGTATCGGTTGCACGTCCATTTATTCTGCTTTTCCCCTTCTTTTGCCTACTTTCAACCTTTTAGGTTGCTGATTGGCTAACGTAGTAAAATTGCAGTTCTTTGAGATGATTCCACCGCAGTAATAACGTACCTAATGAGACCTAGGAGCTTTCGCCATGTTAATTTTGAATATTTTGAGCTAGATCGTAAATAACATCCGTGCAAAACAATTTTGCATATTTCCACAACGTCTAACTCTAGAATACCATCAGTTTTATTTCAGTTTCAGTTCATTAAACATTCGCTAAATTTTCATTCTGGAAACTATGACTATGTGTATAAAGTTTTTATGCCTGTGACAGTAAAATTTTGGCATAAGACCAGCTTGAAATATTTGTAATCATATATATGCATATTCATTCCATTTTCGCGTCGCGAACAAACTGTGATATTTTCGAGCGTTCGTTGCCGTAATGTATGGAGCTTCTCCAAGCAATTAATGAAGTAATGAATATTCATTAAAGAAAGCTTATACGAAACTGTGTGAGTAGCTATTGCTTTTCGCTTACCTCCGCGTTCACAAATAGCTCGGAGAGACAATGACACGGTTCTTGTTTTACGGATTTAACCACTGCCTACTAATATGTAGGTACGTGCGACAGTGCGGCGGCGGCGGCTGCGCCGCTTTAAATTAATCTAGTCTTACTTTTGACCTCGATCACGCCTGATGGAGAGCGATGGATGAGGTCTATGTTGTTTAAGGTAGAATTGTATTCAGTTCAAATTCCATTCAAATGCAAAACGCCGCGTTAACGATAGAAATATCGTCCACATTGGTATTCTATGGATGGTGTATCTGCCTGTTAGTTTTAGAAACATAATAGCAAGGCTAATAGCTTTTTATCCCCTCAGCCGAGAATCGATCATATTCGGTCGGCAAGAAATGGCCGCTTATCCGCGGGCGGCCATCTCTATTCGCTGACTGTCAACCGCGCACCTACTTCTGGGTGGCCTCTTGAGATATGGGCGCGTGCCATTAAAATGACGATATCTCCTAAACTATCCAAGGGGGCTGTTTAAAAGTTACGCTGTTGGAATTATTATGAAATAATCTAACAGATTATGTATGAATTAATCCAGTTTTGTCTTGCAATATGTTATCGATTCTAGTTTGAAATCAGGATTAGGGAATTTTTATGTATAGGTCATTATAATTAAAAAAATAAACCAGAAAACGATAGGAATAGAGCAGGATGTAGTTCGCTCTTTCAAGTAAGTCAGTTCACTGCGACCACTTGTGGACTTTTCGGTTGTGTACATTTTTTTGTGCCATCCACAAATGGTCGGTTTTCGGTTATCGAGACCGCGCAAAAATGGCTCCTGGCAGCTGAAGGGTTATATAAACTCTGACATAAGTAGTATATTGAAGACTTGTGTTATTAACACCACAATGGTTAGTTATGTAATAAGGCGGTGAATCTGTATAAATGTAGCTCAAAAGCTATAAATATTTATATGAATTGTACAAAAGGAGGTTTCATGTGAAAAAAAAAACAAACTATTATTATTTAATTATTTGTGTGAGATAAACTATTTTTATTTTATTTTTTTATGTCACGCACTCACCATGAGCTCACTGCCTGGTGATGTCATTAAAGTATTAGGTCTAAAGCCCGGAGTATCATTTAAAATTTGTAAGACAACAGAAGATACCCGTAAGGATATTCTTATACCTAACAACAGTAAGGTATCTTCTTGCTCGAACAAGTAATTACCAAAAAGGAGATCAGCAAAATGCCTTGAAGTTATTTAATCAAAATATTCAAGGTTTTCCAAATGATTAGAAATTCAAATGTTTTTAGGAACAAAAACTTTTGACATTGGTTAAAACATTACCAAATGCTAATTAACTATAAGAAAATAGTGTGGGCAGTTGTTTTCACCGTAAATCTATGCTGCGTGGATGTTCTCTAATCTTGATAAATATTGTTTAAAATCTAAGCAACGTAATGACATACGAGTAGTTAGTTGGCTTATGAATAGAACATTGCATCGAGCTGTCCTATGTTGAGCTAGATAAGCATGTTATAGTGTGCGTAACACAACCCCTAATTAGTAGAAATTTTCTTTATTTTAGTCACCAAAGGAAGATGTCCTAGTGAAACTTGCATCTAGAAACAAAGCCGGAATTATTTGTGGTGATTTTGATACTACTATTTTGGAAAATAATTCAAATAGCAGTAAATTATTAAGCCTTTTTAAATAATTTGTCTAATTTTTTTACAGAATCGACTAGAGTAACTCCAACTTCTGCTACTTGTATCGATAGTAAAGAAATTAAAAAAAAACGATGTCACTTCACTAGGTTTAAAAGTAAAAAAGGATATTCCACAAGGCTTGATATTGAGTCCTTTCCTCTTTTTAGTGTACATTAATGATCTAACCTATTTATTAAAAAGCTTATCACAAATGGTGTTATGTGCTGACGATACTTCCTTAATTTTTACCAAATGTCAAAAGTAGTGATTGTGCCAAAGTATCGAATAAAGAGAAATTAGAATTCGTTGATAAAACTATTTTCGTGGGGATCACGCTCGACCCAAGGTTGTAATGGGATCCTCATTTAACATCTCTTGCAGTACGGCTATGTTCAGCAGCATATGCTGTAAGAATAAATCGTGAATTTACTAATGTAGATACCGCGAGACTAGTCTATTTCAATTACTTTCATAGTATCATGTCTCATGGTATTTTACTATGGGCTGCAGATATTTAATCTATTTTACATTCTGCAGAAAAGAGCCGTAATACAATTACAATATAATATAATTATAATATATTATATGTCTTGTATCTATGAAAAAATAATGTACCTACGTAAGAAAATATCTAAAACTATTCAGTAAAAGAGGTGAAAGAGACAACAGAAATACTGGCCAGTTTAACCTGATTTCAGATTGGCTAAAGTAGACTAGACTCTTCCTTTATTTGGTACCTACTGTTCAAAATGTAACAATAAATACATACCTTCCCACATATTCTAACTGAATGAAACGACATTGAAATCTTGAATAAAACTCACAATATGCAGCCAAGCATATTATAAGTTAGCGGATTATATCGCTGACAAAAATGCTTGGTTGTTCTCCATAGGAACCTGTGTACCTGTAATTGGTTTATTTGAAATATATGCTTTAAGTTTGAGTTTGATGAACCTACTACGCTTAAAAATGGGCTTCATCTTTCTGACTGACCAACCTCTTGACAGTTTAAAAGTGCCTGTAATTGGTTTATTTGAAATAAATACTTTTTTTTTTAAGTTTGACATTTCATTTAAGATTCTTTATTTAGAACTACAGAGCGTTACATTTAGGCTTTTCAATTAGGACAAAACAGGAGAAGATCTAAGAACCACTTGCGGATATTGCAGTATGAAATTTTAACGGTTGAAAAGTAAAGCCGTCTTTTTCTGGTAGCACTCTGGCTACTCATTCGTGATTTGAGTTTCTAACAAGTCACTTTTGAGTAGCGTCATGGACGATGGGCCTAAGTTCGATATATTCGGTAGCGATTTAGAAATTGTATCGGGAAATTGGCTTAACTTGTCCGTGAGGGTTTTGTTGGCGCCTTGCCACGAAGTACTCTATTCTTGGGAAATGTTAAGATTGACTTTTCATTCTTACCTCCTATTGTTCCAGGTAATATTAATTGTGACAGCCATATCTGCTAATATTTTTCTTTTCATTTTCAAGCTACGATTTTCTAAAAAAGCGTTTGCGTCATATTTATAACGGACGTCATGAAAAACTACCATTTTAAAAGTATTTATCATTAAGGTATCAAAAACGCTCCGTACTTGGACATAACGGCCGCATGTGGCGGCCACCGCTCCTCTAGGATACCGTGTCTTTACTATGCGTGGAAACACGTGACTTACATACCCACTACACAACGCTTTGTTTTCTTCTTTCGAAAGTCAAATTAGTGACGACTGAAAAAGAGAAGTTGGTGTGTAACTATTCATCTGAGATAATACGTTTATTAGTAAGGGGTTAGTGTTTATCTTTGCCGAGCCAATCAAGGAAATAGCGTAGAAAATGTATCCTAAGTTGCAAACAATGTATGTACTTAAATTAGGGTAGGTCAATCAACAAATGGATCAAACCAGTTTGTTGTTTCCAGAAAATGTAAATAAGGATGACTATTATTATACATACATAACAGATTTCGGTTAGAGAGTGGTTGAAATGACAAATACTGCAGGAAGACTTGCCTTAGGAAAATCACAAAGATCTTGAAAGTAGTTACCTATCTTTCGAGGAACCTATGAATAGTTTGAATTAAGTAATGTAATTAATCGATGATGGAATCCTGGACCCTGGAATCCTGGATAGTTAATATAAGTCCGAAATCGCCAACCTATCTTGAGCAAACGTGTTGATTAATGCTTATACTCTCTGTACGAAAATACCACTGCAGTGTGAACATAATATATCGATAGTCCAATATATAGACTGCACGGGTCCACTCTCTCTTCCCTCACTCTCATAGTATGATGGAACGGCAACCCGATACGACCGGAGAGAGTTCATGCGCAAGACCAACGGCTTAACGTACTTTCCGAGGCAGGGGGGTATCACACCACCAACTTTCAAGCTCCAGGCTATTATTAAGAAATTCCTAATGGAAAAACCCATATACACCATACCCATCGAACCCAGGATACCACGCTGAGAAGTCGCGCTTGCGATCACGAGATCAACAGGGCAGTTACAAGGGAACATAATAAACAAGTATTCATATTTTTATATTAATGTAATGAATAAACAAAAAAAGTAAACAGTCCCTGTAACTCATAGGACAAAAGTGGATGCTTCAGGACGTAGGTGATCTCAATACAATTAATAACATTAGTAGATAAGCGTAACTCATCAGAAATACTCAGAAATACATTAGATACCACAGTAAATTAATATGATTTCGACCATTTCTCTAAGGATGATAGGTAAAAAGCGGTTTTTCCGGCAAATGTGATGATTCCAGTTCCATTAGGCATCAGTTACGATTCGCTCTTGGTCACGCGATGTCAGCATTATCAAGGTGAGCATGTTGTTTTCTGTTTAGACGGTTTTTTTTTTGTATTCTCGGAAAATAGAAAGATTGTTGGCGGATTATATTTATAATGTTTCGTGTATTTATAATTTGCCCGTCCAATTGTTACCTTGTCCAGTGTGATTTATTTATTTTATTTAGGATCTCCAACAAAAGATGTACACAGATCATTAAAACTAAATTAAGAACTACATAGGTGTCACGTAGGTGTACTCCTTCACTTACAGGAGACCATAGCATGCATCATAAAATTTACATCTAAGCTAACAATAACAAAGTTATAATACTAGTAAAATATGAATAAGTTGTAAAAACTTAAGTTTAAATCACATTAGTTACTGTTTATAAATGAAAAGTTAAATAATAATAATTAACAGATAGACAAAACTAGGTATAGATAAAGCAAACATTACATTACATTACATTTTTATGGAATAGACCGGTTGGTCTATTCCATAAAAAATGTACTTTGCTGTACTTTGTTTTATCAACCGTTAAAGCAAAGTTTATCGAACAATTAAGTGAAAAAAAATCAACTGTAATGTACAGAATGTAGTGATGTCAACATAGCAGTTTGTATGTGAAAGACAGTTTAAAGGAAAGTTTGAAAAAATGATCTCTTTTACCTATTTACAATAAATCATTTCGAAATACCGAATAGATAGATTATAATTATTTATGAGGTATCAACTTGTATCATTAGCAGGGCTTTATTGACAAGCGGTTTGTTTCTATTTGTCTTTTATTGATAAAATTGATCTATTTATTTGTTTGGACCAAGGGGCACTATTCCATCCGGAATTATTGAATGTCCTTTTCACTCGGGATTATTTAATATTGGAAATAATAATTAGTCACTTGCGTGAGTGTGTGTGAGTGTAACACTACCAACCTTACAGCTATATGTTTAGATTTAGTTCTCAAACGTGACCTTTTCTGTCAGTAGTAAGTAGTCGTAATAAAGATAGGAATGATTGAAGGGTACTCGAACATTGAACGTAGGTACGTGATCTTAAACATCTTGGAAAAAGTAAATGTTACAGAAGTTCTTTTGATGTACCTACTCTATGTATTTCAAAGTACCTACCCGTTACAAATATAAATATTATCGCCTCGAGATTATGAGCGACTTTTTCCTGTTATGAAATGAAATTTTATGGAAAAAGTTGTTTATCAAGAACCGCTTTTTTCGTAATAAAACCATGGTTAAATTGTTTTAAATATTTTGTTTTCATTATTGAATTTTAAATTAAGAGTAATCTGTTGTTCATTTGATAAATTATTGGAAAAATTATAAATAGTCCTTATTATTTAAAATTCGCTTTAGTTTGCGTTGTTATCCCAACTGTATTATCTCAATATTGATCACTGCAAAACTTCTTGGTACCTACATAATTGATATGTATATTCGATAGAAAATCTAATTCATCAGTGTGGGAACATTTCCCGTAGTTCTTTGAGGGTATTATACTTTAGAGAATAAATACCATAATGTGATTTTGGAGCAGTAACACTAACTAAATTACATCTAATGATATCCTTTATGTCCCATTTCTTAGCATTTATCCAGCCACATCACTAAATATTTAATGTAGCCGACACAGCTTCTAAAGCATTATTGTTTACAATGAAACTATTTACAATATCAAATGAAAGTCTTCTACGACCTCTAGTAAATATACATAATTTTGATTTATTGCTCGGTAATTCCAACCCCAACATGTCTATAGCGGAGACAAAGTTAAAGCTCGCTGCATATTATCAACACTATCTTGCAATTTATTGTTATTACAATATAGCACGAAATCGTCAGCGTATTGACTGATACAAAAAGGTTAATATTATTTTGATGGCTGTAATTATATTAAAGAGAAGGTGGCATAAAGCATACTGCATCTTGCATACTGTCTGTTGCTTTCGTCAGCTTTTATAGTGAGATGTATTTCCTTTAAACATTCCCAAATATGCGAACACAGATATTTCTCAACTTTTAGGTCATTTAGAATACATATAACCCGGTCAATTAGAACATTATTATATGCTCCTTCTAGTTATATCCAAAAAACACCAGTTGGAGTATTTCTTGTAAAACCTATTGGTAACCGAGCATGGCATTCTATCATGACATGAGTGATTTTTTCTAAAACCGATTGTACTAGTATATAATATTTTATTGTATTATATAATCCATTCCAGTCAATTTAGGATCGTTGAGTGAAATATTTTACACAGACAAGTTATCAATAAGGGTTTTTAAAGATTTGTTTGTAACAATCCCTACTCCTCCATACGAGTCATATCTGTCCCTTCTATAAACATTATACCTACTACGTTTCACTTAGAATAGCCACATGGCTGTTTTCTCGATTCAGTAATAGTTCTAAATCCATTAATTTAGGCTTCAGACTCTGAGCGTTCCACTGGTATATATTGATACTATTAGTGATGTGAACACTATCCATCTACAAATAACATGCGCAATTTACTTACAATATCCAAGTCCTCAAATATGAAGTATCGTACACCATAATTTCTTCTAGTAAGTACTAACCGTTCTATACCGTTCTTCACCTTCTGTTCTGATGAACAATCTGCCAGTCATATTTCTTTAATTTTGTTGTTGTTTAAAATTCTCAATTTAGATGAGTTCTCGCTTTTGTTGGGATTTTCTTCTACTACCTCTTTATGATTTTTCTCTTTCTAGCCTTTCTGTTCATTTTGTTTTGTATATCGCTTTTTTCTTTCATATTCTATCTTCTTCTTATTTCGTTTGGATGTTGTGCTTCTTTGTTTTCACTGTTTTCTTCGTTCGAAGCACTTCAATCAATACAGGTATTTATCGAATTAATTAGTTTAGGCTGAACGGAGGATGCGTGTGTCTAGCATGTGAAAAGGAGATAGAGGGAGGTGGTATTTCGTTAACTTCAATATTGAGAGGAATCATTTCAGTACTTTTTTTAGATTGATTCAAATATAAGTCCAGTGCTATCTTATAAGAACAGCTGTTATTACTCGTTATGTTCCTAATCATTCTCTCCTTAAGATATTGAAGCAGCTGAGCCACTAATACGATGACCACTTCTGGTAAAGGCTATCCTGCACTGTTATATATTACACTCATCTTCTGCCTAGCCTTTTCCCAACTATGTTGGGGTCGGCTTCCACTCTAACCGGATGCAGCTGAATACTAGTATTTTACATTGAGCGACTGCCTATCTGACCTCCATAACCCAGTTACTGGGTAATACGATACCCCTAGGTAAGACTAGTTGTCAGAATTTCGGGCTTCTGACTAGCCGTAACGACTGTCAAAGATCTACGAATGATAGCCGGGACCAACGGCTTAAAGTGCTTTTCGATCGACCTGTGCGGCTGTTATTATATAGCCACGGGCCCCTCACTGTTATATATTACAATGGTTTATGTAATTTGTGTCTAGCTGTGTTATCAAAATCGCTATCAGAATTTTATACCTACCTAGTTATAATAAATTTAAAACGGGTTTACAATCAGTAATTAAAATTAGGCTCAATACTGTGTAGAATGCTCTCATAAATATTATAAATTAACATTTAATTACACGTAATTTTGGGTTAACGATATTCTTTGGCTGTTTTTCAATACAGGGTTTTGCAAAATATTCGGCATGTATCAGAAAGATGTGGTTATATAAACCCTTATATAACCACATCTTTCTGATACATGCTGTATAGACATGTTTAGTATAGGCTAAGGGTTTGTTTGGTGAAGTATTAGCTTATCGTATGTATTGGTACCGCTATACTCCACCGGCTGTACTAGGAATACCTGATTTACAGGTCTCTAGGCCTCCAAACTATCCAGACAAGTCACATTAAGCCCAGATTCGCACGGGTGTGTTTTCCCCGCGGCGATTTTTTTTTCGCGCAATTGATTTTCAACGCTCTGTTCAGCGCCGAGAGTTATAACTTCAAGAGCAATAATAATATTTACTTCAACTTTTTTGACGCGGTTGGATGCGCTCTGTTGGATAATTATCTATGCTCGCCTTAACACCGAGAGTTGAAAAACCGCCGCGATATTTTTACGTCCGTGCGTACGTAGGCTAATACAAACATCTATTAATAGATGATAATGTTGGGGTAATGCATCTGAGACTGCCATTTTGGTAACGCATCGGCAAACTATGTACAACGTGTAACGTTAAATGCGCAAAACCTGGAAATAGTTTGATTAGAATAACGAGCAGAATTAATTGAACCACTTTTCACATTTAAAAAAAAATCAAGAGCACATAAAACCTTTACAATTTTTTTAATGAATTATTTTCTGTCTGAAATAGGTCAATTGAATTAAAAATCAGTTGAGGTATCTGAGGTTTTGCGCATTGAACGTTACACGTTTTATATGGTAGAATTGTATTTAATTGGTGATTTCACTAAACATCCATACATGCATAAACTCACGCCTTGTTCCCATGGGGGGTAGGCAGTAACTTCAGAACGCCACTTGCCATTATCCATACTCCTTTTGCCTAGTTTACATTGATACATCTGGTTATACCCACATGCACGCCGGTTGCGAGTACTGTGCATCTGACCTTTCTGAAGAACATCACTAGTAAGGTCACTTTATGTCCTTCACTGAACATATTGCTTACAAAATCGATCTTATCAATGGAAATGTAATATTATATTAGTATAAGGAAGTACTTACTTATTATTTAACGGTTACATAAATAGCTGCAAAGATTTCCCATATTTATCCACATTTTGGAATTCAGGAATTTTCGTTAAGGTTGAAGGTGAAGGAAGAGTAATGGTGGTCTAGTGGTATCGGCTTCGACTTACGAGTTGTAGGTCGTAGGTTCAAACCCAGAAAGGCGCTTTACTTTGTGAAAACTATTTCATCACCACTGCTCTCGAAACGGTGAAGGAATACATCGTGAGGAAACCGGCATGTTCTAGAACAAAACATTCGAAGACGTGACATCTACCAACCCGCACTGAGATCGCGTGGTAGATTACGGCTCTCTCCTTCTCACCGAGAGTCGGCCTGTGTCCCAACAGTGGGATGATTATGCTATTTATGGGATTTTGCATTGAAAACCCTTACCTGGAAAGAATTGATTCCAATTTTTTGGAATATTTTCCGTTACATTTTTCATAAGTTTACATTTGGTTTTCTGTAACCGTGTTCAACCGTGTTTTACATACCTATATATTCGTTAAATATATCCATTGATAGCAAGTAAAATAAATATCATTCCTACATCGAAAAAAACTGATAAAAGTTTTTATTTGTCAATTGAAGCACATTGGTATACCTATATAACCAAAGTACGCACGGTAAAATTATATGTGTTGAGCAAGCAGCTAGAGAACGTTTATAGAACATTTTTATGTATACAACTACGAGACTAACATTTAATGTCCATTTCTTTACATATAAACGACTAAAGCAGTGTTGAACATCTCAGATAATGCATTCTATCGCCACTTAATCAGTTATCTACTTTAGTCAAATGTATTTTAAGTTGATTTTTGAGTGACCATTTGTAACAAAGAGGCCCTAACAAGTTTTTGGTTGCAATGAAATATGAACTTCTTCAACTATGACATTCAGTTTGTTGTTCCATAACTTGAAAATTATCTCAAATTCCTGGCTCATGTAACTCAAACGTGATAACAAAGATCAATCTCCTTTATCCTTTTTTGTTTCTTATGTAAACCATCACATATCTATAGCTTTTAAGTACCAAAATACTAACAACCATTAAAAAAAAATGACGACACTTCAAATTTATTCGGCTTAAAGAAGCTAGAGCTAAATTTATTCGGCTTAAAGAAGCTAATCAATTAAAATTTTTATCATTCCGTGGTTTCACCCGCACAAGTCACGATCCCGTGGGAATATCGGGATAAAAAGTCCAATCCCATGTCCTAATCCAGGTTATGGTCTACCTATGTATCAAATTTCATCAAAATACGTTCAACCGTAGAGTGAAAGCGTAACAAACCAACATACAAAAAATCAAATCTTTATTTTTATATCTATTTATATGTACTTTATTGTATACCAGAAAATACATAACAAAAAAAGAAATGCAATTGTTACTACAAAATATATAATGTGCGGCCTTATCGCTTTCTGTGATCTCTTCCAGGCAACCTTGGAATGGACAGTGATAGCGTGGATATAAAAAAATGGGGTTGTCATTGGTGCAAAATAATAGATATACTTCTCTTTATATATATAATAGTTTAGAAAGTGTTGGTACAATTTCGTTCAATTAACATACATATTATTCAGATGATAACACTTACTTATAATAATGTGACATGCAAAAATTTAGGTTTATAGGTACTTTAGATTTTAGGTTACGGGTCCCGGCGAACTTTGCATCGCCTCAGAATCAATGTTGTGTTAACTTATACATCAAAAACCCATACAAATTCCACAAAACATGTATGAGAAAAATAATTCATTATTATTTTTGTATGAATTTTTCCCTTGCCTTAATAACTATTCTGCTAATCGGGGTGGAGACAAATACAAAAAATCAAAGATCATAAAAATCGATCGTAGCCGTTCTTGACTTGAAAAGGGAGTATAATATAATACTTACTTACTAACCCGACTTTCTTTTATTTATACAGATGTCTTAGGGTACATGTATATTATTGTTATTTATTTTTCAATCTCTTATAAACGTGTCGCTTACTGAGTAGATTTTTAGCTAGCTACACAGTATCAAAATAATAAATGACATTGTTTTTTTATTTGGTTTTAAAATGTAGATACCGTTAGTACCATCACGGTGCACACTTATTACTTTCGCTGTCAGTACAAAAACAAAACATGGATGTCCGCTGGGCTCAAAAGTAAATCCGCCACTATTTCCATATTCCAATTAACAAAGAATTCATAACGAACTCCATGCCAATTTCCAGCAAACTATTGCGCTCACCCGCAAGTTAGCTCCCGAGGCTCCGCAATTGTTTCGATGTTATCTCGCGGGCTGAAGTTACCTACAATAATGTGCTTAAGTGAACGATGTTACCCCAGCGAATTCACCCAGTTCTACCCACAATTTGATGTTTTGTAATGCGGTTTTATTAATACTTTTTTCACGGGATAATTTTTGTTTGTTTGCTAAATGGTTTTCGATGCTTGGAGTTTTAATGTTTTATTTTTCCGGTTTTTGGTTTATGCATTAGCTTTTGAGTATCATTAGTCCGTAAATCTGGTTTGACATGCTTTTTATTAATTGAATAGAATAGTCGCAAGTATCTGAAAAACTGTAAAACGTTATGTATTTAATCATGTAATAGGTTAGCTAAAGCTAAGCTAAAAAATAAATACCAAGATTATCCATGTTTTAGAAAGAATTTAAAAGCAAATTAAGAATAAAACATATATTAACATTATGATTCAAGCTAACAATCAGTAAGTTAAAACAAATACTAAAACTTTTATATAAGCTTCAGATAAAACATTTAGATAAATAAGTGTCAGAAATTAAAACATTGAAATAAAAAATATATTTAAACAAACCTAGTTAGATTCAATCTCTAAAATTTTGCTGAGCTGGCACGCTACGCATCTAGCTACGGCGTAGCGCTGTGCTACGAACGCGCGGCTACGAGTCTAATATTAGTTTTTATAACATTGAAGAACGCCTAAACAAAAGCGCGCTGTGGAATTTTCATCTTTCGGCGCAGAGCTAAGCGTTGAGAATCCAATAGCATGCATTTATTTAGGTGTCACCTAGTTTTAGTAGAAACGGACATTAGTCTCGTTTTGTGTAGTACCTTTGTATAGTACCTAATCATAATCTATATGTGTTAGGTACAGACTAGCAAATCAAGCTACCCGAAACTGTGAAATTTTCCCAATTAAACTTGAACCTTATGCTTTAGCAAAAAGTTTAAAATCTATTAAAGAAATTTGACAGAATGTAGTAGCTTGATGCGCTGGCACGAACAACGAACGATGATTTCCCTGACCGTAATTCAGTAGTGTTTGATGTTAATTTTGACGGTACACTCTACATCAACTAATTCAAAAGTATCATTGGTGATTTCCCTCACATGCTTTCTAACTCACAACCCCATGTTATAGCACAATCAGTTTATAATGTTCCCACTGCTGGGTCACAGGGCTCCCCTCTTCGAGTGGGAGTGGGCTATAATCTACAACGCAAGCCCATTGCGGGTTGGTAGATGTCATATTTCTTCGAATTTTTATTTCTAGAACATACCGGTTTCCTCACAATGTTTTCCTTCACCGATTTAAGAGCAGTGGTGATGAAACTTACACAAAGTAAAGAACCTGCCTGGGTTCGAACCCACGCCCTACAACTTGTAAGTCGGAGCCGTCAGCACTCGACCAACACTGCTCTAACCCCATGTTATAGAAGATTGTTTTATTCTCTCTATCTAAGTATTTTCATTTCTGAATTGTTTTTTGTTTTTATCTTTTTTAGTACAGACGCTTTTAACGTGCACGTCTTTCTACATCGTTCTCACATGTATACTTTCAACTTGAATGATGTAACCAAAATTTTGTAACAATTTTTATGTTTTAAAAGAGTGTCCGTGGAGTTTCTTGCCCATTCTTCTCCACAGGTACCTACTACGCTTTGGAATGGGCAACTAGCTTCATCTTTCTGACTGACTGACCCCTTGACAATTCAAAAGTGCCTGTAATTGGTTTACTTGAAACAAATGCTTTGAGTTTGAGTTTTATATTTATATCTCGTATTTTCACTCTCTCTTCAATAAACAAACTCCCAACGATAATTTTTATTCGAAAGGTTATTTTTTATTTGTACAATGTTTTCTAATTGAGTTCATGTAAATCTGTCATAATAATTGGATAGGGGTCGGCATCGTCGGCATTGTGAAATGTTCTGCTAAATGTCTCTGTTGGAGAGATGTCAGCTTTCAGTCAAGTTGGCAGTTGACTGAACACTTACATTTATCTTTTCTAAAAGACAAGGGACGTGGACCCAACATAGTTAAGTTTCGTTAATTTTAATGGATATCAGTTGGAGTGTTTGTTTTAGGATAAAAAAAAAATTATGTAGTGAAGCGCTAGAGCATTGAAATGTTACTAATTATGATAAGTATAATAGAATATTATTCAAATTTTAAGTGAGTCTAGTTTAATAAAATATTATTATCTTCAGCCATGCTTTAAATCTTCTATAAAAGTTTCTGAAGCAGTTAGCTTATTGCCAACATTAAAACAACCATTGGAGTTGCCGTGGAGTTTCTTGCCCGTTCGTGGAGTTTCTTGCCCGTTCTTCTCCACAGGTACCTACTTCGCTTTGGAATGGGCAACTAGCTTCATCTTTCTGACTGACTGACCCCTTGACAATTCAAAAGTGCCTATAATTGGTTTACTTGAAATAAATGCTTTGAGTTTGAGTTTGAGTTTGACCAGTGTCATATCGTCGTAACCATAACATCATCCAAACGAGTGTTATAATGTTGTACTAAATTTCACTATGCAACTCCTTTGCTCTTCGATCCCTTCCTTACTCATCAAACAGCCACATTCTCATTAATCAATTGGTGGTATTTTTCTGAATTTCAAAAAAAGAAAAGAAAGAAGAAAGAAAGAAAAAATTTTTATTCTGCACATACAAAACGAACCTTTCAAGAAAAAAAAAAGACATGAAATATACATATACAACGTAGTAAAAATCCTTGTACTCAAGCATAAAAAATGTTGACAATTTTGTCCATCGCTTGATGTCAGGACCAGGGACCAAAGACAACACAGAACATTTTCGTTCACGCGCGTTTCACTACCACACCACCGTAATTAAAAAAAATGGTTATTCGGTCGTATCCCGCTATTTTTGTTAAATATTGAATAGGTACATAGTTTATTTGTATTAGATACTCAACAATTAAACTTTCCGTGAATTTACACAGAGTTCTTACAACACTGTGCAACACCCTATGGTTTCAGAACCTTTTCTAAAGGATTCATATTATGGGTGTGGATAAAGTGTTGTATGCAACTGTACATAATTAGGTGTTACAACACTCATGTGATACTACTATCATACGAAGCGAAGCCGAGTTATACAACAGTTGCATAAATAACTATTGCATTATTATTCATCAAAAATAAAATAATACTTTTGAACAACGGATTATAGTGAAAGAAGAAAGAAGCTGTGCCTGCAACAGAGTTCGCATACATGTCAGAAAAAAAAATTGGATTTCATGGGTTTATTTTTTTTTGTACCGAACCCTTATACTTTTTTAAAATAAATTTACTCTCTATAACATCAGGTATCTGCCAGTGAAAGTCTTGTCAAATAGATCCAACCGTTTCGGAGATTAGCCGAAGCAAACAGACAGCAACACAAAATTAAAAAAAAAAAAAGATTATAAGTACCGTATATACTTTCATATTATTATT
Source organism: Eremobia ochroleuca (assembly GCA_949629135.1). NCBI lineage: Eukaryota > Metazoa > Arthropoda > Insecta > Lepidoptera > Noctuidae > Eremobia > Eremobia ochroleuca. The sequence goes on from OX451389.1 coordinate 14,260,803, forward strand.
ACTGTCAAAGATCTCAGATTGCTGGCCAGGTTTCTAGTGTTGGTCAAAGAGTCAACGGTACTCTGCGATCCCTGTATCGTCTGAGAAACTTTTTGCTCGCTAAGACGAAAAGCATGCTTGTACTTTGATTTTCCTTATCATCGACTATGGTGACGTGTGCTACTTTGACTTGAATGCGGTTTTGTTGGATAGGCTAGACAGATTGCTCAACAATGGTATCCGGTTCATATTCAACCTCAGAAAATATGACCATGTATTGAGCTAGGTCTGAGCTCAAATGGATGTCCATTCGCCAAAGAAGAAGTTTGCGCGCTTTGACCACGCTCTTTTCCCTTCTCAACCCCCCCACACCTCCTTCTTATCTCATGTCTCACATTCAATATCTTCTTCTCACGCTAAGAATCTGCGTTCTTCTAACAGTCTTCTCTTACTCTGTCCTTTTCATAGTTCTGGCTTTGTTAATTCTTCGTTTCATATTCAGTCCATTCTTCTCTAGAATGCGCTTCCTCTTGATATAAGGACGGCCACCAGTAGGTATGCACTTAAGTGGGAATTGCAGAGTTATTTTCAAAACGTAGTGTAGAGTCATCTCAACAGTATTCTCCCTCGAATTTGTAAAAGTAGGTGTATATTATTGTAAATTGAGTATATGTATATTACAGGTTTATAACCTATTTATTTATTTGTATACGTTTCTTATTTATAATTCAATAATTTTAATCGTTTTTTTTATCATTGTTGGTTGACTGGTAGAGAATGCCTCAGGCACTAAGTCCGTCTTTGTACCTTTTTGTGAGCGAAAAGATTAAATAAATAAATATGCATTTAATAAAAAAGCTATTATTTTGACATTACAAACAGACACTTCAATTTTCTTTATTTGTATAGATTTTAATAATATGAACTTGTTTTCATCCAATGAACGAGGATTGAAAGTACATCGAAAGGGCTTAATATTCAATTTACAGTAAAAGTGGAGTTTCAAAAAGTCCCGTAATTCTAGTTAAACAATGTTCTGTAAATTGTGATGGCGAGTTCGATGAAATATTATTTGTTTTATTTATATTTGCTGTTTAATGAAACTGGTAAACCATAAGCATTATACAATGAGAAAATTCTTATAAGTTCGGATATAATATTGTAGGTACTATGTTATTTTTTTTTTTAATATAAGACCGAAACCAAGACTCCTCCATGCCTCGGAAAGCACGTTAAGCCGTGGTCCCGACTGTCATTCGTGGATCTTTGACAGTCGTTACTGGTCGTCAGTAGCCCGAAAGTCTGACAACCAGCCTTACCAAGGGGTATCGTATTACCCAGTAACTGGGTTGTGGAGGTCAGATAGACCGAGGTTGTGGAGGTAGTCGCTCCACGTAAAATACTGGTATTCAGCTGCATCCGGTTAGACTGGAAGCCGACCCCAACATAGTTGGGAAAAGGCTAGGCAGATGATGATATACAAGGTCGAAATCATAGAACATTATTGTAATAAAGAACTTGTATTATTTTCTAAGTTCAAATTGCTTTTAAAATGTGACTCCCTTCTTAGGCCAAATAGATCCGTATGGTTTCTGACAAATTATTAAATATAGATAGAGAGATAAATAGAATACTCTTTATTATGTTCTGTACACTATAAAAATTACAGATAAAAATAATAATAATAAGTATTACAAGGAGTGACGCAATGGGCGGTCTTATCGCTAGAAGCGATATTTTTATTTATTTTTTGGGATGGGGCTGTCCCAATCCCAATTTATTTGGGGGAAAAAATCATCATTCATAATCATTCTCATGTGAGAATGATGATTAATGATGATTTTTGAAGTGAAAACTTCTTTAGCGGCGTTGTACACTTTTTTTGTAACGGGTAAAAAATGTAAAACTCGCGTCAGGACACGTGAACCTGATCGAAAATTCGTAAGACGGATGGTGAGTAGACAGCCGGCGGTGCGGCGTAGGCGAGGAAGTATCCCCCTCTCTTTCTACGGCGCGGCGAAAATGTATGCCTGCGCCTGTTGTTTAGTTTAGGTGGGGCAGGGTGCTTGCGCGAATGTTCGTGTGTGTTTATGTTACAGAAACAAACTTAACTTAAATGAATGAATTAATTAGAATTGTAGTTAGAATGTATTGATAGACTTGAAGGTACATCTCTCGACAGTAAATCTGCAATTTGGGAACTACGTTGGTGGAACATATGGCACACCTCCGGTGGACGTGAAAAAATGAAAAAATGAATAAAATAATGGTTCTGGTAATAATGATGGTGAAAAAGTCGTCGAAATTATGGATGGAAGTTGATTTTTCTGAGAGATAAACTTTTTAATGTAATATAAATTGTCATGTTTGTGCAAGATAGCGCAATAAATAAATATTGTATTCTACGACATAAATGATAGTACTTTTATACTGATAATTAAAGCAATTCGTGCAAAATGATTCCCTAAACATTCCAAAATATAAAAAAATGCACAACGTTAATATTTAAGTTTTCACTTCTGCCGGCACTCCCGGAGTTCAACCTGTCGTTTTTTTACTATCTAGTCTCAAGTTTTCCGATGACATCAGCCGGTCGATTCTGTAAAAATCTCATCGTGAACATCACTATACATATAAGGACCAGTCTAGTAAAAAAAAACATCATTGAGATTCTGGCTAAGTTTCTGTTTTGCTATTTTATTTTAAAGCCCCACAAAATGGCAACTGAAATACTAGCTTTGAAATTATATAAAATGATCAATAGAATTAGCATAAAAAATGTTATTAAAATCTCGATTATGATTAGAAATGTATGCTTAGTCAATCCTTAGTATCAGGCGGGATGACATTGACAGCTCACTCCACGCTCACTTCACCTAAGTTTTCACGGTGATATGGTTATAGAATCGTAGTGCTGATATCTATTATGTGTGTCGTGAAGGAATTTGATCAGCCTTGTTATAACGCCGTCATTCGTCTGCTAAGAATGATTATTTCCCCTCTAACCTTTCATGTTGTGATTTAGAAGCCCGTGTCCCGTTTACAGATATTACATCACATATACATAATTGCTCTATGATATTGACAAATCATTTAATTTTTAAGTTCATAAATATAATATTTTCTACTCTTTTTCAATTTTGTCAGCCTTGTGTTTTTTTCGTAGAGCAAACAAGCCGCAAGATATTTAAAAGAAATAGGTATTTGGGCACATTTTCTTCGATATTTAAGATTACAAAAATAGAATAGGAATATTTTTATGTCAGAAAACTTTACGTTCGAGTACAATATTCGTTGAAGTACAATTAATTTGCAATTCATCTTTTGTTGTAACTTTTTAGATCTTTTATAATGAGGCTAACTGCCCACGCCATTCAGTGGGTGTCGTAAGAGGTAGATAGAATAACTTTGTTTTTTTTTTTTAAGAAAAGGTTAATAGCATTGAGGATGGCTGTATTCCTGTTACCCATCCAACTAAGCTACTAAAGAAACAGGCAGAGCTTGCTATTCCTACGCTCTAGGCGTTAACCCTTTACTGCAATTTTTTTTTATTTTTATGTTAATGTGTTTATTAAAGCTTCAGAATTAATTTTAGTGTATTTTTTTTTTAATTTCATTTCTAAGTGGTATGTGATGATAGACAAAATAGTTGTGTTTTATTATTGCTAATGCTAATTGAAAAACAAACCCCATTAGCATTTATACGCTAGTTTTTTAGAGTAAAATAAAATTATTTTACTCTAAAAAACTAGCGTAGGAAACCATATATGGTTTGACATGTTTACAAATGTAAACATGTCAAACCATATATGGTTTCCTATGCGGTAAAGGGTTAAAATATTTTTCCTTTATTATTACAAGCGAATACCAGCCGATCAAAATTTTTCCCATGTAGGTAGGCAGAAACTACAGAAAACCACCTGCAACGATCCTTACATATTCCTTTTGTTACGTTTAGATTCATTCTCTGAGTTGAGCTGCACGATTTTCGACAAATGCGTGCACTGGACAGGTCCGCTCGATCTGTGTGGTTCTTTACTCAAAAGACCATTTCAGACACCAATCTACATGGTCTTCACATGATCTGACCAAGATTATGTCTGGACTTTAAAAGAGACTGTGACCTCTGAGTTTGTTTCGGCCTTTCTTCTCAGAGTAGTCAGATAGGAAACGCCGACCTCATCTAGTTTAAAAAAAAAATGTGATTGACATGTAAAAGTGTTTGTACAAACCTACTTACAGAAAAATAAATCATTTATCATTTATACATCAGGGGCCTATTTAATAAACATGACAATGACACGTGACAATCCGACAATTTGACAATTTTTTGTTTATTATAATAAAGATTATCACTGACAAATCTGTCACGGTGGAAAATCTACAAATATGTCGTGTCAATTTGACATATTTCTGTATAGTAAACAGGTTCTGTTGACAGAAACTGTTTACTATACAGAAAGAAACTATATTTTGTTGAGTAAAAAGCTTTGTTAAAAAATCTTAATAGATTATTTCTTTCTGAGTCATTTTATTATAGACTAGCTTTTGTCCGTGATTTCGCTCGCGTTTGGACAACCACGTTTTTATTAAACTCCTGTTTTGTGTGAGATAAAAAAAAATACAATCGTAACATACGTTTGTATTTTTTTTTTTGTCTCAGCAGCCAAAATATAAAAAGAGTCAGGACTTGTGATGCAAGAGCAAGCGACTTACTGTTGTCCGCGTGAGAAGCAACTCGTCCTGAGGTTGCAACCCGCAGCCTTCGGTAGTTATGTCCCATTGCTTGCGAAAAATTATATTTTAGGCATTTAATATCATGCCCAGACCTCGCAAAAATTACATGTGTGTAAATTACAACGTACGGTTTTAACTTCCCTACGATTTTATTATATGTATATACGTATAGATGGAAGTTTCTAATAAGCACTTAAGTTATATGAAGATATTCAAGTATAACTGTGAACATTAACTGACGTAAAGCTACAAACTCAATTGTACAAGTTACCCTTCAACTAAGTCGCGTTTGTTACTCATACATGATTAAATTTCAACTAAACACTCATCCGTATCGCAATATGACGCTTGTTTTGTGATTCCGGGTGTAAGCCGGATTTGGAATGACGTTTATTTCTGAGAAAAGCTATTTATATGGAAGAAGAAACATGTATATCGTATATATTTTCCGTCACGATGTTTAAAAGGGGAATTTAGACTGAGATGAGATATCGAACGTTCTTTAAAATTGACCCTCAGGTCTTTAGTGTTCAGCGGGGTTATTGTGCTACATACTAACAGTAGCAATGGCTTTTTCTGGTCCAGTTGAAAACCAGCGTCAGGCACCAGTTGTTGCCATTTTTGCGAACTGGGCCTTTTTGGCGCAGCCGTGAGGCACACTTTCCAGTTTAATTTCTTACATCGGACTTTACACTTTGTTATTTGATTTTTATTTGTTTTTATCTGATGTATGTCTCAGGTGTACTGTGTGTCTTACAGTCTGTGCTAAATAAATTTATTTTCTTTCTTTCTTTCTTTTCTTTCTTTTTGACAGCTCAACAACATTCATAGTGAAACGGGAAAGGAATAATACTCTTCACACTTGGCGAACGATCACAATTATTTATTGACAATTACGTACACAGACACACACACACACACAGTGATAATAACATATTTTTACACAGTTGGGCAGAGTTTCTACTTATCTCATGTACGGCAGCAATATGTACCCGCAAAATGAGCGATCCGAGTATTTATACCGTTCGACGGTCGGATGTGACGTCACTAACGGTCACTGGCTGGCTTGGCTAACAATATTAGCTTCAAATTGTCGTAAAGAGGGATTGGCTTGGCGTTGGCTTGGCGTTGGCTTGGCGTTGGCTTGGCGTGGGCTTGGCGTTGGCTTGGCTTGGCGTAGGCTGATCACATGACGTGGCGTTACAATAGCGTTGTTTACGTTATCAAGCAGACAAATTTGTCGAACATACGAAACATTGGATTAGCAGTTTCCTTAAAAATGATTCATATCGTGATTGTATGCGCGTTAGGCAATTAAGGTGCACGTCAGCGAACAATATTTTTATTTTTTTTTTGGTAGTCACTCACTCCGTAACACTAATTCAGCAAGCAAGCTTTTTAATTTGGCTTAGAAGTAAAACCAACTTATAAAAAGCAAAATGTTTACTTTTTTGTGGCTGTAATAAACAAGCCTAAAAATTCAAAGCAATACCTAAATAAATACTAACCGTCTGATAAATTATAAATAGCTTCCTAATTGATTTTCTCAGTTGAAGTTTAATAAAGGAAACCATTTGTTTGTGGGCCAAACTTAAAGTACGTACCTACAGGGAATGTTCTTAAAGATTAAAATTACAAACCAAAGCGTATTCGAAAGCTGTTTGAACATTATCGTTCATTATTGATTGTCTTAACCTGTAAATGTTAGTGAACTTAGTTTTAAACAAAAACAACAGAAATTAAAATATAATATTATTCCTAAGAACTGACCATTTAGATTGCTATTATTAGAAAATATTGCTATGACCAGGTATGTACTCGTATACAGTGTTAGTTTTCACATTAATTGAAACCTCGTGTTATAAATTACGTATTTTAAACATATGCAATTAATATAATTAATAACATTTAACATTCTAGCCGTGGGACCTCTTCTTTTCGTTTGAGTATTAAACAACATAACTTAGGTAATAGGTAATCCCACCAAAAACATAAATGTAAAAAAGGAGAGCCAAGTTCAATACAAAAATTATGCTTGGCTGTGGGCTTTGCCGCAAAAAGAATGGAGATCTAAATGAGTGCCAAGTTCTATGCAAAATCGAAATATGTATTTATAGGAACAAAATAACATTATGAACAAGTATTAAACTCTATTTCTTTGCTTTATTGGATACCTATAACAATTGCTGTTATTTAAAAATGTGAGATCTTAAAGTAGGTTAGATTTGACTTGGCCAGTTTTCATTACATCAGTCATTTTATAAAGTTATTCAACATTTTAATTCTGATAAAAACTGAGCAAATCAAATCTAACCTGCAAGTCCCAACGTGGTTTCAGATGAATCTGCTCCCACGAGACGAAAGGAAACTAAAGTCGATAACGATGAATTGAAAGCCATAGACCGTTATAGATTTCGTCTCCGGTCGGCCACGGGGCTAATTGTTGAGATCAAAATTTCCAGAACGGAAGCGATCAACCCAAAAACGGACTGTGCGTTCACATGTGGTACCATGTCCATACACGTCGTTAATATTATTGCGTGCTGTTTGTGCAACGTTGGTGCCACGTATTGGAAACTAGCGCAGAATTTCGGTTTTCCATGGTTATATACAGAGATATTAAAAAAAAAAAATCGAACGGCGGGAAAACAAATGAATAACTGATTTTGAAAAACAAAATGTCCTGCTATATTATACCATTAATTTGAATTTGGAATTCAAAATATAATGAAAGATATCGATCTTTTGAATAGTCCAGTAATCTTCAGAGTAGTAAACAAAGTTCTAAGATTCTGTAGTTGCGTGGCCAAAATCTATTTATTTTGTCAATACGTCTATACATTTTGTGACGGCACGCTTGGCGCAGTGGTTAAGCGATTGACTGCTGTGCTGCGTGTCGCGGGTTCGATTCCCGCACGGAACAAATATTTGTATGACCTGCAAGTAGTTGTTTGGGGTGTGGCTGTTTGTGTAAGTGACTTTAAATGTTTGTAAACGCAACCACAATACAGGAGAAATTCCTAGTGTAGGGCAACGTTTTAAAAAACAAAACCATTTTCGTGACATTTTCACCACAAAAAAATTTACCAACCACACCCCCCTTTCACTTTAATTCAGGCGCCAAATATTCTTGTAACACCCTATTTATAATAACGTAGCTCTTCCTTAAATAATTTTGATAAACATTCAATATTTTCTAAACATCAGTACAGACGTGCGATTCTGTAACCATCTCACCGTGAAAGCTTGGGTGAAGTGAGCGTGGAGTGAGTTGTCAATAGTGTCAATCCCTAGCATCAGCATGACTTACAGCTCACTCTTAGCTCACTTCACCTTAGTTATCACGGTGTCATTTTCCAGAATCGACCGGCTGTACTTAAATTCAGTGACGGGAATACCTGAGTACGCATATGTATCCATGCATATGTATGTATGTGTAGGTATAGGTATTCTGCGAGTCTTCGATATCGCACTGCGGAACAATCTAAATACGGCTGTGACAGAAAACTAACATAGCCATGGCCTGATGTGTTAATCGGTGGCCTCTATTAACAGTTATAGAAAAACAAGCCGTCTGCCCAATGGAATTATCCAACGGTAGAATTTATGACGAACTTCTATACGAACTTTTAGCCCCTATTTAACCCCTTTAGCGGATGAATTCTCAAAAATCCTTCCACTGATTTCAATTTCGTTAAAAAATTAAATCTTCTGCAAAAATTATGGTTTAGGCTGTTTGTTTGTCAGTGAATTAATGAATTTTAAATTATTATTTAGTATAGATAAACATACATAGGTTGGGTTGATAGATGTCACATCTCTTCGAATTTTTGGTTCTAGGACATGCCGGTTTCCCCATGATGTTCACGATGTTTGATGTTGTCCTGGGCCAGCGTGATGGATTATAGCCCATTCCCTCTCGCCGAGAGAGATGACCTGAGTCCCAGCAGTGGGAACTTTAACAGGTTGATCATGGCATAAGTTGGCTTTAGAAATCAACGTTTTTGAATATGTAGCAAAGCAAATAAACAATACACTACAACACGAAATAAAGCGGAATCAACACTTGAACATCAATTCTTGATGAACAACATTCGAATGTGATTCAATTTCGCGATAATTAAATAAAACAATGCTGTGTACAGCGTAATCCGGCCCCGACCCGACGATGACGTAGATATTTGTATATCAGCTGCAATATTAACACGAGAGAGTTGCAACTGAGCCGTGCGCGTGCCTGCTGTAAATAAATCTATCGTTCCCGTCATATACAGTTCACAAGTACGCGACTTAGGGTTACTCTGAGATATGACGTCTAGTCACGTTAATACTTTGAAGGTGAAAATTTGAGGAGACAGTTCTGTTGTCGCGGTTTCAGCTTTGATGTTGGAATGTAATTGTAAGAGAGGTGTGTGTTGTTAAGAAGAGTTTCTTGGAATTGTTCAATTGGAATTAATTAAATTGACATTACCTATATAATGTGTTTATTTTTATATTGTAGGTTGGTAGGTACATACCTACTATTTGTTCGATCGATGCTCCCCGAAATCTTTCCAGTACATATCATGAACTAATAATTATGATGTAAAAAAATAAATTCCCATGTCAATGTTTTCTTATCACAAAGCACGCATAAACGAACACTTCTAATATCTAAATTCTCGTAAGAACAGTCACATAAAGCAAAGTAAGGGAACACGCGAACATCTGCTTACGAACATTCTCTGCGGTATATAAGTGAATGTTTGTTATTGTTGTTCTACATTATACGAGGGGAAGCTTTAATTTCTAACAAAATATTTGCGTTTTTAAAACAAAAGCTTTGTGTGAACAAGAAATTAATTTCCTGTATATGTGTGGGAATAAAAGTAGAAATAATATCCACCTACTCGGAGTTTCCAACGAGACGTTGCGGTATATTCGCCGTAGAAAATTTTATGAGGAACGTGGATGCTGAAAAGCACAAGAGTTTCAGAAACAAGCATAAAATATGCTTGAATACCAGTTCCACTCGAATAAAAACTATATCCAACAAAAACTCTTGCAGTTAAATTTGAGGATGTACCGAAATAAAACTGTCTCCTAAATCAATGTCTATAATTAGATCAAGTAACTCTAAAATATTGTATAGGCGTTGTCATTCGCCGGTCCACGAAAATGTATTATCTCAGACTCAACTCCATTCTTGATTTTCTTATTCTGAAACAGCAAAGGTAGAATGAAAAAGTCTGTAATAAACCTGAGTAAAACCAGGCCAAAATTGCAACAATTTATGAGGACGATTTTACTATCCTTGCCGTTTATTTCTAGAGCTTTTTATTTAATTGAATACAAAAGTTAAACGCCCCGAGTAACTTTATCCTCGGAAGAATATTTGCAAAGTCTATTTTCTCTAAAAGTAAGCATTCAGAGCCAGCATTTTCCTTTGTTAATTAATTGTAAATTATATGACTATAGCTGTGTTAATTCGCTAATTTTGGTATTAAATAAACTGATCTTTGAGTTGTAATTAATTGTGGAACGATCTGGTTCTTGAGTTAGGCTTTGGAATTCAATTTCTTGTTACAAAGACGAGTTTTATTTAAAATTAATACTTGCTTGTTGAGATTAATGGGATTCTTACAGAATTCCTGTTCTAGTTATTGTTTCTAATAGTGACATAACGTACCATGAGGCCTGTATTTTTCCAAAGGGTAGATGTACCCATAGTATACCTTCATATCGCCAACTGGCCCATGTAATAGGGAGCCAGTCTATTGCCACCAACCGGGCACAAATCCAGACGACTACTGAGAAATCCCAACCTAAAAACCACTTTGCCTGAACCGGGAATCGTACGCAGGACCATGAAGCGCTACGTGCTAAGCGCTAAGCGCATGAAGCACTTGCAACCACTAAACCAGGGATGGGGAAACTACGGCCAGCGGGCCATCTCGGGCCCGCGAAGTGTTGAAATATATTTATTGTAATCTGAATCATTTTGAAGGATATTGCTAATCCATTGCTTCATATGACCGAAATTTTTTTCTGCTCAAAAACGTACTTAACGCTATGAATGTTGTTGAACTGTCAAAATGAAAGCCATTGATCCTGTTAGTGTTACGCAATTAACCCCCGCTGATATTCATTAATTCGATAACATAGTATTATACTTTTTTTAGTAACCTTATTTATTTACTTTTATATATACTTTACTATACACCACAAAAATATATAAAATAAAATAAAACATCAAAAACTACAAATTATACAATGGGCGGCCTTATCGCTTTCTGCGATCTCTTCCAGGCAACCTTGGAATGGACAGTTATTTGAGCCTTTGTTAGTTTCTAGATAGTATTGCGTTAGAATAAAAGAATCGTGCTCATAAGATTATTCTCCTCATTTATTTTAAGTATTTTAGAATTTGAACAGGTTTTATGAATTCTACGGTATTGTTCTATCCAACAATGAATTATGACTATACGTGCAATAATGGAGATTAAAAAACAAAACAAACAAAACAAAAGGTATTAAAAAATCATTTCAAATGTAGGTCTATGTATTTCCAAGAAATTGAAATACAATAAATTTTATTCATTTAATCTACGAGTATATTCATTTAATGATGGTTTAAATAACGTAAACAAAAATAACGTTTACCTGGCTTTCACAATATACTTGTAATAATTATGGTATAATATTACGGGGTACCTTGATAACTTGAAGCTTAAAATGCCAATGCATTCCACAACATTCTTCGAAAAATCCGCTCGTATGTGGAATGACAGTTTAAATAAAACGAACGCAATTGTTACCTGTATTTAAGAGTCGTGAAGGATTTTTTTTGTAGTGATCTCATTATCGTAGCTGAAATAATCTGAAGTCGTCATTTATTTTCATTAATAATTAGTATGCATGTATCTATTATATAGCATTTATGTACACCAATGTATCTGTTATACTGTATTTTATATGATTTATAATTATTTTGCAAACTGACACAAAACAATTGGTTCTTTAGCCCTTCATATAATAGCTATGTGATAAAATTCTTTAAATTAAACTTCTGCTACAATTTTATTCAAATGTTTTGCTTATTTATTTAGATTTAGCAATCTAAATTAACCAACTTTTATTACTGACTGTACCAACTCAGAAGGCTTTGAAAGTTAAGTACAGAGCTGCAGTACGATTCTGCAACCATCTCACCGTGAAACCGTGAAAACTATCTCAGGATCAAGGAAACATTCTTTCTGGATTTTATTTCAAGGCGCATTGTGATACCTTTTTTTTTTTCAAGCGACCTCTCGGGCCTCCACCCAAAGCAGGTCTCACATTCCTGGACTGTCACTTGTCGGCAAGAACTGTCATCAGTACATTGTTATCCATGGGAAGCTAGGTCCAGTCGCTAATCTGCAATAACTCTGTACGTAATACTTTTTTAGTTATTTGTAGCACAAAAATAAACCATGTTCTGCGTGTAAAACTATAGGTTATATGTTATGAGCGCAAACGTTACCTTTCATAAAGCCTGACAATAGAATAGAATAGAATAGAAAGACTTTATTTCGGACACAAGTATCCATATAGTGTTAGTAACATACATACAATACCGGATCGTTTGTATTGAATACTGAAATAAAACCCCAACAATCACGTTGTACCTGCATTTCAATCGAATATTGTATTGAAATTCCAACAAAAAGCGTAAATACGTTCACAGGCACATTGTAACTATGGGTGACTAAAACAGTGCATATCAATTCCATCGATGCCAACACATGTATCACGGCCGCGCAATACGGAAATTAAATGTTTTGTATAGGACATTAAACATTATTTATGATTATAGTCTAGCATACGATCTATTCCGTGTTGCACTGTATTCAAATTTTGTGTATGGAAGAGATAGATTGTAAATAACAGGCGATAAGTCCGAGTCTGGTTTTCAATGAATAAAAATTTTATGTTAGCACCAATATAAAATTAAATTACAAGCGTAAAAACTGATGTGTGTATTTATGATTTTAATTATTATAATTCAGTATGTGTGACACGGAGGTATGAGGAAAATGTCGTGTGTATGAATGTCGATGATTATAAGAGTAGGGGAAGACAAAAGAAACGATGGATGGTCTGTGTGAATGATGATATACGTACTTAGAAAGGAGGCGACTACCGAGATGTCGATTAATACGCCGACCCCATATAAATTGGGATATAGGCAGGAAAACGATGATAATTCAGTAAATACATATTTGTGACATAGCTTGCAGAGTAAGCAAACTGAAGTGGCAGTGGGCTGGCCATGTCTGTCGAAGGGCCGATGGCCAGTGGAGCAGACGAGTCCTGGAGTGGAGACCGCGTATCGGCAAGCGTAGTGTGGGACGCCCCCCAGCTAGATGGACGGACGACCTAAAGAAGGTGGCTGGGGTAGACTGGATGCGGAAGGCGGAGGACAGGGTGTTGTGGCGCAGTCTGGGAGAGGCCTATGTCCAGCAGTGGACTGCGATAGGCTGAGTTGATATTTGTGACCGTCGCGATTCATGTTTTTATCAACATACAATCGGGCACTGACCGTACATTTTGACATTGGAAAAAACGTTAGGAAATTCGAATTTTGCGAGCTACACTGTCGCTTAGACCTTAACCAGAACAATAGTTTACATAATGTAAAAATTTCTTACGTTCCCTCAATAATAATAAGTACATAAACTTATATAAATAAGTTTCCTAATCTTTTACTCGGTAGAATTTTCTAGAAGTGACTGGGGATGACCGCAGCCGCTCAACAACATTTAATACGATTAGTTCTGCAATTGCATTCAAAGTGTATTTTAAATTCAACATCAGCTTTCGGTATGCCTAAGACTTCTTTAACAAAGTAAACTGACTATATTCTAGTATTGAAATTTTGTCTAGCTTTAAGACTGTTTTTCACTTTTCTAAGGCCCGTATTACCTACTGAACCTCACTCAAGATTCAGGCATTATCTAAATCTTTGAAAAAATATTAAATCGTGTTCGTTGGTAAGCGTACTCCAGAACGACTGGACAGATTTGGAAAAAAAAAATGTTTAAAAATGTTCGTAATAGTCCGAATCAGGTTCTCATGGAAAGAAAGAAATGAAAAATTGCCGGCTAAATTGGAATATTCGCGAAAACTGAAAGCGCTTTTTCTTTGAGAATGTTGTATGAATTATTGAAATTTAGACAGGACAACGTCTGTCGTGTCAGTTCGTTTATCTAAAATAAGTTAAAAGACATTTGATTGATTGAAATATTTTTTAAGTAAACCTTCCGTGGTGCACTTGGAAGGCCCTGAACCGTATCCGGATACAAGTGGGAATATGCAAGTCCAACCTGGTAAAGTAAGGCTCTATCGAAGGAACAGCATTAGGGTTCTATTGTGGAGCTGTTCAATTCGAGAGTTAAGAGAAAAATGATATTTAGTGACGAATTCTGGGAAATTTTCAAAAATACTTAAGCTTGAATTTTCTTGAATCCCATGAATTTTCGTCTAGGCTTTATGGGGTGCTTAATTGTTGCAAATGGGTCACACCATCACGTCCTGGAAGGAATACGTCAAATTACAAGTCACCCTGTATACTAAATTCTACAATATGAGAATATACTTTTTTATATTTAAATGAGAGGATTGTTTTTGGATTTTATGTGTTTTGTTGTCTCTTCTACTCTTACACAACTTGTCTGCATCTCTTTTTATCTACTTTCCTATCCCAGGTATGCTCAACTACTAAACAGATTTCCTTTGAAACAAATATCACCGTTGTAAGTATTTTCTTTTCATTTCTTCTTGTCTGTGTATATGTGTGTACGTAAAAAAAATGGCGTAACTTAAGTGACCAATGGGCTGATTACTACTTGCAATAGATCGACGTCAATCACTGTCGACTCATAGGTTCTCTACCTTATTTTGCACACCGCCCACTTTGCGATTATTTTTTGTTCTGGGGCCCCCCAACTCTTTGTACTAACCATCTTTAGAATCCGAAACAGCTATTGCCACGATCATATTTAAATGTTTAATATTATAAAGTCGTAAGATAGGATATATTATTTTCTCTGGGCCTTCTACTGCTCCCCAGAAAGACTCAAATGCCCTCTGGAGTAAGCTAGGTGTCTGGTGATACAAATAAGAAAACATATTTGATGCTACATAATATCAATTAGGTAGGGATCCATTCCGCAATTAATTTAAAATTCAAACTTTTTAGGAGTGTTATGCAACATTGCAACCTATCATGTGGCAAACTTCAACAAAATCATGCTGCTTAGAATTAATCAAATATATTTAAGCATTTAAATTAAAAGTGAAAAAACAGAGCTTACATCCAAACAAAACGGCCCAAACCATATGTAACAAATCTCAAGTTTACCTGCAAAGGTTCCAAATTATACGTATTTTAGTGCCAAAATGCTAATTAACACGGCGAAAACGAGGGCCAGGCAAATGAGCACTCGCAGTCGCCAGGAATCACGAAGAGAGCGGTCCCATTAACTTTTATTATTCGTCGTTTTAAAGCGTGTCGTCGAAATTAGTTGGCCGTATTCGCCGAACATCTTCCTTGCGCACAGCCTCCCTCATTACAGGAATGGCACTCCAAATTAATTTATTTATTGTTGATGTCGAGATTATGAGTTATTTTCTTCCGTTTACTTGATTTAAAAGATATTGCGGGAAATTAAATGTCTGAATATTTTGCTTGTTTGGTAAATGAATGTTGAAGATTGGTTCTGAAGTAATACTATTTATTAATTAAACTGTCACTTTTAGCATATAGGGGTTTATTATAAACGTTAAAACGTTAGTTAAGAGACATTTAAACGTCAAACATAAAAATGTATTATTAAACATTCGTTCATCATTACTTAACTTTAACGCTTATAAGTTAACTCCTTTTTTGCATACCGATTGACGTGGTTTGAGTAGAAAACATGGTGTCAAATCCTGACACCATGAGGCTATTCCTTAATTGCAGGCCAACAAAGAAGTGGAGCACAATGAGTGCTGTTAAATTGGGTTAAAACTCAACAAGGCTCTGATTCACTGTGACACTTCGTAATTAACGCGTTATAATGATCTTATAAATCTTATATATTATATACAGCGTGCTTTTTTTTACCGGCTCTAAATTTTTACAGGATGTTCCACCCATGAATATGAATAACTTTCACTATGGAACCAACTCTGAGATACGAAAAAAAAAATCAGCTTTTTCATACATTTTGGTCACGTAGGTATTGAACTTTTGTATTAAACAGCTGATTTTGTTTTCGTGATTATTTTTTGTTTTCTGAAAAAATAAGCACCCAGTAGGTATATATACAAGGTGTAACTTAAATAACGCACAACCTCTTAAGGGGTCATTGTACTCATCATTATGAACAACTTTTACTATGAGACCAAACCTGAAATCGCGAAAAAAAAATCAGCTGTTCCCTACATTTATGTTCGCATAACTCGTCAAAATGTAGGGAACAGCTGATTTTTTTTTCGCGATTTCAGGTTGTGCGTTATTTAAGTTACACCCTGTATACATATATCTTCGATGCTCAAAGTTAATATACCTTTATATCCATCTTCATTTATTTGCAAATAGGGAAGGACGTTTGAAACCACTCTCTGACAGGCAGGTAGCCTGTCCAAGTTTTCTATACCGCACTTCGAACTATTTCAAGCTTAGGCTGGTTGCTAACTGGGGCAATATCGTTCTATCTTAGGGTACCAGTCACACATACAGCTTCGCAAAGTGTTCCATTCATCGCACTAATTGGATTAATTTGATCATTTACTGATATCATTTCTCCATCTATAGCTGTGTCGAGTTCTGTACCTACAGCATAAGTTTAAAGATTTAATTTAAGTCTGTAGAACGGACTCGGGAAGTTACTTTATTTAATTTAAACTTAACTTCCGCAAAACCTTCAGAGTTTCTTTGAAAGTGTTGTCCTGTTATTGACCCCGAATATATTTGTATCACATTATTTCAAAATTTTGTGCTGCTATTTTACCAGCTTGGAATATACGAGTAAAACCCTCTTTCTTCCTGTTGGCTGTCTGAAAAGTTACATTTGTACGGTTTTTATGAGGAAGGTTATCTATGAGAAGTAAGAAATAATAAAGAGCAGATGCAGTTATCGGTACTGTAGACTGTAGCCCCTTACAAAAGTAGTAATTTCGTAAAACTGCGAGTAAAAGTAATAGAAATAGGTACTTTATAGTAGACTAGCGACCTGCCCCGGCTTCGCACGGGTGCAATGCTGATCACTATCACTACATAGTATAAAACAAAGTCGCTTCCCGCTGTCTGTCTGTCTCTATGTATGCTTAGAACTTTAAAACTACGCAACGGATTTTGATGCGGTTTTTTTTAATAGATAGAGTGATTCAAGACAAAGGTTTATATGTAAATATAATACATGCATAATATAGTACAGAAACACTGATAATTTTAGAGCCATTATTTCTCTTAAAAAGTATAGGATAAAAAATGGTTATTGTGAGTTATCCCTAAGAGATAGACATATGCCATCGTGGACTTTTTTGTAGACCTTTTTAAAGTGTACAATACTGTAGTACATTATTTTGATCTATCTCGTAGGGTTAAGCCAGCGTTTGCAATGTAAGCGCAAAAAATGTGTTTATTTACGACATCACATTAGAAACCTCTAAAATGATCAGTGTTTCTCTACTATATTATGCATTTATTATACATGTAAACCTTCCTCTTGAATTACTCTATCTATTAAAAAAAACCGCATCAAAATCCGTTGCGAAGTTTTAAAGATCTAAGCATACATAGGGACAGACAGCGGGAAGCGACTTTGTTTTATACTATGTAGTGATTATTCACTAAGGGGATAAAGCAGCGTCTTAGATTACATGCGCTATTTTATATCCCGAACTTAGCAAAGGAGTTTAGGGCTCCCGAGCGCTACGAGAGAGCTCTGAGTTAACTCCTGAACGAAGCAAGGGAGTTACGACAAGAATCCTGAGTGCAGCGAAGGATTCAAGCTCGCCCCAAACGAAGACACCTTTATCCCCAAGCAGAATACTCTACTTTTCACTACTACTGCAAGGTAATGGAAACCAATTTGGTTTTAGAATTAGTAGTTTATGAAACTGTTAAGTAATTGGGGAATACCTAGTTATGTCCAGTTTCATACATTATTGTATCTATCCTCAAGCAATTGACAGGCCGGTTGGTCTAGTGGTCAGTGGCCCTGACTGCTATGCCCAAGGTCGTGGGTTCGATTCCCACCTAAGACAAATGTTTGTGTGATGAGCACGATCATTTGTTCTTTGTCTGGTTGTAATTTATCTATAATATGTATGTATTTAGAAATATATATGTATGTTTATCAGTTGTCTAGTAGTCATAGCACAAGCTCTGCTTAGTTTGGGACTAGATGGCGTTGTGTGAAAGTTGTGGAATATTATTATTATTATATTATAATTTCATCAAAAATACAAGAAATAGTATCGTAAATAATGATACGCAAAACACGCGCATTGACGTGGAGTTGTGGACACCAGCCCGTATTAACTATCGTTAATAAGACGCCCATATACAACATTCTAACACGTGGATACGTGTACGCGCCACAACAACCGATCGTCTCATTTTTCAATAATTTTTGATTTGACTATACACAAAAAAGGATTGTTGTTATTGTTGTAATTGTTTAAATAAATAAATAAACATTATTGTATTACCCTACTATAATATCTCTATTAAAGTGCATAGTTAAATTATTTTGGTAGTCGACGGCAACTAAAACCTACGAAGGGAGAACTTTACTTGAACAGAAAAAACTTTTTTTGTTGGTAAAAAAATTTGTTACGAATTCTTGAGGTTCCAAATTCAAATAACATTATGCACCAGTGGGTCATAATGAAGTTCAGTACAATTCTGCAATTTAACATGCAAAGTAAATAGTATAATTCAGAATAAATTAAGGATCAGAAATCTCTTTTCGTATTTCATTCTTTGCGTTATTTACGTTATTGAACAAATTTTTCGAACATATGAACCAATGGATTAGCAACATCCTTCAAAATCATTAAATTGTGATTGAAAGTGTGTTACGCAATTGTCCAATGTTATACTAATCCAGTCTTTCTCAACATTAGCATACAACTTACGATTGTAAGTCGTGTTATCTTTTAAATCACAAACTCGTGACGCAGGCGTGCACCCTTCATCATCGGAACATCTAACTCGACTGCGTGCGTGCTGCATGCTATTAGGTGAACGATAGAACGATTGTCAGGCGAATGAATGACTGAAGCAATCAAATCAACAACTAAATCACGGGAGCAGACACGATGCAAATGCATACGTCACGGTTGTAATACTCAGAGGGTTTGGTGCATATTAGTATGGTGGTGATACTGTTTCATGTTCAAGTTTACTATCACCAGGGAGATATTTTTAAGTGGTTTTAACACTTTCTGATCTTGGTATCAAACACAGACGTATCCTCCAAAGCAGTTCTTGCATAATCAGTCGTTAATATTCCCACTGCTGGGACACAGGCCTCCTCTCTGTGAGAGGGAGTGGGCTATAATCCACCACGCGGGCCCAGTGCGGGTTGACAGATGTCACAAGTAATCGAATTTTTGGTTCTAAGTCATGTCGGTTTCCTCAGGCGTTGGTTTCCTTCACAGTTTTGAGAGCAGTGATGATGAAATAAAATACACAAAGTAAAGCGTCTGCTTGGGTTTGGACCCACGACCTACGTCTCGTCCGTCGAGGACGATACCACTGAGCCACCACTGCTACGAGTATAAGCAGTTCATGGTACAGACACCAGCACATCAAGCTACTACAATCTGTCAAATTTCTTTAAAAGATTTTCAACTTTATCGCTAAAGCAATAGGTTCAAAGTTGATTGGGAAAATCTGACAGTTTCGGGAAGCTTGATGTGCTGGCATCTGTACAAACTAAAGTCATAACATTAAAAAAAAAACAGCATATTTGTTTTCACAATAAACTTACATGGGCACTTATGAAATGTCAGAAGCTCACTTCCAATTGGTCGTTTCCTAGAGAGAAACTTCAAGGTTACTGTTTTAACAATAAGGGGATTATCTTTGACGGCACGGTTGGCGCAGTGGTTAAGCGATTGACTGCTGCGCTGCGTGTCGCGGGTTCGATTCCCGCACGGAACAAATATTTGTATGACCTACATGTATTTGTTCCGAGTCTGGGTGTTTTTCTATCTATAATATGTATGTATTTACAAAAAAAAAAAAATTATATAAGTAGTTTATCAGCCATCTTGTTACCATAACACAAGCATTAGGTTGCTTAGCTTGGGACAAATGGTGCTGTGTGAAATGTCCAGGGATTTATTATTATATTATTATTATTATTTATAAATGTTTCTTAAAGTTAAGTAAAAAATAGTTGGGCAAACGTCATCTAAAACTATTCCAAATCTCAAGTTAATAGCATTAGCAGTTCTTGAAAAATCCACTTGTGACAGACGGACAGACAGACTGAGTCGTACCATAAGGGATCCTTTTTACCATTTTGGTGAATATGCACAATGGCTCATCTATTTTAAACTATCTACTTACTCATTTTCCATAGAAATGTGACGAGATCAAATGCTCCCATTCGTCTGGAGTCCAAATGTTAGCATGATACTTCACGTTTACTTTGTGAGAATAATCCCTCGAAAATGTATTTGCATATTGACGAGTAGTGCGGTCCTATCGGTCGGGTAGAATCAATAATTTATCAGCATATTTAATCAAATAACTCTATAAAGTTTGAATAGTAAATATCGAAAAAGTACCAGATTTATGCTCCACAGTCCTATAGTTGAGCTCGACTGGTTTATTCTGAAGCTAATACAAGTTCAGCGTAAAGTTTCATAAGTTAAAATCCAGTCGAAGTCAAGTGCCTCTTCTCTTTAACAAGATCTCAATACGGCATTCCCATTTCATCCGCAAAGGGCTTCTCCAGGAATATAACAAGGTACGAGTAACAGTGTTTTTGTAAAATATTCAATTGTTGTGATTCCGTAGATATGTGTAATATTTTTGAATATCTTTTTAAGGGCCTGTCATAAATATGTAGATATTAAAAAATAGGAAAAAAATGTATAATTGGAAATTGTTTCGCAGGGTAATTTTTTGTTAAGCAAACTGATAACCAGCTTAAATTGTCCGTAGTTATATTCAAATCACAACTGTAATTTTTTGACAATTGGATAAAATGGCTACAGGACGGTTTATCAAGGGGTATCGTATTACCCAGTAAGTGGGTTGTGGAGGTCAGATAGGCAGTCGCTCCATGTAAAATACTGGTATTCAGCTGCATCTGGTTAGACTGGAAGCCGACCCCAACATAGTTGGAAAAACGCTAGGAAGATGATGATGATATTATGCAATGTTACCAGCAACATGCCTCTCGCAACACAAAAGTTTTGCAACGCATCGTTTGCAAAATCTAAGTGCAGCTTTTGTTTACCTAGTAACTATATTCAAGATTACTGTCAGATTTCTGCTTACAGAATTTCAAGTCCTAATTTTATTTAAACTATTTTTTCCGCCACGGTCGGCGTGATAACTCACAGTTTTCAATATTTTTTGATGCGATTTTTTTTTATATTCGAAGTCGTTTTATCTGTAGTACCTATGTCGAGCCGGATTTTTTATGTAACTACAATATATTCAAGTTTTCAGTCAGATTTCTGCATACAGAATGTCAAGTCCTAATTTTCTTTAATGTAGTGGTAACGATGGGACCATATGGCCTGGTCGGACTAATTACACGCTCTAATAGGTTTGTCTGTCCATCTGTAACTGCGGCTCCGTGGGACGCTCTAGTTAATTAGTATCCTAACCGATCCCAATGTGATTTATTTAACGTTTAAACAGTTTTAAATTTGGATTTAAGACTTTAACTGGATTAGGAGGACTTAATTGAAGATTAATGGAAAGTAGATTATGTTGGTGGTTATGGTGATTGGTGGATAGAGGCCTACTATAGGTACATTTCTACCTAGTCTTGGTACATTGTTGGTCTTCAAGTTAGTAATTATGTTTCCTAAAACGTAGTCACACATTTGACATGCAAAACATTATAATATATTAGCAGCGACCGCGGTTTCACCCGCATATGTCTCGCTCCAGTGGTAATATCGGGATAAATAGTATGCCATATGTCAATCCTGGTTATAAACTATCTGTGTGCCAAATTTCAACCAAATCCTTTCAGTAGTTTTGCGTGAAAGAGTAACAAACATCCATCCTCACAAACTTTCGCGTTTATAATATTAGTAGGATAAGATTTAATGCTAAAGTATAATAATGTCCAATGGCATGCTTTAAATTCTAGTTTTATAACGTGAAGATATTTCTAACTGCCCCCGCCACAATCCACGCGCTTCTGGCGGAAACGCTTCTCGTTCCCACCCGGCCAATTAGAGCGAATCGTAGCTTCTAGAACATTCTATTTTTTATTTTATTTTATTTCTGGATAAAAAACAGGAGTACAATTAAATGTTATACATACTATCTTACTAATTAAACAAAATACTTATCATACTACTAGCAACATTATCCACTTATTCTAGAAGCTTCCTTTAAAAAATATTCGACACGGACCCCTTTTTTGACAAGAGTCGTGTGACGTCTGTCAACTGGGCTGCGCACGGAAAGCGTACAATATTTTACGAGTCTTTATCTTCGCCCCAAACCCTATTTTTTTATGTGTATCTTTGTGTGTATGTTAAAGTTTTTATTATGAATAGTTTTACTATCATTATCGTCAAATGAATTTTAAACATTATTTATAAATTCATGTATAGCATAAAATCGTTTTTCCAGCAAAAATAATTTTAAGTTTATAAAAAATAAATTATTAACTTTATAATTCTTTAATATCAAAAGGTTTCTACTACGTAAAATTGCACTTTTAATCATTATTAATTATCGGTGAAGAGAGATGAATCAATTCAAATGCTGCAAATTAATATTAATATTAACGAAAACTTGGAGCTTACAAAATTAAATTGAAATAAAGCTTTCAGAGCTTCAATACAAAATCACATTATTTACGAAATCGACAGCGAAGCAATAAGGGTAGATTTGCTACCTGTACTTCAATGCTCCCAGCACCTGGGCTCCAGAGTGAGGTCTCCTGACAAGAAATAATGTTTTTCTTAACTCACACAATCTATAATATATCTATCATATCTATACATAATAAATTAAAGTTGCTTTTTGGGTCAATCTGTGATGCGGCAACTAAAATACTAGCTTTGAAATTATATAAAATTATTAATAGAATTAGCATAAAAAAAAATATATTACTAAAATCTCGATTATGATTGTAAATGTCTACTTAGTCAATCCCTAGCATCAGTGGGATGACACTGACAGCTCACTCCGTGCAAGTTTTCAAGGCGAGATTTTTACAGAACCGACATGTTAGTCTCAAGTTTCAAAATAAAAACAAAATAAGGAAAACAAATGAACGTATTGTATAAACTTCCAAACCTCATAATGGAGAAAAATCCGTAATAGACTCTTGACAATACATAAGTGTCTATATAATTATTGGTCTCCATGAATAAGTCATTTTTACCTTTTTCAATAAGTACGAGGTCAGATGGCAGTCGTTATAAAAATTTTAAAAACCTGTGTTGGGAAAAATAATCTCCGAAAAAAAAAAACGCGATAAGAAATAATTCGATTCACTCATCATCGCCTACCTAGCCTTTTCCCAACTATGTTGGGGTTGGCTTCCAGTCTAACCGGATGCAGCTGAATACCAGTATTTTACATGGAGCGACTGCCTAAGTGACCTGCATAACCCAGTTACTGGGTAATACGATACCCATTGGTAAGACTTTTAGATACTGCAGTTCTATTCTGTAAAAATCTCACCGTGATAACTTGGGTGAAGTGAGCTTAAAGTGAACAGTCATTAGTGTTAATACCTAGCATTAGATGAAAAGACAGTTAGTCACTTCACTTAACTTCTCACCGTGAGATTCTAACAGAATTGACCAGTTGCACTATTATCAAAAAATCCTATTCAAATCCTCAAAGTCATTGCTTGGAGAGAAAAGGTGTCGTATTTCCTAAGTTTTTGAAGATACATACTCGTAATTAGGTGTTCATGAAAAAACTCATATTCGAGACTCAGTTGATTAAAATTTAAACAACGTACTTATATGTAATTGTAACAGGACGTAATAAAATTTTATTTAAAAGGTACGAAGCCGCAATCTTTTAATTGAAATCAGACAAATTGGCGTACTTGTAAGTTTTAATGATTTCAGCAGTAAGAAAATGAAATATGAACTGAAATAAGCAGCTAATAAAAGAAATGTATGGTTACGTTTCCATCTGCCTAGCCTTTTCCCAACTATGATAGCGTCGGCTTCCAGTCTAACCGGACGCAGCTGAATACTAGTATTTTACATGGAGTGACTGCCTATCTGACCTCCACAACCCAGTTACTGGGTAATACGATACCCCTTGGTAAGACTGGTTGTCAGACTTTCGGGCTTCTGACTACCCGTAACGACTGTCAAAGATCCACGAATGATAGCCGGGACCAACGGCTTGACGTGCTTTCCGAGACACGGAAATGGTTACGTTTCATTGGGTTTTATTTTCTAAAACCAGCTACTGCGTTTTCACTTTCATACCTACTAGAGAAACTACTTAACATAGGTACACCATTTGTTAGGGTTCCGTACTCAAAGAATGCCTATTACTAAGCCTCCGCCGTCCGTCCGTCCGTCTGACTGTCAGCGAGCTGTACCTCATGAACCACGGAATAGAAAATAAACCGTAATAGTTAGACAGTTGAAATTTTCACCCAGTGTGAGTGTGTGTAAATCACACACTCACACTCGGTGAAAAATTAAAGGGAGACCCCTTTTATTTACAGGAAATAATTTTTTTTGGCGTTTTCGTGTGCGAGTCCGACTCGCGCTCGCTCGTTTTTTTATATATAAGTCCAGGACTGTCTTTACGCCAAACTTCTGGTCGATTCCGGAAAAATCTCACCGTGATAACTAAGGTGGAGTGAGCTTAGAGTGAGCTGTGAGTCTTGCCGATGCTAAGGATTGACACTATTGACGACACACTTCACGCTCACTTCACCTTTGTTTTCACGGTGAGATATTTACAGAATAGATATGCTGTATCCATCATCATTTCCCTGCCCTTGTCCCATGTTACTTGGGGTCAGCCCAACACTTTTTCTTCTTCCATTCACCCCTGTCAACCATCCCGCTATCGTTCATTCCTTTCTCGTTCATATCATTACAAAAAAGCCGAATTACATATATCCAAATCTACCATTTAAATGCATGATCTTGAATAGAATAGAATATATTAAAATATGGTACAGACGCCAGCACATAAAGCCACCCGAAATTGTTAAATTTTCCCAATCAACTTTAAACGTAATCCTTTAGCGATAAAGTTGAAAATCTATTAAAGAAATTTGACAGATTGTAGTAGATTGATGTGCTGGCGTCTGTACATACATTAAGGTCTTATAAATAGAAATATATTATGATCTTACACGTTTCGCCAACGACTGCCATACAAATATTTAAACATGTTAAATGTACAAACGACACATTTATTTCTTAAAATTATTATTGTATAACATGTATAATACATACACACATAGGTAACACGGGCTGGTGTCCGCAACTCCACGTCAATGCGCGTATTTTGCGTACATACACACATATAATAATTCTGACTTCTTAACAATAATAGATAGGTACAAACAGTAAGTAATATAATAAAAACTCAGGAAAACAAACGAACTCGTATTTTCTTTCTTTCTAATAACTAAAAATATAGTAAATTATTAGTGTGTGGTATTGTATTGTATTTTATTGGAGGGGCCCGTGGCTAAATAGTAACAGCCGCTCAGGTCGATCGATCAGGTTAAGCTACGCTTGCCGCGGTTGGTCTGTGGATGGGTGACCATCTTTACATACCGAGACCCCTCCGTGCCTCGGAAAGCACGTTAAGCTGTTGGTCCCGGCTGTCATTAGTAGATCTTTGACAGTCGTTACGGGTAGTCAGAAGCCCGAAAATCTGACAACCAGTCTTACCTAGGGGTATCGTATTACCCAGTAACTGGGTTGTGGAGGTCAGATAGGCAGTCGCTCTATGTTAAATACTGGTATTCAGCTGCATCCGGTTAGACTGGAAGCCGACCCCAACATAGTTGGGAAAAGGCTAGGCAGATGATGATGGTATTGTATTGTATTGTATTTGTCTGATTTTGTGTTTATGTGTGTTGTTGTTGTCTGTTATCAAGAAATTCTTTCACACTATAAAATAACTACCAATAAGCCATTTATTTAATTTTAAATTAAAGTGTTTCAAAGAGGGAGTTCCCTTTCTTTTGCAATATTGTTGAATATTTTAATTGCTGTCGACTGTCCAACATCCAAATAATATTAGAATACTTTCACTAACTATCTCATTAATAACATAACTCCCTTATAGGGTTTTTATTACACCAACAATATTAAAGTACTATCAGGTTTAATTATAAATCCAATATAACTTCAATATTAGGGCGTAAAAGTCCTGTAATTACTTGTTAAAGTAACCACTTTAGCGGGCAGTTATTGGAATTACGTACATAGTTCCGAATACCCTGTTCCGAACTGTTCCATGGAGAATGAACTATATTAAATACGTAAACATGCTGCATATACAATTATAGTATATATATATGTACGAGTAATAGATTGTGGTAGTTTAAAGGCAGCATCCATCAACTTATATGTAGTGCTAAGTTAAAACAAAT
The DNA here is from genome assembly GCA_949629135.1 of Eremobia ochroleuca. Taxonomy (NCBI): domain Eukaryota; kingdom Metazoa; phylum Arthropoda; class Insecta; order Lepidoptera; family Noctuidae; genus Eremobia; species Eremobia ochroleuca. Next base: position 14,287,343 of record OX451389.1, read on the forward strand.
CGTTTTTTGACGTGGTGTTAGTAAAATTGTGGAATATAATATATCTATCTATATAAATAAAACGCGCAGTGCGTGTAGGACCGTGCACAATGAAGGGTTCCGTGGTTGGAAGGAATTTATCCCAAGAACAAACTTAACATTGTAGTTGAAAATCATGTTCTCCCATACATTGCAACTGCAATATGTTGGTCGACTATTACTCGTAAACTTGTAAAGCCTACTTTGCTGTGATAGTTTTCCTTTTAACTTTGTTATATATACTGCTACCGTGAATTTTTCACATATCCAAAAAGCAACCATTTAGCTGGAGGGGGGGCAACTGAATCGAAAAATTGTTTTCACACACCCGCAAATTATCGAAAGAAAATAATATGTGTATCCATGCCAAACTACAGCTTTCTAGTACTGAGAGTACTAAGCTCAGAGGAGCTAAGCTACGGATAGACGGACGGACGGATAGACAAACATGGCGAAACTATAAGGGTTCCTTGTTGACTACGGAACCCTAAAAATGAAATTCTGTTCCTTGGTCAGTGCATCACGTGAGATGGGCTAGAACGATTTGGCATTTTTTTTAAATGTTAGTAATATTCCCAATTAGTTTTCCATGGAAAAGCAATACGAAAATGTGCCCGCAAAATTGGATAAGTTAGGAAAAACTGTAAGTGCTTTTTTGTATAGGTTGAAATTTTGACAGGACAACGTCGTCGGGTCAGCTAATATTCGGAAATCGGCATGTCCTAGAATGAAAAATTCGAAGACATGTGACATCTACCTACCAACGCGCACTGGGCCCGCGTGGTGGATTACGGCTCACTCCCTCTCACCGAGAGGAGGCCTGTGTCCCAGCAGTGGGAACATTATAGGCTACGTCATTGGCAGCAAAATATAGGGAGGTTAAATCATAACCATGTAGGTACGAGTACCTACATTTATGCATTGAATCAGTCGGCCCGTAAATGGGTGACCATCTTTACATACCGAAATCCCTCCTTGCCTCGGAAAGCACGTTTAATCGTTGCTCCCATCTTTCATTCTTCGTCATAAGCCCGAAATTCTGACAACCAGTCTTACCAAGCGGTGTCGTGTTACCCAATAACTGGGTTGTGGAGGCAGTCGCACCATATAAAGAACTGATATTCAGATGCATCCGGTTAGACTGGAAGTCGACCCCAACAAAATTGTTAGTAGTATAATTGTAATATAAAGTAATCGTTGGGAGATGTCTAGGCAGATGTAATAACTGCACATAATAAAATAACAGATCATTTAAACAAATAAGTCTACAACAATACTACCGTCGCTTTTCTTTATAACACAAATTAAGGTGACTACTCGTATACACAAGTCAGTGACGCTGCGACTCATTTTATGTTCTAACTCGCAGACGGTGCAGTTTCTAGTTTCTAAGGGAGAAATTTATTCTTCAACTGGATTTAGCACATTTATATGATGAACGCACCTGAGAATTTATTCTGAATAAAACGTGTTTGTTCATATTATTATGATTGTTTGTTTTTGTTTTGCGACATCCTAAAAGCAATTTTGGGGAAAGCTGCCCGGAGGGTTTTCGTAGCTGTGTATGGTTTACTTCCTACTGTTAAATGAAATGTGTGTTTGTGGTAATTTTGTCTTATCTGTTTTATTTTGGGAGCAAAAGCAATACACATGCTTTTTTATGATAATAAAAGTTCAAAACCTGAGACTGCTTCGTCAGGCAGGCCCAGAGGCCTCATACTATGCAGTAGCACTTGGGACCCCAGGTGCGACTGCTTACAAGCAAACCTCGCGAGGTGTCCCTCACCGATTTAGTTGCGGCTTTACTATAATAATCTACATGAAAAATGATGAGATACGTATTTTTTCTTTTTTGCTAACAAACGTTTTAAAGGGGTGAAAATCACCCTCAAAGTTCGTACCCCAAAATGATGGAATGCAGTTTTCACATATTTCTAATAAAAAATTTCCAAAATTACTTTAACCATTAAAAAGACCATTAAAAACTATGAAAAATACCTTTATTCGTTTATACCTTTATTAGTTTGTAGTAGTGTTTTGTTTTTTTTTTTTTTTTTTACTAAACAATTTTAATAAATAAACATAATTGTGTACTATAGAACCCTTCGGCAAAAACAGAAGTATCTAATGCTATGTTACAGGTTACTGTAAGTGTAAAAAAAATGGTAAGATATATGAGAGACCCGTCCGTGCCTCGGAAAGCACGTTAAGCCGTTGGTACCGGCTGTCATTCGTGGATCTTTGACAGACGTTACGGGTAGTCGGAAGGCCGAAAGTCTGACAACCAGTCTTACCAAGGGGTGTCTTATTACCCAGTAGCTAGGTTGTGGAGGTCAGATAGGCAATCGCTCCATGTAAAATACTGGTATTCAGCTGAATCCGGTTAGACTGGAAGCCGACCCCAGCATTGTTGGGAAAAGGCTAGGTAGATGATGGTAGGATATGTAGTGAAATATCATATGTAATCACTGATTAACTACTTATAATATATAATTTTCCAGAGAGCAGTGATAGCCCAGTAGTAATGGCGCCGACTTACGAATTTACTTTTTTTCTTTTTTAATAAAACGTTGCCTCACACTAGGAATACTTTGTGTTAATAATTTCATCACTACTACCCTCAAAACGGTGAAGGATGTCCTAGAGAAACCAGCATGTCCTAGAACCAAAAGTTCGAAGACATATGACATCTATCAATCCGTACTCGGCCCGAGTGGAGATTATTAGCCCAGTCCCTCTCGAAGAGAGAAAATCTGTCAAAGTCAAAGTCAAAGATCTTTATTGTGAGACAGCGGCTTAAAAAGTTGTTCTAAAGGTTGTTGTGCTCTTGCACTGCTTCACCATGTTAGGCATACAATAGTTTGTGACAAAATTATTAATTATTATGAATTGCTATATTATTAATTATATTAAATTAAAAATTACTAAGTACATTAAATTAAAAATTATTAACCAAATTAAATTAAAAGATATGAATTATATTTTGCATCAAAACATAAAATGGCAGCTTGGCTCGAACTCACGAATTTGTCGGACAAAAATTAATGCAATGTATATGGTCTATTCACCAAGAAGTCATTTATTTTTTTCTTAAAACAATTTACTTTTTCAATTTCCCTTACTTGTTTAGGAAGCTTATTATAAATTCTTGAAGGCATTCCGAAGACACTTTTAGAAAGCAAAGCTGTTTTTGAGGGTATATTCGTAATTTTATCGGCATGTCGACGGGAATGAAGTCTGTGTGGGAATATTATAGGCTGATTATCGCCAATACATTGGTCAAAGGAATTGCACAACAGCTAATAGATGAGCACGGAGAAAAGTCATCACCGTCGGAGCAATTTCGCAACACACGAGGTAATGGCTAGGTATCGTTGTCTATAAGTACCATTACCCTTCGTACACCTCCGCGAAACGCCACGCTACGCGAAGTCACGCGATCTTCACATTACAACGCTGAAAGATTTCGTTTCCACTTACAAAATCACTTTGTATCTTATGTTCGTTGACTTTTCTTTGGAATCTCGATTTTTATTCGCTAGATAAGGATTTTCACTCTACTTTTCAGTTTCAAGATGCTTTTAAATTTTAAATGGATCGAGTCTGTCGGAACATTTTTACTTGGCCTATATTTTTTTAATAGATGTTAAGTAATTAAATTATTTCGGAACGTTTTGCAGTTCTTTGGGTTTGTTGACTTGTGCAAGTTGAACTTTGTGCAAAACTACACAAATCTTACTAATATTATAAACGCGAAAGTTTGTAAGGATGAAGTTGGAAATCTACGAGCATTAAAGAAATTTGACAAATTGTAGTAGCTTCAGATGCTAGCGTCTGTACATACGCCAGCACATGAAGCTACTACAACCTGTCAAATGTCTTTAATAGATTTCCAACTTTATCGCAAAAACATAAGGTTCAAGGTTGATTAGGAAAATTTGACAGTTTCGGGTAGCTTGATGTGCTGGCATCTGTAGATACAATAGAACTGTGGCTAAAATTTTGTACTGGTAGAGTACTTTTGTGCCCCACTAGTTTTGGCACTTAAAACAACAGAAACATATTTGATTTCTTTCCTGTAAGTATGATTACAGAAGATTTCTCTTGTGCCGTAGTACATTTATCTATCACTAGCTTCTACCCGTGACTTCATCCACGTGAATTATTTTTTCAATATAAAATATATCATATGATACTTGGCAATACTGTAGCTTCCCATTTATGAAAGAATTTTCAGGATCGGATCTCTAGTTCCGAAAATTACCTGCTACATACAAACTCAAAATGTTTACCTTTCTATCATATTAGAAACTATAGATATACAACGTGTAACGTTAAATGCGCAAAACCTCAGACACCCCAAATTATTTTTAATTCAATTGACCACCTATTTCAGAGAGAAAATAAGTCATTAAAAAAATTGTAAAGGTTTTATGTGTTGTTTTAGTTTTACTGGCCATTCTGATCGTTTCTTGCGTCTGCGACGACGCTTTATCGAGGGAGGAGTCGTCACCGGGCCGCTGCGCCGCGCTGACGTTGGCTTGCTTGACCTATTAATAAATAGACACGGCAACGTTTTTAATGAAGGTTTTTTGAAAAATGTGACCTATATTAAAAAGTGGTTCAATTAATTCTGCTCGTTATTCTGATCAAACTATTTTCAGGTTTTGCGCATTTAACGTTACACATTGTATAATATCTATATGTTATCCTAAGAACTTTATGGTATTACTTTCTGTTCTATACATTATAGTTTTAATTTAAATTAAATATGAAATAACGGACACACTTCAATAATTTCTGATTTTTAGGTTAGTTCGCCTTGTGAAAGCGAGCGAGATAACAAACCAAATGTAATCCGTCACCGGCATCGATTGTCAAGCTAGTGCTAATGACGTAGACAGAGAATAGCTACAGTCCGGCCGTCGAGAGAATGCACTCCTGACACCTGTCAATGCGACAATTCTAGTAACTAAAGTTCGTTTTTTAATCCCAGAGACTAATCTAACAGGTGTAATTCAAACTTCTATACTAAAAAAAAACGCAAACACAAAATTCTTAAATGTCAGATTAGTCTCTGGGATTAAAAAACAAACTAAAATAAAGATCAAATTCGCTAAACACGTATTCGTTTGTATGAAACTGAAAGGTGCCAAGAACGCATTTTCTCGTCAGCTGCACTGTAGCATGTAATTATTAAGTCCTTCTATCGTATATTTTACGACTTAGTACGACAGTACTACAATATTCAATCAACCGAAAAAATCTACCGACAAACAAATACAATATTCAATCAACCGAAAAAATCTACCGAAAAATCGGTAGGTTCGAGACCACTCCTGAAGAGTTTGTTTGTTTGAACGCGCTAATCACTAAAACTACCAGTCAGGTTTAAAACATTCTCGAGGAAGGCTATTTAACATCACGTTAGGACCTTTAGGAGCCGAGCGAAAGAACGCTAAGTCTAAACGAAGTAGTAGTGCGGGCATGCGATGCGATGCGACGGGGTGGGTCCGGGGAGCAAAAAAATTTACGCGAACGAAGTCTCAGGCAGAAGCTAGTACTTTTAATCATTATGCATTACAAATACACGTTTCGGTCTAGTTTTGATAACTACTATTGTATATTTCCCATTAATTATAAAATATATATTTTATGCCTGTATATATATATGTCTTCTGAGCATTGTTACAGTACGCTTCAATATATGTACTATTTTCAGTCGCCCACTTGAATACAAGATGCATTTTACTTGACGAGAGCTGGACGGCTGATATTTATATAAATTTAATTTTTATTTTAGTAATGGTACAGACATATGCAGAAGTCAGAAGTACACATAGATATGTAGTTACTGGCTATGTATCTGTCTGATTATTTATTTATGTTTAATGACACTACAGAAACTACAGGAAGGACATAACACGAAGAGCTAAATGTAACAAGCAATTATTATAGGTACATATAGCATTTTATTATTATTACCTACAAGGTGAACGGTCTTAAAGTTTAGTTTTAAATTATTTGTTTAAAACAAAACAAAGAGAGATAACAATAACAAAAACACAACACAACAAGAACAATTAGTACAAAAGATGTGAAAAAAAAAATAAAGAAAAAGGAAAAGAGCGCACCAAAATTATAACCTGCAAGACAAATAATCACAACTTTTTATCATAAATATAATACTGGTCCTAAGGTGGGAGAGGAAACAATCAAATTCAATTTCATAAGTAATTACTTTCGAACCCGTAATTAAAATTCGAGTAATAACGTCAATCTACTTAAAAGCAAACTCTTTGTTAAGAAATTAAAGAACCACTACCAATTCAGCGTTAACACCTTCAGAGAGCTAGCTTAAATTGAACATTGGAAATTTCACTGAAAATCTCTCATTAAAAATTCTAAAAGCTGGCAAAGAAAACTGGATAATCTGTTTGGCGTCCGGCGAATATTAAAGAAGGCGACCAGTCCGGAAGGTTTGATGAGATCAAAGGAGGCTTACGGCTTTTCTAATAGACCTTTGCATTTTGATGGAGTCCCAAATTCACCTTTGTCTATGGTTGATGGGCAATCCTGTCTAACCGTTTTGTTTCGGGTGTCAGTTTTGTAGGTCAGGTGACCGTCATCAGAGACGAAGGATTAGCTGCAGGTGTGTATGTACAGTGGCCTCCAAAAGGTAGTTGACATTTCGACTCTCTTGGCATTATCACGTAGCATTGGTTAGTGACCGTTTCAGAAAAATGATCTGGATCTTTAGATTTCTAAGGCATGTTGCTTCAGCAAACCTTATTAAACAAATATACACTGTTCTAGCCCCGAGGGGCCCGTGGCTAAATAGTAACAGCCGCAAAGGTCGATCGATCGTACGCTTGCCGCGGTTGGTATGTGGATGGGTGACCATCTTTAAATACCGAGACCCCTCTGTGTCTCGGAAAGTACGTTAATCTGTTGGTCCCGGCTGTCATTCGTAGATTTTTGACAGTTGTTACGGGTAGTCAGAAGCCCGAAAGTCTGACAACCAGTCTTACCTAGGGGTATCGTATTACCCAGTAACTGGGTTGTGGAGGTCAGATAGGCAGTCGCTCCATGTAAAATTCTGGTATTCAGCTGCATTCGGTTAGACTGGAAGCCGACCCCAACATAGTTGGGAAAAGGCTAGGCAGATGATGATGACACTGCTCTAGCCCAATCCGTTCTAACCTATTGCATTCCTCTCTGGGGGGTGCCTCCGGAACCAAATTCCTAGAAGTAGAAAGATTACAACGTGCCCTTCCCAAAACTATTTAGTTTTTTAAACCGTACCATTTTTCTACACAAGAGCTTTACAGACTATGTGACCTTTTAACTGTAAGAAAGCTATATTATATCTCATAGTTATATATATCTTAACCTCATGTCTACCTTAAAAATGTATAAAACAACGGTATTTGATCCTAGTTCTCTCAGGAAAAAGCTCCTTTTTTTTGGTAAACTTGGAAGTTTTTTGCTTATGGCGTTACGAAGAAGAGCAGCTTGGGCGGCATATTACTGTCTTGCGAATGCAGTACGAGCCCTAACCATTGACTATTTGACCATACTTCCGGTCGTATAACTGGGGTTAGGGCTCGTACTGCATTAGCAAGACGGCAATATGCCGCCCAAGCTACTCTTCTTCAGAACGCCATAAGGCAAAAAACTTCCGATTTACCAAAAAAACTCCTTACAAATGCAAGAAAACCATGACTGCATGGCTTAAGACACTTAATTATGAAGAAACTGCGGAGGTTCTAAATCTAGTTATTTAAAAATTGTATAAAAATAATAGTAATAACTTACACAACCAGTTAATAAAAACGTGGAATAATGAATATACAATAGTGTAACACATCCTTCACTCTAATAATATGTTTTAAGTTTACCTCTTTCTCTTCCTCAATCACACACACACACGCACCCTCAATGCACACACACACACACGCACATTCACACGCAACCTCGCACGCAAACACGCAAGCACGCACGCACTCTCACGCATGCGCACACTCGAATACACATACACACACAGTCCACACATAATTATGAAAGAAATAAACTTATACACACACACACCACATTATTATTTAGAATTCTAGTGATCCAAATGTCTGAACTGCTATAACGTTTTTATTGAATAATTCAACTACATTTGTCTTATCATAAAAAATAATCAATTAATCCCTTATGATGATTTAAGACAAAAAAATAATCAGGCACTCCGCCTGATTATGTTTTTGTCTTAAATCATAATTATGGCATTACAGCTGAACTGAAAAATGTAGACTAACTTTTGGAGGCCACTGTACCTACGTAGGTATACATCATTTTGCTCAAGTGGGTTGGCTATTTTTGTTATTAATCGTTAGTGAGCTTATTAATAAATTATTTTCTATCTTAGACAGTCCGTGGGTGTTGAAATAAGCTATAATATCACGCAGATTACTGGGATGGCAAAAACTTCAGTGTTCTTCTAATCTTTATAGCATAACATGATTAAAAATAAGTTTAAATTATGGAAATATACTTGGAATTAAATGAAAAATCTGTTTTTATTCCGCTATAATAATACTGTTCGTTTTTCGTAAGACGCTTGTAAATAATGTACACAATTAAACAATATAAGTTTATATCAAAGGAAAGAAAAACTAAAAATGTTAGAAAAACCCAAAGAAAATACAATTTCTTTCGAAATTAGATTTAAAATGTTCCAGGACTTCGCAATTAAAATACTTAAATCTACAGATATCCAATTTTCTTCGTACTAATTTTGTAAGTTTAATATTTTTCATAAGAATACAAAGTGATTGAACCCGGTTTTTTGCATTACTGTTCTTGGCCCCTGCACCCCTGATTGAGACTTTCTAATGCGCTAGACTTGCGTGTTCATTGCTGTGGTAGTAAGAAGTGGGGGGAGGTTGGAATTCTTTGGAAAGACTGAAATGTAGTGTGAAGTGGAAGGAATTGTCGTTTTTCTTTTGTAGAGGTGGGGCACGGGCACGCCTCCCGCCGCCTAGGCACCACGAGGGTTGTTCCGGGAACTTTCTAATAGTTTCCTCGAGTTCATTGTACGGTACAATTTGACTTGTTTTAAGTTTTTATTTCATAAACTCAATTCATAGTTTGAAAGACCACCGATATTTCATTTAAAATTTGTTTTCTCAGACAATTTCCTCTGGGAAAATGAAATTACCGTAACGTTAACAGTATAAAGAGAATTCTATGCTAAAATAACCTTTCTTTTACGTGACAACTAAGCCTAAGTAAAATGTGTAACAGTAAGATTGTATGTGTTTAGTATGTTCTAGACCATTGATTCCCAAAGTGGTCCAGGTGGACCCCCAGGGGTCCACGGGAGATTCGACGTTAGATCTAATCTTTTGTCTAGTTTTGGGAATACGGTACAAATATAGCTGTAGGCGGTCCAGCGGAAGCAGCAAAATTTTTAAAGTGATTAATGAGAAAAAAAAGTTTGGGGACCTCTGTTCTAGACTAAAGTAAAATCAAACCCTCTATGCACAGCCTCTATGCACAAAGCTAGGAGTTATTATTGACTGTATGGTTTTAACCACATCATTTATAATTATGAGTTCAATAGTGACCCACTCTTGCGTCGCACGGGTGCAGTCTAACTAATGTGGCCACATGTCCAAAAATCTCGGTCACACAGGAAGACACAAAATACAACTTTATTGTATAATATGTATAGTTATAGATAGATAACTGACCAAGACACTTACAATTTAGATAATATTTTTTATTCGTAGCGAACTAGACTTTCGTAGGCTGTATGTAGGTAGACGTCTGCGCCCTACGGGAACCGCCAGTCGATTCAGTAAAAATTTCACAGCGAAAACTTGCGTGGAGTGAGCTGTCAGTGTCATCCCACTGATGCCAGAATGCTTAAACGTGAATGTTCTATTTTATTTATTGTTTGTGCATGAGGCGCTCACGCCTTAGGCTATATAAGAACTAGTCTAGGGAAAAAGAAAAAAACATTGAGCGTCTGACTAAGTTTCTGTTTTGCTATTTTATTTTAAAACCCTAGAAAATAGTAATGTTTTGACAACTTAAATACCAGCTTTGAAATTATACAAAATGATCAATAGAATTAGCATAAAAGTATTATTAAAATCTCGATTATTACTGTAAATGTATGCTTGGTCAATCCCTAGTATCAGTTCGGATGACACTGACAGCTCACTCCACGCTCACTTCACCTACGTTTTCACGGTGTGATGGTTACAGAATCGCACTGCTGTTACGAAAACATAACAAAACAAAACGGTAGTGATATAATATGAGCTCAACTGTCAGTAATGAGACAATTACTTTTTCTTTTCTATTGTTACGGAATATATTACGCTTGTCTAATAGACGAGAGAGAGTACTGACGAGTAGAACTGTTATTTTACTTTGTAAATATATCAATAAAAACTCTATTTCTAACCTAATGTTTCTACTGCTGGGCGTCAGTCCTCCTTTCTGTGAGAGGGAGTGGATCGTAACCCATACCTGGGCTCTGTGCGGGTGGGTAGGTATATCATATGGGCACAACCTTTGATTTTTTTTTGGTTCTAGGACATGTCGGTTTACTCACGATATTTTCCTTCACCGTTTTGGTGAGCAGCCCGTCGATTCTGTAAAAATCTCACCGTGAATTCATAAGTGAAGTGAGAACTTAATAGTGTTAATCCCTAGTGAATGACAGCTCACTCCACGCTCACTTCACCCAAGTTTTCACGGTGAGATGGTCACAGAATCGCACGGCTGTAGTGATGAAATAATGTACACAAAGTAAAGCGCCCGTCTGGGTTCGAACCCACGACATACAACTCGTAACTCGCTGCCGTTACCACTGGGCCACCACTGCCTAATATGTTGACTTAATTATAAATCTTGAGTATACTACTTAAGAAAAATATGCTACATATGTACTACTACGTAAGAAAAATATGTATTGTACTACATGTTTGAATCTATACATGTATACAAATAAATTAAATTAAAGTGTCTATTTATACTGTCAAAATAACAGCTTTTTACTAAATGCTATGATAGTAATTACCGTACTTATAACAATTTTATTTAAAAATGTTTTGTCTGTCTGTGTATTTGTTTCGGCTATTCAAACGACCGATTTTGACGGGACTTTCCCTGGTAGATAGCTGATGTTATAAGGAGTAACTTAGGCTAGGCTTAGGCTTTTATTTTAGATAAAGAATTAGGGTACCGCGCAAAAAAACACCGATGAAAACTAAAATGCATGCGAACGAAGTCTCAGGCACAGATAGTTGGTCAATAAAATTATTATTTCAAAATATTACCAAGCTGCAATCAATAATCTTAACCTAATTAATTTCAACACACATACTGATATAAATATAGGGTAACATACATATACACCACATGTTACACAGTATGTTTTTCTCTTAATTACTATCCCTGAGATCAAATAGAAAAAAAACTACCTCACCTCGTATAATTACTTAGTTCATTCAAGGATGCTTTATTCGGTAAGGAGGCGGGAAGAAAGGTATGTTATTACATTGATTAATATTCAGTGGTATAATTATATTTCAACATGTGGGCCAAGAGTAGCCGGAATACCGTCTACTCTTTGCCCGTATGAATGAATAATGTTTATATTTTTTTAATGTTTTTTCTTTCTTTTGCCTTCGTACGGTTTGTGCAGTTAACCAATGTCACGTTTAGTTTCTTTATTTATTTTAACACAAAGCGGCCAAGGGCGAAAACATTAGTTAAAGACACAAACACATAAGGTAAGTATAATAACAAAAAGTATACAACTAATCTACAGTCATGCGCTCATCTTACAATACCTGGAGTATTGTGAGCGCATGACTGTCGATTAGTTGTATACTTTTTGTTATTAAACTTACCTTATGTGTTTGTGTCTTTCTCATACTCATACTGAGAAGATCTTCGTCCTATAATCCGCGAAAACATCACAGTCAGGCTTAGCGTCCACGAGAGCGCTGAGCGCAGAGAAGTTAGTTCGACTAAAGCTCAAAATAGATGCGTCCGCCATGTTAGAAGGTTCCCGCGCTTTACGAAACTCATTTTTTTAGGGCCGATGTTTTCCTTCACCGTTTTGAGAGCAGTCATTTTGTACAAAGTAATGCGCCTGCCTGGGTTCAAACCTACGACTCACAACTCGTAAATTGCAGCCGTTATCACTGGGCCACGAGTACTCCTCTTTCACAAAGAGCACTCAATTTATAATACGTCTATGTATTAGAATAAAAGTACAAGTGCCCCTTTTCTCATTATTATAATTTTCTATGAACATTAAAGTTCTAAGAAAGAACCTAATGAAGGTTAATCATTTTCTTTGAATCACATGCCGCCTTATTGGCTGAAGCAACGGTATGCTACCTACTGCTAATATAAACTTCGACCCACTAGCTTGCAGTGGATGGTTCGCGTTCTTTGAGCAGTTATTTTTATAATTTAATTTAAATGTTAATTATTATTAAAAATAACTGCTGGCGTGGGCCGTTAGAGTATTGAGTGATTGCAAACTCAACTGCAGGTTTAGTTACCGGCAATAAGAGTAGGAATTTGTCAAATAACTTGCATAATAATTAACTATTAGACTTTTCTTGAAAGTGCGACTGCAGTAGGTCTTCTTCAAATTGATAATAGTCCCTTTATTACTATTTGCTGCTATATTGTAAACTGAGAACGAGGAAAACTGTCCCACCATAATGAAGTTTATAACCAGCCAGTCGATTCTGTAAAATCTCACCGTGAAATCATAAGTGAAGTGCGCACTTAATAGTGTTAATCCCTAGCGAATGACAACTGACTCCACGCTTACTTCACCCAAGCTTTCACGGTGAGATGGTTACAGAATCGCACGGCAGTACGGAGGCCAGGGTGAATCGGTTTCGTAACAAACCGAGGGGCAATTCCCGCAATTTTAAGAATGTTCGCAGTCTGATTTCAGTCTCAGTCTGTCAAAAATACCTCTAATTTCCCTACATTTTTAACAAGTGCTTGACACCGCGGTGACTCTGCGACTAGATTTTGAACGTTTTACACTACGAGAATTTGGCCTTCTGAATTTATTATTGTGCACTGAGTTGCTGATTGGGTGTCTAATCTTTTAGATTCATAGAAAATAATTGTAAAATTTGTTGTAAGTTTGTTATTCTTTTGGCAAAATAAATATTATGATACTCACTGTAACTTGTTATACCCTCCGCGCAACTTGAATAAGACCAATATATATTACAACCATAACATACTTATTTATAAGAATAATTGCATGAAATTAACGCTAAACGGTTTCTTTTTGTACGTTTGACATACAATGATGTGTGTGGTCTTATTCATGTTGCGGGGAGTGTATGTGTACTTAAGTAAGACTGCAGCTAGAAATACTCCAACCCCTTAAACAGAAGTAGACACTACCAAAAAGGTGATAAACTATGACACAAAAGAGAACAAACTGCTTCTATTAAGACGCAGCCAGACGAGGGTAGTCAAATCATTACCCTAATTGCTGCTTATTTATGATGCCTAAACAAATATATGGACATTTCTTGTGGGGCAACGGATGTATTATTCATAGGAAAGTAGACGTGGATGGATCCTAAGTTTGGAAGAAAAGATTTGTTGGGTACGTTGCACAGATTAATGGTACAGAAGCACACTATCGCGTCTCACGTTGCTTAAAATTGAATGTAACGGTTCTCGTGACGTATTGGAATTGTTTCGCAATGGAAAATTATTTCAATATTGTTTCGGCTGTGTTTTTTCGGGTTTGTTATGTTTTAGTTGGTTTGGAAGTTTCTCGAATAGGGTTGTTATTGTTGAAACGGTACTCAATGTTATGTTGCTGGGAACTGTTACAAATATACTCTTCCAGAAGTCTTTTGAGAGTCTTTTGTTTATTTATCCTACTAATATTAAAAACGCGAAAGTTTGTGAGGATGGATGGATGGATGTTTGTTACTCTTTCACTCAAATACTACCGGCCCGTAGTATTTGTATGAAATTCGGCACACAAATAGTTTATAGCCAGGATTAACACATACAACTTCATCTCGATATTCTCACGGGATCGAAACTTATGCGGGTGAAACCGCGGGGCGCAGCTAGACATTTAGTAAATGAATATCCTTACTGTCAATTATAATGTTACCTTTCTTTTAATTTTTTTTTAAATAAATCTATTCAAATAAATAAATAGATATAATGAAATTAATCATTTCAAAAAAAAAACGTTCTGAAATTTAATTTTAATGACAAAATTAATTCATATTCTACAATTTTATGGAGTCGTCATAAATGTTTTTTTTTTTTAGGAATTTTAAGATGTCTACCTCATGGACTAAAGAATGTATGTAGTAAATAAAATCTTAAATTGTATCAGCTGAAAACAATATTCGGGCAGATGTGGATTGTGAGAAAAATATAACTGACAACAGTCATTAATAAATTAAAAGATTTAACAACACAAAGCCATTAATAAATTAAAAAGCTTTGTCAAGTTCACAAAGCAAAGTACGTAAAACTGCTTATAATCTGCTTATAAGCCAATCAAGGATTCAAACGATGTTTTGTAAAACGTGATACACAATGCTTTTAAACCATGAGTATCTATCATATTTAAATGTGCAGTCACCGGGAACATTCTCAGCTGAAACTGTAATTTGTGTATTTAAACTTTAAATTATTTTCACGACACAAGTTGTACTTCAGGCGAAGCGATACAAACAAGTTGTGACAAATTAAATGTCTTATGATAGTAACATTTACCCTATATTTATAAACGTTGTTTTAAGTTTACAGACGTTTAAATAAACGTCAAAATGTATGATTAGATAAACAGTCGCTAATTATTACTTAACCGGTTTAAGGCCGTAATTACAGAAACAATTAAAAAGCCACTGTGTCTCGCGTGGATCCACGTTCAGACAAAGAGTTAAGCAACTTTTGTAAGTAAGTAACTTTGTAACAAAAATTTTAACTTGGTGTTGGGGTATTGTCCAAAATGTACGAGTAGATAATTATAAAAAATAAAATACTGTCGTCTACATTAACTATCGAAATTGACCCCTACGCGAATATTGACGTGTGCCTAAAATATAGAATTCATTTTCCGGTATTTTGTTCCCTATGTTTTTCCTCCAGAGCTCAAGAGAGCTTTTCGTCAAAAAAAAAATGGGCAGCAAAACGTACTACGCGGACTAGACGGATATTGAATTACATTATGCAATGGTTACAAGTGAGGAGCGTCGGAACAAAAACCGATATGTCTTAATTAAGACATTATTATTATTTTTTTTTTCTGTTACAAAATATTTAATTATACACCCTTCAGGAAAGAAATCAATTAAAAAACAGTTACATCCATCTTAAAAAAAATATCAAAATACTGTGGTCAAATCAAAACCGGCAAATAATTTTTTAAATTCAACATGTTCTTGTTGTTGGATTAAAAACCGATAATTCTTATTAAGTTTTACACAATTCAACAATGGTCGGTTCAAATTCAATTCAGTTCAATACCGACATATCCATTTTGGTTTCGTCAAAAACCGATATATCCAAACGATCGCGTCAAAAACCGATATATCCATACTTGTCCGCCAAGTATCTCCCTAAATTAAGTATCTACCCTCCGTCAAGTTTCACACATCAATCGATGTCACTTTAACTGCAAATTGACATGCTATAATTTTCCACTTTTGTAACATTCAAAAACTTACAAGCTTTTTTTTTAATTTGTGAAAAATATGGTAAATTCGATATATCGGTTTTCGTTCCGACGCTCCTCAAGTGCTGTACTTTTGTTTTAATAATATAAGCGCGAAAGTTTGTGAGGATGGATGAATGAATGGATGGATGTTTGTGACTTTTTCACGCAAAAACTACAAAACGGATTTGAATGAAATTTGGCATTCAGATGGTTTATAACCTAGATTAACACACCGGATACTTTTTATCCCGTTAGTACGATCCCGTGGGATAATTTTCGACTTCCACTCGGCTGAAGCCGCTGGCGATAGCTAGTATAAAACTGAGCTTATTAAAATTTACAAGTTTGTTTACAACTCTGTTAGCTAACATAATCTGTAGTAATAGTTTTTAGTAGCAAAGTGTTTTATCCTGTGTATGAGTCATTATGGGTCTGACATGGTTATGTATGTATGACCAAAAACCTCTTAACTAAATGAAGATGAGAAATATATATATTATAATAGCTTCAATTTATTTTAGTCATTTAATTTAGTACCCATTGTAAATAGTCCGGTGTGTTCAATATTGTATATAAGCATTTTAACGTATATGAAATTTATTAAAATTGTAATTTTACAAAGAAAAGAGAGAAAACACGTTTATTTGCGGAAAACATGACGCAAAAAAGAACATAAACACAAAAAAAAAATAAGAAAATGTTGGGGGAAACATGCGTCACACCCACATAAAACGGCTATCGCTCAGCATTTGACATAGATAAATTGCATTCAAAAATAATTTATTTAAAATGTGTTGTTTAGAAATGAGAATAGAAAGAAAATACGTTTATTTGCGGTAAACATGACGCAAAAAAGAACATAAACACAAAAAAGAACAAGTAGATAACTAGTAGTACTCTGCTAGTAGTAGATGACTGTACACTCAACGCAACATTGTATCCAGCTTTAAGATATTTGCATCTCAACACTAGTTCATTAGTAATTTAAAGATTAGTTGTTACTTCAAACCGACCGCCTCAATTCGAGACAGGTAGAGCTTTGGGCTATTAATCTTATATAAGCGCTTAAACTATTAAAGTTCTCGTCGGATAAGCTCCGAAACTAACAGCTTAGACACGGACAGCTGTTGATCCCTTGGAATCCATTAACGTTTAAAACATTTAAATTAAACTCTTATGAACTTTTCAACTGAAGTGACTTCGTTAGACACCTTTGTTGTTTAAGTGAATAAAAGAGGAAAACTTGACATCTCTAAGTACAGATTAAGTGCTTTGAGTTGTTGCTAAGCGTCGGTATTCGTAACTTTGTCCGATCTGTCAACTTATGAGTGTTGCTTCACACGCTTTTGAAGTTTTGTTAATTCACTTTTTGTGTTATGTAAAGCTACGGCATCCTATAAGACTGGGTCTATCTGCACACACGCCGACCGCGGCCGGGGACACGTCGCCGTCCGTCACCGACGACGGCCGAATGCTGGGTTTGTAAATACACGAGCGCGGTCTCGCTTGTACGCCGCGACCGCTAGGTGAGACGGCGGCAACGAACGTTTCGGCAACCGGCGCCGGCGGTTTGTCGGTCATCCGTTGTGACGTCACCGCATGCTGTCGGTAGCGTGTGACGTTTTAAAGAGACCGTAGCCTTAGTGAGGTGACCGCCACTTGCGGCCGAATTCAACAAATATAGAGTGTTTTTGACACCTTAATTTCAAATATAAAACAGATTTTCATTACATCCCTTTTAAAGTGACGGAAACGCTCTTCTAGGAAACCGAAGCTTTAGCGTTTTTGGAAGTGATAACTTTTTTCCGTTCAAGCATTTCAACTATCAATCTGCCTAGCATTGTCCCAACTATTTTGGGGCCAGCTGCCAGTCTAAACGGATCTGCATCTGAATACAAGTATTTTAGTATTTTACATGGCGCGACTGCTTATCTGACCTCCACAACCCAGTTACTGTGTAACACGATACCCCTTGGTAAGACTGGTTGTCAGACTTTTCGGTTTCTGACTACCCGCAACGTCTCACTCAAACTTAAAGATCTACGTATTATAGGCGGAACCAACGGCGTAAATTGCTTTCCGAAACACGAAGGGGTCTCGACATATAATGGATGGTCACCCATCCACGAATCCACCGTGGCAAGCGTAGCTTAACCTTTGATCGACCCGTGTGGCTGTTATCATTTCAGCTAAACTATGTAAATAATTTCAAACAGAGAATACGATTTAAGGTTCCCGGAGACAGGCGCGACGCGACGATGCCACGCGATTCTCGTAGAACAATTTCCCATGAAGTTTTCATAAAAAAATATTCCACTAGAGTAGTGTCGCGCCTGTCTGCGGGAGCCTCTAAGAACACCCAAATTGCTTCAGCCGTATTAACTGCTTAAAAAACGACGGAGGCACTTTTCAAAGAATTTTTATAGTAGCACTGGGATTCTGTTAAATCAAATTCAAAATTAAAAGTCATTTATTCAAACTAGGCTGAGAATCAGCACTTTTCGAACGTCAAAATTACAAAAGACAGTCCCCCAAAACGCCCGCCCTTCACCCAACCAGGTCACCGTGAAAACTTAGATGATGTGAGCGTGGAGTGAGGTGTCAGTGTCATCCCACCTGATACTAGGGATTGACCAAGCATACATTTACTCGTACAATCATAATCGAGATTTAAATAATATTTTTATGCTAATTCTATTGATCATTTTATATAATTCCAACGCTAGTATTTTAGTTGTCAAAATATTACTTTTTTGAGGAGTTTTCAAATAAAACAGCAAAACGGAAACTCAGTCAGAATCTCAATGTTTTTTTTTTCTTCTTTTTTTCCTATAATAATCCTGACGAGTTGGCGTGATCACTTCACCCGATTCACGAAATTTCGAGAATCGGGTGAAGTGATCACGCCACACAAACTTCTTGGGATTAAACGTGGGTTTTGACAACTAAAATACTAGTTTTAATTAAATTGTAATAAATTTTATATAAATTATATAAAATGATAAATAGAATGAGCAGAAAAAAAAATATTATTCAATTCTCGATTACGATTGTAAATGTTTGCTTGGTTAATACCTAGCATCAGTGGGATGACACTGACAGCTCACTCAACGCATGTTTTCACGGTGAGTTTTTTGCAGAATCGACCGGCTGTATTGGAAATTCATTTATTATGTTTCTTCGTGGTAACAGATCAATAGTTGACGTTGCGCCGCAGTTGATGACGTCATAAATTCAGGGAAAAGCTGACTTTACAGAAAGTAGCTTCACTGGGAATGTTAGCTTTGGCCACCGATTGGGTGCCTACACAATGAAATAATGTTGTTACCGTTTCGTTAACGTTTCCAATGTGAACGCTGTGAGAAGTTGTTTCTCTTTGGAAAAGTAACATTTGGTACAGATGCCGGCACATCAAGCTACTACAATCTGTCAATTTTCATTAATAGATTTTCAACTTTATCGCTAAAGTGTTAGGTTCAAAGTTGATTGGGAAAATTTGACAGTTTCGGGTAGCTTGACGTGCTGGCGTCTGTACATTGTCAATAATAATTTCATCTAAAGGACACTAAACAATGTCGGGATGAGCTGGACTCCTTAAATCATTGGCCCACAATCACAGTAGACCGGGAAAAGTGGTTAGTGATAAATAAGTTTTATGAGCTGTGAAAATAAGTTTGCAAAATTGTAAAGTCAGGGAAATATTTTTTTGGTTAAGAAAATTGACTCCCAACTTAAAATTTCCGTATATTCATATCACACTGTAATTTTTTGACAGTTTTATAAAATGGCTCTAGCAGGCTACAGTCATTTCATGACACTATAACACGGAAAACTAACGTAGGGTGTAAATTTTCTTAACAATTTCCCTGACTGTGCGTCGCTGTTGTGCCGTTGTTAAATCTAACCGGTAACCTAGTTTCTTTTTTCAAAAAATAATTTAAACTGCAGCTAAGGAAGCCTTTTACAAGATCAAAGGGAAATGCTTAATAAAAGCTTGGTATTGTAAGCACCCTTTACAAAGTAAAACTGTCTTTTCACTAGCGACTTGATGGTTTCTTTGTAATTCTTTTAATATAATAAATTATTTCTTTTATTTACGTTTTTACAGAAAGTGGCTATTGTGAGTGACATAGTATCTTTAAAGATTTATCGTTGTGTAGTGAGTGTATATTGTGTTGTTATTTCCGGTTTTTGCGGTGTTGGAAAGAATATGTGCGAGTACGCAAATTTTTTAACTTTGCAGATGTTGTCAACATGTGGGATGTTAGCTCAGCGATCATTGTGCCGATAGTCGTGACAGCCAATGGCTTAATAGCCAAGAGCTTCGACCAACACCTGAGAATGCTCTCGTTAGGCAGCTGGATCATTTTCAAGCCCCTGGGGCTTGAATCAGAAAACGGTACTTCTGGACACCGCTCGCACTGTCAGGAGGTTCCTCTATCTGGAGCCCTGACCACCTGTAGCTTGGGAGCTTCCCGATTCTGGTGGGCTACTATTTTAGTAAGGGGATGGCAAAGTGCTATAAATGGAGAAGTAATTATTATGACATAATTTATTTGTAATTTTTTCATAATTTTAACAAAAAAAACAATTTTATTTATTTGTGGTTTACTGTAATTCATAAAAGTATACGAAATAAAGAACACAATCCAATTGTTTTAGACTAGCGACCCGCCCCGGCTTCGCACGGGTGCAATGGAGAAACTGATAATTTTAGAGCCACTATTTCTCGTAAAAAGTATAGGATAAAAAAATGGTTATTGTGGGTTATCCCTAAGAGATAGACATATACCATCGCGGACTTTTTTGTAGACCTTTTTAAGGTGTACAATACTGTAGTACATTATTTTGATCTATCTCGACGAGTTCAGCCAGCGTTTACAATGTAAGCGCAAAAAAATGTGTTTATTTACGACATCACATTAGAAACCTCTAAAATTATCAGTGTTTATCTACTATATTATGCATGTATTATAGACATAAACCTTCCTCTTGAATCACTCTATCTATTAAAAAAAACCGCATCAAAATCCGTTACGGAGTTTTATAGATCTAAGCATATATAGGGACAGACAGACAGGGAAGCGACTTTGTTTTATACTATGTAGTGATTTTATGTATTTTTATTTTTAGGGTTCCGTAACCAAAGGGAAAAACGGAACCCTATTACTCCCGCTCCGCTGTCCGTCCGTCCATCCGTCTGTCACGTCTGTCTCATACCGTAATAGTTAGACAGTTGAAATTTTCACAAATGATGTATTTCTGTTGCCGCTATAACAAAAAATACTAAAAAACAGAATAAAATAAATATTTAAGGGGGCTCCCATACAACAGACATGATATTTTTGCCGTTTTTATAGATAATGGTACGGAACCCTTCGTGTTCGTATCCGACTCGCGCTTGGCCGGTTTTTTATTTCCCATCTACTCTTACACACGTTGTCTACATCTATTTCTAGCTACTCTCCTATTGCAGGTATGATTGAAGAGATTTCTTTAGGTATACGCATCACCTTTGTAAGTACGTAATTTTCTGTTTCTTTCTTCTTGTCTGTCTATATGTATCTATACAAATAGTTAAATAAATTAATTCAAAATATTAAGTGTTTATCGTAATTGATAGCATGAAAACATATATGTATGGGTATAATACGCTTTATTATATACGCCATAAAACATGTACAACAACAAAAAAATCCGGTTTTATATCATTTTAATACAAAGTTACAGCTTACTGAAAAACATTTTTGTCCGTAACCAAGAAAATAAAGTCACTTAAAATGATCGAAATCAGTTGTTAAGACATGTCAAGTTAACCCCACTCGTTCCGTATCGCCTCAAATCTAAAAGGTATAAATCGCAGTACCATCAGATAGGGTGCTCCAAGGCGTTAAGTGGAAAACTTGCACTATGTAATTTACTATTCCACGGGTTCAGACTGTATCAGGGAACCTATTTACGTCAAAGCTTAAGTAACTTCAATTCCACGTCATAATCTTCTTTGTGAGTGTGACTCCATTTTAATTTTATAATTACACTAGCGACTTGACGACAATGAGATTTACTTATTATATTTAAGTTTAATATAATTAATGTGTTAAATCCATAAGCCTTTCGGAATAAAATCTCTGAATTATGGTGAAAACCGCATCAAAGTCTGTTGCATAGTTTAAAAGACCAACGCGGTCACACAGACACGACAATTTTTATTTTATAATATGTATACATAGATATACAGATTGACACTTTTTTTAAATACTTGTTCAATATTTATTTATTTATTCCTTTATTTCAGGCAACTAAGGCCCATAGAAAAAATAATACATACTAAGACATTCACACGTATACATATTGTTTTGATAAGTTTATTTGTATGTTCAGGAACTGTATTATGAAGTATTAATGCCATTATTAATCAATTGCATAAAAGAGATCGTGCTATCGGCCTTCTATATCCCCATCTCTCTCGCACACATAAAAAAAAAATGGTGGCATTAATACGTCATAATACGGCCCCAGGACGAACATGTTACTGAAGAAATAAAATTTTACATATTTACATAACCTTACACGCCTATTCATGTGAGAGCAGGCAAGAGCGCCACGCGCTACGATTCTAACATACCTACGAGATAGACAGACAGACAAATCATTTATTCAGAGTCCACCGAAGAAACAGCACAACACAAAAAAGCTCAATTAAATGATAACAAATTATACAACGTGTAACGTTAAATGCGCAAAACCTGAAAATAGTTTGATCAGAATAACGAGCAGAATTAATTGAACCACTTTTTAATATAGGTCAAATTTTTCAAAAAATCTTCATTAAAAACGTTGCCGTGTCTATGTATTAATAGGTCAAGCAAGCCAATGTCACCGCGGCGCAGCGGCCCGGTGACGACTCCTCCCTCGATAAAGCGTCGTCGCAGACCCAAGAAACGATCAGAATGGCCAGTAAAACTAAAACAGCACATAAAACCTTTACAATTTTTTTAATGAATAATTTTCTCTCCGAAGTAGTTCAATTGAATTAAAAATCAGTTGGGGTGTCTGAGGTTTTGCGCATTTAACATTACACGTGGTATAATTGATAATGTTGGGTGGGTATGTCGGAAAAAGCATGGTTGTCGTTTGCCAACGCCATGCCTCGATGCCGTTATGCAAATATCCGCCATCACGATCCCAGTTTCCAATGGTGCATTCAATTTAAAAATATGGTATATCAATGCAGACTTCTGTATTTACCTGGTACTTTCTACCACGCAGCGCGGTGGTTGTGAAAACTACGCAGCTGTTCCCTTTGAAGGACACTACCAATGAGGAAATGAAATACAGCATGATTTTTTTTACCGGTTCCAAATTTTTACAGGGTATTCTACCCATGAATATGAACAACTTTCACTATGAGACCAACTCTGATATCACAAAAAAAACTAGCTGTTTCATACATTTTGGTCAAGTAGGTATTGAACTTTTGTATTATACAGCTGATTTTTTTTCGTGATTTCAGAGTTGGTCCCATACTGGAAGTGGTTCATAATCATGGGTAGAACATTCTGTATAAATTTGGAGAGTGTAAAAAAATTATCCAGTATAAAGAACATAAAATAAGATCACGCCTATATTCCCACGATGGGTTAGGCAGAGGTGTACCTATAGTAAACCCTCATTTATGTTGCCCAGTTATGTTTATGTCCCATAATATAATAGGGGGCGAGCCTATTGCCACCAACCGGGCCCAGATCCAGATTCCGGGCTGCTAATGAAGAATTCCAGACGGAAAAAATTAACACTGTCCATCCTGGGAATCGAACCCAGGAGGTCAACGAAACAGTTGTGAATATGAAGTTCGATATGATGATAGTTCGATATAATTACCAGAAACCCTTTCAGGAAAGTCCAATAAGAGAGATCACTTGCTTACATGAAGATAAGGCATAAAATTATTTATTGGATGAATTGTTCGAACAGCCGCTCAATTCTGTAAAAATCTCACCGTGAAATCATAAGTGAAGTGAGCACTTAATAGTGTTAATCCCTAGCGAATGACAGCTCACTCCACGCTTACTTCACACAAGCTTTCACGGTGAGATGGTTTCAGAATCGCACGGCAGTTGTTTTAAAATTACAAAAAGCGACATTTTATCGAGTAGGTTTCGATTTAACAATTATTATTACAGTGAAACGGTATGAAGTGGTATAAAAAGATTTTTGAGGAATAATGAAGGTACTTTAATTTTGTTGTTTTAATTTCGTAATCTAAAATAATTTTACGGAATTGTGGGTATTTAATTTTTATGCTTAATCAAATTGGACTTAATTTTTGGTACGTATTTACTTAATGTATTTTTATTGGGATTTTAATATGGTGTGAGTGTCTCTAATTGTAATAAAATTATTTTAAATATTTCTATGTTAATTACTAAAAAAATATAATCAGCCTGCCTAGCCTTTTCCCAAATATGTTAGGGTCGACTACCAGTCTTATCTAATGCAAAAGTATTTGACATGGAGCAACTGTCTATCTGACCTTCACAACCCAGTGACTGGGTAAAACGATACACCTTGGCAGACTTTTGGGCTTCTGAACTTACCTACCTGTAACTTCTGTCTTCGAATGACAGCCGGGACTAACGGTTTAACGTGCTTAAATTTACCGGGTGGCCAAAAAGTCATGGTAAGTAAATAAATAAGTAAGTAAGGTAGGTAATTTCCAACAAAAAATCTTTCTACAGCATGGCCATAATTTAATTGTTTCACGGTCTGCTTTTAAAGTGAGAAATAATTATTGGTAACGCTTTAAAATTTTTGAAAAAAAAAAAATGGTACCCTGAGCCACAATAGAACTTTTGTAGTGCTGATATACTATCTAGTAATAAAACTATCGTGTAACTGATCCACGACTTTTTGGCCACCCTGTATAATGTTGTGCATACAAAAATCGCAATTTTTGTGGTAGCAGAGAGATACCTTTTGAATCCTTGTACGATTTTGAGTCGGATAGTAAATACTGAGTTAATATTCTAGACCTAGCGTGAACTAAAGATTAAAACGCTAAATAGATACTCGTTATACCAGTAGAGCCCGTATAATTACGTTGTATGCCCTGAGTGATCAATAACCTAGGTTAAACGTTCCTATTTACCTGTCGATTATACTTTACAAAACAATTACATGGTGTGTTGTATATTAAAATTAAATAATGTTCGTTTGTAAGCGTATCACTTTGGAACCGCTGGACTGGCTATTCTTTACTTTAAACAGTTCGTAATACTCCGAATTAGCACTCTGATTGCGTAACTCACAAATCCATTGCTTCATTTGTTCGAAAAATTTGTCTCCTCAACAACGTAAGTAACGCAATAAATGTTGTTGAACTGTCAAAATGGTAGCCATTCCTACTGTTAGCGTGTAACGCAATTACAACACAGGTTTTGATGGAATGAAAAATTGGGAAATTTTTCCGGAAAATTTTCAAAGGGAATACTGAACGTCCTTTTTTCTTGAAAATTGAACAGGACAACGTCCGTTGGATCAGCTAGTTTTAAATATTTGCACTCATGAGGAAAGCGATACTAAAATGTACGTTCCTGGGCAGTCAACCGCACAACTTCGACAACCTGACCTGACCGAATGACACAATTTCTGGGAAAATCTATCTCCTTCAGTAACTGGGCTGTATACATAGTCCGTACAGTGACTGTAATACTACAGGACTGCTTACTGTTTATAAAATTCTAAGTAAAGTAGAAAAAGCCAACCCAAGAACCCAAGTCCTGCTCGCTACTCCATCGACTTAATTAAATAGTAAAGCTATAAGATACTGGCCATAATTTCATTCAAATTTCGATTCAATGAAGCTATGTAGAATCGCCTTCGAAAATCAAAACTCTTACCTACCAGATTCAGCGGTTTTATTTCTCAGATTCTCGGCTACGTCTTGAATATTAAATGAGTGGAAAGTATGTGTTACTACTCTAGTTGGACGTCCGAATGGAAGATCGATGCATTGGGCAAAAATTGAACATGAATGACAAACCAGGAAATAGTTACATGACAAACTTGTGACGGTAGCCAAATCGATACTTCAATATTTAGGGTGCATTTTAATGAAAGAAGGACAGCTTTGAGAAACTAACAATTCTTATTAACCTGCTATGACACTTTTCTATAAGACATTACTATATCTTATCTGCACTAGCAATCCTCGTATATGTAGTTACTAGCGACCCGCCCCGGCTTCGCACGGGTGCAATGGAGAAACATTGATAATTTTAGAGCCATTATTTCTCGTAAAAAGTATAGGATAAAAAATGGTTATTGTGGGTTATCCCTAAGAGATAGACATATACCATGGCGGACTTTTTTGTAGACCTTTTTAAGGTGTACAATACTGTAGTACATTATTTTGATCTATCTCGACGGGTTCAGACAGCGTTTACAATGTAAGCGCAAAAAAAATGTGTTTATTTACGACATTACATTAGAAACCTCTAAAATTATCAGTATTTCTCTACTATATTATGCATGCATTATACATATAAACCTTCCTCTTGAATCACTCTTTCTATTAAAAAAAACCGCATCAAAATCCGTTGCGTAGTTTTAAAGATCTAAGCATATATAGGGACAGACAGACAGGAAGCGACTTTGTTTTATACTATGTAGTGATACTCACACTGTTTATAAATACAGAGTAGCGATTAGGTTATCACACTAAGGGCCGATTTTTCAATAGTCCAGTACACTTTATCTGAAAAATAAATATGACAGTTTGACATACATATTTTCCATTCAAAAGCTGTCAAACTCTAATATTTATTCCTCAGAGAAAGGTTGTTGTTGTGACTGTTGAAAAATCTGCCTTTAATAATATAGCGATTGTTACAAGTTGTCATCAGTCTGTTAAAATAATAAAATAATCAATTTGACTAAAAATAGAAAACTGAATTTTTCACAAATAGCTTAAAAATTGGCATAAAATAAGCACTTGATAATAAGACACTAGACCCACACTGGGCGATGGTATAAACTATTCAACGCAACCTATATGGTAGTGTTACCAAATAAACACAAATTAAGTTTAATGTTATTGAATACTAAAACGAAAAAGTCCCACGGCTAGAATGTTAATTGTTATTAAATATTTTAATTGTTTATGTTTAAAATACGTTTTGTAGAATACGTGGTTTCTATTAATGTGATAACCTAAACTTAACGCCTGTACGACATTGATAAAACCAACCAATTCAGAGTACAACTTAATTGAATGATACTTTACTTACGAAGCTTAAAGTCTCTGAAAATCTGTATCTGACTACCCTAATCAAAATTATATTTATATTTTGTTATAAAAAGGACATTTTAATGCTCCAACTTCGTTATTTCGAATGTTTGGTGGATTGCTAATTAGACAACTTTCCATCTCTGCTCCATGGGCACTCAAACACTGCAGAGCACTACAGACAGGCTATAAATACAGGGTGTATCAGAAAGGTAGAATCAACTTTAACCCTACAGTGCATGATTTTTCTTATCTGCTTAAAAAAATACATTAGCCTGCAAATATGATGACATTTCTCGAAAAAATATTTAGAAAAATCATAACTCAATAGAAACGTATGTTTTTGTGCATGGCACATCATGTATTATAATGTTAATATGTTACGTAGTATCAATGAAATTACAAGATTACACATAAAATGACAAATATGAACATGAACTTACCTCTACTAATTATTTCGACCCTGAAAATTCTATCATTTTAATTTTATCATATTTTTGCGATTATTATACGCCGCTCGTTAATCGTATTCAAAGTACCTACCGATTTGAAGAAAACATAAATAAATGTTTA
Organism: Eremobia ochroleuca; assembly: GCA_949629135.1. NCBI lineage: Eukaryota > Metazoa > Arthropoda > Insecta > Lepidoptera > Noctuidae > Eremobia > Eremobia ochroleuca. Next base: position 14,314,969 of record OX451389.1, read on the forward strand.
TCAACAGATCTATCCAAAATATATGGTGCTAAATTCGAAACTCAAATACATAATAGTTAATCTTGTCAACACTAGATCACGCTACTTGGATCGATTTTTAAAATATAAGACATTTTTCGGTGTGTCCCATATGTGGTACAGTATGCACTGTAGGGTTAAGGCTGGTAATTAAAGGGCGGTACAAATCATCAAATTGAACAACTTTGTTTATAAGACCAAAATCGTAATCGAGAAAAAAATATCAACCGTCCCATTTTGGTCGAGTAGATATTGAAGTTTTGTACGGGACAGCTGATATATATATTTTTTTGTTCACGATGTTGGTGCCGTGGAGAAAGTGGTACAGTTTATCGGTCTGTACCACACCCTTAAATTTGATTACACCTTTCTAATACATCCTGTATAATATGCCTGCCGGTTAGACGTCCGTTAACTGCTTCCGGGAAAACATGCTACTGTGATAACATTATACAACTTTTCAAAGCTTCCTGCTTTGCACCCATTTCACACAAACTCTACACTATTTTCCGTCCCTCTACATTCTTTCTATAGAAATAAATTAAATTGAAGTGCGTGTTTGTAATGTCAAAATAACAGCTTTTTACTAAATGCTTATACCTAGTATACGACACTTAAAAAAAAATGAAAAAAAAATTGTCTGTCTTTTTGTTCAGGCTAATCTTCGAAACGGCTGGACAATTTTTGCCGGAACTTTCATTGGAAGATAGCTGATGTTAAAAAAAAATATACCCATGAAATCCAATTGGTTTTCCGACATGCACGCGAAGACGCGGTCACAGCTAGTCTCCCTTAAACGAAGTCGATTATTATGTTCAATACACCCAAAAACCTTTTATTTCTTGAGAATTAATTTTATTCAGCGATAATATCCCACTGCAATGCAAACCCAATCAAACTCGGCAAACTCAAACAGTGAGGGGTGTCCCGTAAACGAGTAATCGAGTGTTCAATTGAGCAAGATCTCGATTATCCAGAAATTGAAAACGAATGCGGCTGGTGAATTGAAAACGAATCTTCAATAAGTAGTGGTTCTTTTTTTTCTTAAGCGCTTGAAGCGCTAAAACAGTAACAGTGCCGTCTTTTGTCCGTCCTTTATAGAGAAAAGAAGCAATTACCGCCTTTTATTACTTACGTAATAAACTTCCTTAGAAGTGTTCTGCTATAGATGAGCTACTGTGTACATTGTTACTTCAGCAGTTCTGAGAGACTGCTTATTAATTAATTGCTAAGCTAGTAGTAACAGAAGGCATAGCTATATAAGCCAGCCACACGGGTCGATCAATTAGGTTAAGCTACGCTTGCCGCGGTTGGTCCGTGGATGGGTGACCATCTTTACATACCGAGACCCCTCCGTGCCTCGGAAAGGACGCTAAGCCGTTGTTCCCAGCTGTCGTTCGTGGATCTTTGGCAATCGTTACGGGTCGTCAGAAGCCCGAAAGTCTGACAACCAGTATTATCAAGGGGTGTCGTATTATCCAGTAATTGAGTTGTTCAGGTCAGATAGGCAGTCGCTCCATATAAAATACTGTTATTCAATCGCATCCGGTTAGACTGGAAGCGGACCCCAACATACATAGTTGGGAAAAGGCTCGGCAGATGACGATCTAATCTCTAATACTAACATCTAATCTCTTCACCACCCTTGGTTGACTGGTAGAGAATGCCTAAGGCATTAAATCCGCCTTTGTACCTTTTGAGCGTAAAGCTTAAATAAATAAATAAATAAATGATGATATTAGTAGCACTCTTTTATCTTCATTAAGTATACACAGTTGATAATTTAACTCTCAAAATAGCATCAGGTTTTGGCATGACGACCGCAAAACGGCTGAACTGACAGCAAGAACTAAAACCGTTGGTTTTGGATCCTGTGAATAGCCAGTCCGTCATGTTATTTGTCCAATAATATTTTCTTTACCCACTTCTACATACGAAATGTTTTCGAATACCTACATCGTTTTATTAAACCCTTTACGATAGGTATAACAGCTCTCAGGGTACAATATAAACCAGATCACAATATCATTATTATTTGTACGAACACTTGAGGGTTTAATAACGACGGTAGGCAGATCACCAACAGTTTTAATTTTAATTTCACAATTACGCACTCACGCCAACCCTTTGCTGTGTCTAATGTCAATTATTAACCCTCTTAAATAAAATATTAAGGGAACGTTACGGGGAACCCTCAAACGCGACATTTAATGTTATTCCGGAAATTATCATACAAGTTCTATGATTTTATTATGATACGGAAGCCGCTGATATGAGGGGCTTGTGGCTAAGTAATAACAGCCGCACGGGTCGATCGATCAGGTTAAGCTACGCTTGCCGTGGTTGGTCCGTGGATGGGTGACCATTTTCACATACCAAGACCCCTCCGTGTCTCGGAAAGCACGTTAAGCCGTTGGTCCCGGCTGTCATACGTGGATCTTTGACAGTCGTTACGGGTCGTCAGTAGTCCGAAAGTCTGACAACTAGTCTTATCAAGGGGTATCGTATGACCTAGTAACTGGGTTGTGGAGGTCCGATAGGCAGTCGTTCCATGTAAAATACTGGTATTTAGCTGCATCCGGTTAGAACTGGAAGCCGACCCCAACATAGTTGGGAAAAGGCTAGGCAGATGATGATGATGACGGATGCCGCTGAAATGTGTAAAGATACCTAATAGTGCGGTAGATTTTTCTTTAATAGGGATGATTAATATTAGAAATGTTCGAACAAATAATGTAATTTCAATGAAGGCATAGTTAAACTAATTGAACAAATCTCTAAAATCTATGGGAATATGGACAAGTTACGCGCTTTAAAACTTTTTGGAAGGAATTATTCCCGTCCGTACGAACAATGTAGGCATGCGCTAGTGTGAAGTTACATAGTCATGACATCACTTCTGTGATACGTCTTAGTCTGGCAGTTATTTCAAAAAGTTTATAACTCGACAAATTTGTAAGTTTTTAAACATTTTGTAATATTGTTTGCACGATAGCAAATAGGTATGTTTTAAAATTTATATAAAAAAAATGTCTTCATGCCTATTGAAGTATCTTCGTTCTATCATTTGAAGCTTTCGTATTACCATACGTAAAAGAGGATTACATTCTATCACCTAAAAGTACGTAAGCTGTATTGGAACGAAAACCTTTATGTGGCTTAGTTTAATTTTCTTTTTATTTTTCTCCATTTTTACACCTTACCCCAGAAAAGAAATGCAAAATTACTTGCTTACGAGCACTATAACAGCTCATATGCTGGATAACATTAGGGCCATGAATTTTGTGAGTAAATTTATGCTCAAACATTAAAACAAATGTAAAAGGGTTTCAAGCAAATGTATAACCTAGATATTCGATTTAGATTGCACGCTACTCTAAATTTTCACGGTGAGTTATTTTATTTTGTATATATTGTGACAGACTTCACATGGTTTGGACGTTATGTCCTTTTATTTAGGCTTTAGATAACTTAAATAGAGTAGCATCAGTACAAATATTATAAATGCGAAAGTAGCTCTGTGTCTGTCCTATCCTTTAGCCCTTCGAACGTGGATCCACGCGAGACACAATGTGTTTTTAATTGTTTCTGTAGTTACGACATTCAACCGCTTAAGCGTATTTCGATGTTAGACACACCGAGAAACCGTGATTTCGGTTAATTTAGTTTAGGACATAGGAGACTTTTTCTCCAACCACCTCGCGGGCAAACAATTTTCATATTTTGTTTTTTTTTTCCTCTCCATGTGTTCTAGAATGTATTCGATTTTGACGACTTTGGACTTTTAATTTGATTAGTACGATTTTTACGATATAACTGATCTGACAAGCGGCCACTTTCAGCAAATTCACAGAAATATTGTGAAGGATAAGAAATACTTCACAACCCTAAGCTCTGTGGGGTAGAGGGGAATCGAAACTATAAATAAATAACGGGCAACAATCCTGCTGGCCAAGGTAAATAAACCTCAGACTGTGATGGGAATTAAAGCCATCGATGCGTCAGCGAACCGCTTGCTTAGTTCTGTTCAACCACCATTTTGAAAAGCATTTGTCCAGTTTTGTACAGTATAATTATGTCATCACGCCCACGAAGTGTACCTATAATAATAAACCCACATTTTGCCAGATAAGTAAGATCTGAAATTGAAATTGTTTATTGAAATAATTACAAAGTAGGGCCTAGAGGTAGGTAAGAAATAATTGGAAAATAATAATAATTGGAAATAATTGGTTATAAGTGGCTAGTTTATTGTCCTACAGTCTGCTGCTGAGAAATTCCTGCTTTACCCGACCTGAGAATCGAACCCAGGACATCATATTAGTATTTGCGACCAGTAGACCGACGGGACAGTATAGTAAATTATAGTTAAGCAGGTATATTATCTACTATCAAGCTTCGTTTTTACACAGTTCGTATAGGTACAGACGCCAGCACATCAAGCTACCCGAAACTGTCAAATTTTCCCAATCAACTTTTAAACTAATGCTTTAGCGATGAAGTTGAAAATCTATTAAAGAAATCTGACAGATTGTAGTAACTTGATGTGCTGGCGTCTGTATATTAAAAATTTTACCACGAGTGAGGAAAATTTAGTAGTCCAGCATACCGCCAGCTACAGTCCGTTTACAGATAATTTACCCCTGACAGCACCAACCTAACAGCAACCTTAGTGTAACGACAATAAAGGTCACAGTAATTTTGACAGACCTGTCGCTGGCAGCTACCTTATAAAAATGAGAATAAAGATCAAAGTGACGTTAACGGTGATGCAAAACCAGAGGTAAAATAACTGTCAAAGGACTGTGTAAGTTCTGCTTCTTCTTTTTAGCGTATCAATGACAAAAATAATACGAACATTTATATCTAATTTTTTAAATGTATTTTGCCCAAAATTCAGCAACGCGAATACCGTTCGCTGACGCAGTCCTCCCGTGTTCAGGTGTGTACTTTGTTCCACTACCAACCTTTATGACAGGCCAGTACTTATTTTCAGTACGAAATTAGCTATTGTCATACTCACACGAGGGCAGAAGAACCACACGTGTACCGGCTCAAATGAATATATTATGATTTGAGCAAATTATAATATTTGCCGAGCAAGACATCGAGGTAAATTTAAAGACAAAAGTGCTCAGATTTATAACAGATAATTTTCAACCAGCAATTCGTTTTCCTTTCTCAAAGCGAGCAATTTCACTTTCTCATTGTACATATCTGTTGTTTGCTAAGGGCCTAATTACCCTCCGCTTGCGTTTTGTTTCGTTCAACCAAGAAATAACACAGCGAGTACAAATACTGGGAGCTCCCAAGTTTAGCTACTGTCAATGAAACTGTGGCTGGACGAAACAGACTGGAATCCTGCTTGAAGACAATTTTTAGCCAATTAGAAAAGCAGTGTTGGTATTTTTTGCTCCGTAATCTTATTATTTCGTTTCTCTGTGTTTGAAATGTGTTTTTACTTGAGAAAAAGTTAACCAGTGCGCAATCTGTAATCATGAATTCAGCAAATGATTCTAGACCTAGCGTAGAAAAATTTCGTCATGTATAGAATAGAATACTCTTTATTATGTACACCATATAAATTACAGACATAAAATATATAAATTTTACAAAGGGTGACACAATGGGCGGTCTTATCGCTAAAGGCGATCTTTTAAAGACAATTTTTGGATGGATTGAAAAGGGAAGGAGAGGGAAGGAGAGTAATACATGGAGCAGCAAATTATTTTTGATATAACCGACGAAAAATGTATGCTACGTCTAGAATCATATGCTGAACTTATGTGAGATGAGCGTCTATCGATTAGTTGTATACTTTTCCATATTGTGTAATATTTAACTTATATGTTTGTGTCTTTAACTAATGTATTTAGCTTTCACCGCTATATGTTAAAATATAAAATGGTAAAGTTTGCGCACTGGTTATTTTTTCCTGTATGTATTCTATAGGTACAGACGCCAGCACATCAAGCTACCCGAAACTGTCAAATTTTCCCAATCAACTTTGAACCTAATGCTTTAACGATAAAGTTGAAAATCTGTTAAAGAAATTTGACAGATTGTAGTAGCTTGATGTGGTGGCGTGTGTACCTACTCTATAGAATGAAGGTTCAATTATTGGGAAAAAAGATTTAGAATTCTGATAGTATTTCACATCAATTACAACTGCAATACTTTAATTTAGTTAGTTAACATTCAGCTGGTAATACTTCATATATGCTTCTGGTAATTCTGGTAATATTCAGCTGGTAATACTGCATAATGAATGAAGAATTCGATAAATTCACAAACCACATATTATATTAAGGCGATCAATCTTAATTCTCGACATTAATCGTATTTCAAAGGTCACCAAGAATTGTAATAAATTATTATCAAGAAAACGTTCTCACGTATGCGAAAGAATCTAATGAAATATTTTTAGAATAATCTCCTAACAAATTCCCTCATTTATTTCACCAGTTGCCATTGTTAAACCCTGGTGAGGGAATATTCAAATCAGTTTATGGCAAAGTGTAACCAACCCGACAAAAGAAAGAGTAATAAAATGAGAAAACAAGCTGGGAGGGAGTGCAATTCGGTTCATGTCGAGCGAGAAACGTTGTTTCCGCACTTTTGCTACGAATAACTGTCTTGAACACGACCCTAGCACTATTTGCTTTAGATTCTTGTAACTTTACCAAATAAAACGTCGGAGAACATCTTATACAACGTCGGTATGTAAATTGTGGAATAAAATAAGTTTTCGCATGATCGTAAACTTTAATAAAAATTTTGATATTCATTTTACTGAATTTTACGTTCTACACTACGGTACAGAATAAGTATCCCGGTAGCAAAGCTATGCAGATGTGTAATATACTTAGTAAGACGTCTATTCACACATGACTTGAGAAACAAGTTTCAGTAAACGGGGACGCCGACAGGGAATTTCTCGGCGTACGCATTACTTATATATGAAGTAGGAAAGCGCCGCCGGTGCGTACCGACGCAAGCGAGCGTGGCAAACTGAGGAGTACACTGTCAACATTGAACAGGAATATGTTTTGCTAAATGAATGGATATGGGTTTAGAGTGAGTTGCATAAACTAATTATATCGATAACCAATGCCTTGACAGCCGTCAAATCTCCGGTTAAGTGAAATACTTATTATAGTTATTTATGACGGCATTTTAACAATTATTAAAACGACGTCATAAATAACAATAACAAGTAATTATAACGATAACCAATGCCTTGGCAGCCGTCAAATCTCCGGTTAAGTGAAATTCGGGTTAATTTTAACTTGTTAAAATTACGTCATAAATTACGATAACATTAACCGCTCAACTTCGGGCGGTCGATGGGCTATAGTTACGGTTTGTGTCATCATTTTTTTAGAGTTTGGCATTGAATTCCTTTTCAATGCTGTCCCATGCTTGTTTTTTTTTTGTTTTGTGCTAGTCTCATCTCGTTTTTGCACATCAAAAATGTGTTTTTCTGCGAGGATTTGAAATCTAGTAACTTCTACGCTCAGCTTCACAGTGCAGTCGTCATATTTGTTCCATAAGCACAATCAACCTTTTTGTTACCACTGCTGGGACCCAGGTTTCCTCTCGAAGGGAGGGAGTAGGCTGTAACGTAATCCACCACGCGGGCCCAGTGCGGGTTGGTAGATGTCACATGTCTTCGAATTTTTAGTTCTAGGACATGCCGGTTTCCTAAGGATCATTTCCTTCACCGTTTTGAGTTCAGTGGTGATAAAATAATTTACACAAAGTGCCTGTCTGGGTTTGAACCTACGACCTAAAAGCTGTAAGTCGCAGCTGTTATGACGGACCCACCACTGCTCAACGATAAAAAGATTAAAGGGTGTTTTGAACGGTCCATAAAATAAAAAATCACATAGTGTGCAGCTGCCCATCGATAACCTCTTCAGGTGTTGGTCGAGGCTCTTGGCTATTAACCCATTGGCTGTCACGACTATCGGCACGACGATTGCTGAGTCCACATCCACATGTCGACAACCTGGCGAGCCAAGATACTTGATTTGTTTATCTTTCTCGGCTTTCACGAAGTTCTCATCATGCGGGACGGTTATGTCAACAATCATTGCGCGCCGCTCTAATCGATCCATCACCACTATATCATGCTTTTTGGCACAATCCTGTCAGTGATGATGGATCGATCCTAGTACAATGTGATAATTCCATTTTCAAGAACTGGGTCGGGCACATACTTGTAATACGTTACCTCAGATTCCGCAGGTTGATATTTCAAAGCAAGTTACTGGTGAATAATCCTGGCTACTTAATTATGCCTGTGCAAGTACTCGCCGTTAGCCAGACGAGAACAACCACAGATAATATGTGTGATGGACTCACCCGGACGGTGGCATGCCTGACACACGTCCATATAGTTGCGGTAGTTATTCGTCAAGATAAGTTTGTCCATAATTGCACAGATTTTTTTTTTTTTTTTTTAAATAATGATTAATTTTACTTACCTTTTACTTTTATATTTTTACATATCTCGGGACCATGAGGCCCCGGTCCTTTGGAAGGCATACGAGGGGCCCAAGCCAACTCGCAAAGGCCCCTTAGGAAATTTTAATGAAATGCGGTACGACGATTATCCCTTTATGCACTATGCAAGTGCACCCAAGGACAACCCCCGTTTGGTGTGGAACTATTGCAGGATATGGAAAAATAGAAAGTTGGACTTTAGTTGCACACACCCAAACCTATGGGTTTGGGTAGCTAAACTGGGTTGGTTACCAAGACCTATGGAAGAACTATGGCACCTGCCTGATCAATGTTTTATATACACACGGATAAAATGGCGGGGGGTGACTTGCACACTCGCACAGGCCCCTTAGGAAATTTTAATGAAATGCGGTACGGACGATTATCCCTTTATGCACTATGCAAGTGCACCCAAGGACAACCCCCGTTTGGTGTGGAACTATTGCAGGATATGGAAAAATAGAAAGTTGGACTTTAGTTGCACACACCCAAACCTATGGGTTTGGGTAGCTAAACTGGGTTGGTTACCAAGACCTATGGAAGAACTATGGACCCTGCCTGATGTTTTATATACACACGGATAAAATGGCGGGGGGTGACTTGCACACTCAATAATGGGCCCCGGAAACGGTCGCCAGCACATAGTGACGTAGCGACAAGGGGACAACATTACTTACCTTTTATTATTTATTTTACCCTTGTTAACACGTCAAGTAATACTGTTGAGCGTGCCTGCCTGCTCGCTGTGGGCGAATGGGAGTCAGACTTGTGGTTTCAGGCGTTCCCGTCATTCACCATAGGCACTATGATGGATGACTCATCGTTTGGGCTCGCTATGTGTCTCCGCGTGGATGCACCTTGTGTTGCTCCGCATTGGTGTCACTGCTGTGAAGCTGTCGCCAGTCTCGGGCATCATGGCCTGTCCTGCTGCAGGAGCGCAGGTCGCATAGCACGGCACGCCAGCATCAACGATATTAAGGGCCTTACTCTCGTTTAGTACCGTAACACGGTCATTTTATGAAGCCTACTCTTCATTAACGGCTTGGTTAGAAGATCTGAAAAAAATATATGTTTGCCATAGATTCATGAACAACATTTTTGAAACAGGATTTTTTTGGAAGGCTTTGTCGAGCCCTTGTCACTGCCGCCGTACCAGCGGTGTCCTCAACGGCTAAGTATCCTTTGTTTTTGTAATTATTTGTAAGTTAGTCATTTAGTATCTAGTGTAAATAGTTAGTTGCAATTAAAATATTTGAATATTATTTCATAGCAATTAGTAACTTTTGATAGATATCTCAAACATAGCTTTATAGTCGCTTGGCCCTATTCGACCCACTTTAAACTGTAACCTGAACTTTACTTATCTCGTTAACTATCACGAAAGGGGCTTATATGTTAGACAATGTCAATCCGATTAATTAACCCTAGAAAATAAATAACGTGAAGCTACTCAGTGTAATATAACGTGATATATCTTTATTATCAGATTGTAATTCATCAAGTGTCTATATAGTAATGAAGTAGGTACCCTCAAAGTCATTAAACAGTAATTAATCTTATTAATTTATAACGACACTAAGAGCGAGGGAATGTTTTAAGCTCGAATGCGAGTATCTAGTTATGTACAATCCAGTTAAACCACCACCGTGTAGATATTATATCTATATAAAAATGTTTAAGTAAATATTCAAATTTTCATTCGCATACATAAACTCACGCCTTCTTCCCGTAGGGGTAGGCAGAAAATACACAGAACGCCACCTGCCGTGCGATTCTGTAACCATCTCACCGTGAAAACTTGCGTGAAGTGAGCGTGGAGTGAGTCGTCAATAGTGTCAATCCCTAGCATCAGCATGACTCACAGATCACTCTAAGCTCACTTCAACTTAGTTATCACGGTGAGATTTTCCCAGAATCGAGCGGCTGCTACCATCTTGACATGCTCCCTTTGCATCGTTTACGTTAATATGTATATCTATCTAGTCATGCACGCACGACGGTTGTGAGTACTACGCTACGCACCGGACCTTTCTGAAAAACATCCAATTTTTATTTATTTGTCCAAAAATCAAAACTGTGTTAACTACAACGTTACACAGTTTTTTTGTCATATTTTTCTTTAAGACACTTTATTTAAAAGCCTCACAATATGTCATACTCGGTTTCTTGTTTCTTGGCCACCAAGCCGATTTTTGAAAATCGGATTGCGGTAGCCGTACAAAAATAGGGTTCATTGAAGTTTTTTTTTCACAGTAAAACTATTGTAGGTTTTTCAAAACCTACGTAAGTAGAGTTTTTAGAGTTCCATAGTCAACACCCTTATAGTTTCGCCAAGTCCGTCTGTCTGTCCGTCCGCAGCTTAGCTCAGAGACTCTTAGTACTAGAAATATATAATTTGGCATTGCTATACATATTAATCACGCCGTCAAACTGGTAAAATAAGAGCATGAAAAAAAATAATAATTACGGTACCTCCTCTACCTACACGTAAAGTGGGCATGTTTTTTCTCGCCTACCCCATGGTGTGGGGTATCCTTGGATAAGTCTTTCCAAAATCTTACGGTTTTGTGAAAACCGTTTTTCGTTTCAAGGACCCGTTTGTGAAATATTAAGCTTTATGCCCACCTCCCCCCCTGCCAGCTAAATGGTTGCTCTTGGGTATGTGGAAAATTCACGGTAGTAGTATATATAACGAAGCTAAAAGAAAAACTATCACAGCTAAGTAGGCCTTACAAGTTTACGAGTAATAGTCGACCAACTTACATTTGCAGTTGCAATGTATGGGAGAACATTTTTTCAAGTACAATGTTAAGTATGTTCTGAGGATAAATTCATTCCAACTACGGAACCTTTCATTTTGCGTGGTCCGACACACACTTGGCTGGTTCTTATCATGTTATATTTATAACTATAAATAAAAACTGGAAAATGGTCAGAAAGTACCTGCCTATTAACATTGTTCATAAAATAACCACTGCACTTTGTTTTTATAGTTGCAACAAAACTGTAGAGTTCTCCATGCTGCTAATCGTTTATTTTTATTTAATTCAGGATAACTTACTGTTTTGTGTAACGGCGTGATGGTCGGGAAAAAATCAACATAAACCCTACATATTCATCCATTCTGTTTCACCCATGTTAACGAAAGATTTCATTCCACCGAAAAACCTTTTTCAATTCATCCGTCATAAAAAATTGAAATGACACTCGAGAAGTAACGAAACTAATTTAATTTCAATTTCTAATTATACACGACGCGGACATAAATCTTCGCATCTAAATTTATGCAAATAAAATGAACCATTATGCTTCGTTACACAGAATCAAGCATCTAAGAAGGATTGGAGAAACTTCGCCGGATTTAATCGGAGATTTCATTTTTTATTTTACATAATTTTAAATAAAGTTTTCGCCGTGTTCCAATAAAAAATATTGAAGATTTTAGGCATCGAAAAGAAAGGTGCGAAAAGAAACATTTTATCTTCCCTTGATCTTTTTATTTTTATTGTCAGTTAAGACGGGGAGATTAAAAAAAAGTAGAAGATTTTTCTCGGTAGCGTGTTTGTGCTGGAGCGTATCGTCATGATAAAAATTCGTCGATCTAGGTCCTATAATCACATTTCATTTTATATTTACCTTTAAGAAAAATAGTAGCTTTTATACTATTTTTATTTTTATAGGGCAATGTCAAAATGAGTTTCGAATGTTACTGACGTATGTAGCGAGTCGGTAATTACGTTGGTAGGCACGTACAGGGAAGTGTTTTATTTGTCCATCTGTGTATTTGTATTACCATCCAGCTTTTCTATTATTCAATCAAGCAAGCAGTGTTTCGATGTTTATAGCCTCTTCCCCTAACTGATAGTCGAGTACTCTATCGATCGCTTCACTTCGGGGAAAAACCATGAGTCGTCGTTAGAAATGACAAAGAAACTAAACTTGAAGTACCTATCCTGTTTGGGCTTTTACTATCAGTTTGATTGTGATTCTCTTCCTCCAAAGTAATGTTCTAGTTTTATTTTCGATAGTGTATTAGTTATTTCTATTTAGTATGTAGTTTTTATTTGTACTGAAACCCAAATACAATATTTATGGTAAAATTCCGACTTGTTGATATTCACTTGCATACCTACGCAATGTTTTGCCGGGCCGTTGTTTAACCAATCGTATTTATTATGAGCTCTGCAGGTTATTGGAAAATTTTGTTTTATTTAGTTAAGTATTTAAAACAGTTTATAATCCAACAGTGGTCGAGGACACTTTTGAAAGATAATAAATAAACCACTACCAAACGTTGGCACACAGTTAAAAGAAACAATAGCCAGTGATCCGAGACAATCAATAGATCGCTGCGGAACGATCCCGGAGGATATCAGTGTTTGCTTTCTAAAGCATAATGCCTGCTTCCTGTTGGACCCTTGAGGAAAATACTTAGAAATTGATTCCGAACCTCGGTTTACAGAGCTGTCGAAGAGACGGCAGATAGCTTTCCTCACTACTGTGTGGCAACTGTGGAAAGTAGGTGCTCACGGGACGGGCGGCTGGGCGGTCGGGCCGTCTGCGAGTCCCATTGTAAACACACAACTCGCAGCACGAATGTTCCCGACACTGTAAATTGAGTATTCAATCTCGCATTGTTTCGTATCTTTATCAAGTTACACTATTGCTTCTAGAGTAAGCAAACTGAAGTGCAGTGGGCTGGCCATGTTTGTCGAAGGACCGATGGGCGGTGGAGCAGACGAGTCCTGGAATGGAGACCGCGTATCGGCAAGCGTAGTTGACTGACTATTGCTTTATCTAAAGTAATCTAAACACACAATTCCGCAATTACAAGATGTTCCGCGGTACAAGAAAAGAATAAAATATTTACAAAGAATAAAATCAAGCGTGAACGCCCTAGAACATTTTTATTGCCTTAAACGGCTGAAGAATCGTCTTTTCCGAGAAAATATACCATTGGGATTCAAAAACTGTTTCTTAAGGGATTCTCTCGACATTCATTTGGGGGATATTGCGGGGAGCTCGTTCCCAATGTAGTAATGGTGCAAGTTGTTCGTGCAAGCCTAGTTGTGAAGGCTTCTTTACGAATATTAAACTGTGGGAGAATTTTGCTTTGTTTTTGCGTAAATTTTAACATAACCTTTTCGTAAATTTGAAAACGACTCAATTAAAGGTTGTTCAATTCAATTGGGTGAGAGAAAAGTGGAAAATTTAAGTTTTGCATTTATTGCATATCAAGAAAACTATGTATTTATACATAAAATAAAATAATTTAAACACCAAACCAAATTCAATGAGAAAAAAAAATCGTGTATAAAAGTGGAAGATATAAATACAAAAGATTTATGTTAATTTTGGGTAGAAAAAATACAAGACAAGGCCTTTTAAATTTAGGTATTCATAAACATATAATATGTAAATACTTTCAGGCAGGTGTATTTACGCACGTTCATTCAACTTAGGAGGATTCAAAAGCCAAAAGCGGGATTAGTCTTGAGGGCCTTTTAAGAAATCTACAGAAATAAAGACATTGCCAACAAATGTTACAGAATGGTGAATTTATTTGCATAATTCAGCAAACCTAAATCTTTTGTCCGCGGCTCGCTGCTCAAATAATAAATTTACTCCATGTTCTACACCCCAAATGGTCTATCTGAATAAAATTATTTAGCTATTTGAACGCCATCTTTTACTACCTATACATATACACATTGCTTCCGTAGCTATCGAGTAGTTCTAAAGATTGAGTTTTAGCATAATCAGCTTATAATGTTCCCACTGTTGGGATACCTACAGGCCTCCTTCCTATGAGAGGGACTGGGCTGTAATCTGCCACACGGGCCCAGTGCTGTTGTCCCATGCTTGTTTTTTTTTTGTTTTGTGCTAGTCTCATCTCGTTTGTAATCTAGTAACTTCTACGCTATTAAAATTAACAACTCAGTGCAGTCGTCATATTTGTTCCATAAGCACAATGAACCTTTTTTGTTACCACTGCTCACCCAGTTTTGGGACCCAGGTTTCCTCTTGAAGGGAGGGAGTGGGCTGTAACGTAATCCACCACGCGGGCCCAGTGCGGGTTGGTAGATGTCACATGTCTTCGAATTTTTGGTTCTAGGACATGCCGGTTTCCTCACGATGTTTTCCTTCACCGTTATTGAGAGCAGTGCTGATGAAATTACTTAAAGTAAAGCACCCGTCTAGGTTCGGATCCATGACCTATAACGGGGCTGTTTCCACTGGCCCACCACAACTCTCTTTATGATTGAGTTTTATTACAGTTTAACTCTCATATTTGTTTAATCATAGTAACGCAATAACGTGCCATCTTTTATGTAAGGGCATTGTAACTATAAGTATCTGATATTTCACCCTATCGCATTGAGTATTCTGATCGTACGCTACTCGGGCGATTCTGCCGAGAGCACAATATGTGTAAATTTAGAAAACGTTTTCGGCACATTATTACGTTTAGGGATTTTCAAGAAAATTGCCTTATTACCTTTCTGAGTTCGATTCCGAACTAGGATTTAGTGGGATTTGCCGCACGATTTTACAAAATATTGTGTTTGCCTAAGTGTTATTACCGTAGTTATATCCAATGTCATTATCGTGTGGGGTTATTGAGCTTACAGCTAAGTAATTTATAGTTCTTAAACATAATATTTGGAATACATTCAGGAGCTTGTAGTTTTGCAGATTACTTTCTGTCTAATGTTGGCTCATTGCCATTCCGGAAATTTTCAACCGGACTTAGAACATTTTGCGCTACAGCTCTTAAAATTATTTATACACATTTATGTTTAATGGCTCCCGACTTTAGGAATTAGGCTGTACCTAATCTTTATAACGAGTTGAAACTTTTCTTTTGAAAATTTTCGTAGTAAATGTTTGCATTTTTGTTATCGTGAAAAGTTAAAAACGTGCAGAATTACTCTTTATTTCATTGCAGGGTTCATTAAAGATAAAACGTTGACATCCCCTTTGCAAATGTTCTTGTTGGGAATTACCAGGGCAATTTACAAATTAATGAAGCTTTAGAAATGTACTTTGCCTACGCAAGATGCTTCGCCTTGTGTCGAAATTGAATGAGTCTAATTAAATGTATCTCATAAATGTGTATTATGCCCAACAGTGGGACATTACTTGCTAAATAGATACATAGAGATGACTGTATCAAAACAACTGAAAAGGTTATGAAATAGATAAAAGCTTCTGATTTCAACCTAGATTGAAAAATATAGAAAAAATACTAGGAATAATTTTTTATATATCTCAACCTGTACGCTACATGCTAGATGGAGTTGTAAAATGGTCGATTTGTTATTGAAATAAAGTTAGTTTTATTTTCCTGAAGTCCATATTGAATTGTTTCAAAAGTTAACTGTATATTGTTCGAAGGGGTCGCCGTCACGAGTATATCGTCCTCAAATACGGAAAACTCCTGTGCAACATAACGTTTAATTGTTATCAGTAATTATACCAACCCGCAGTTATAGATAAAATTTTGCACATCCACGTGTACAAAAGATCCGTCGCTAGAGATTCCAAAAGTAAACCAATACAAATTAATTCGAATAATACGGAAATGTTGCCCGTTTTGCAGTAAGGGTGCGTACAAATTGTCAAATGTGAGGGAAACGCGTATGTTTTCTTGATGCAGCTCACGAGCGGCGCACGAGTCTTGCATAAACATCTGTGTCAACAATATAAAATGAGATATTCGTGGGCGACGCGTTGAAGCTTTCACGTAGCTTGAGCGTAACGTATGCGTGTGATAGTTGATGTATATGCAGCCTTAGGTTAAATAAGGGTGTTTTTTTCTATTTTATTTATGATTTGACACGATTAATCCGAGTCGTTGTCAAATATGTAAATACGTTATTATTTTATGTTCTCAATTTAAAATATTAGAAAACTAGCTTCTGCCCGTGACTTCGTCCGCGTGAAATTTCTTGTTACCCCCAACTTCGCATCACATTCCTTGCCCGCGTTATTAATTCGTTGTCGCTCAGCGTTCTTTCTGACCTTTTTTGTTTTGCTCGGCTTTTAAGGATTCTAGCATAATGTTAAGTAGCCTATCTATAGCCTTTCTCCAGAATTGGGCTATGAAATGCAAAAATAATTTTCAAAATCAACGCGCTAATCTTGGGAACTACCGAGTAGTTCTCGAGATTAGCGCGTCCAAACAAACTAACTCTTCAGTTTTATTATTAGTATTTTTTTATTTTTTTTATAACGATGCTTCACACTAGGAATTTCTCCTGTATTGTGTGTGCGTTTACAAAAATAAAATTATATAATACAAATAAATAATAATATTATATTATTAGTATAGATATAGATCACAGAACGTAAATCTATTGACGTTAGTCTCACCCATTATTTTTCCACTATCTACAGTAATAATACCTACAATAATTTATATCATAAAGTGGTAATATCTCCCTCATGTCTATAATCAAAAGAAACAACCGCTTCCATAATATTCGATATCCGTAAAAGAATGCTAACCAGCCAATGAAGACGTATAAAATCGCGATAGCAGCTAACGCCGACTTACAAGCAATACAGAACAGTCATCGCATCATAAACTACGGCTTACCGCGGTACAGTGAAGGGCAGAAAACCAAGTCAGCTTTTCACAGTATGGCAGGGATGCACAGACTTATTAAGACTAGGGGCCACTCGGGCAAATTATGAACTGATGGCGGGCCGCCAGAAGTATAGGTAATTAAAGAAAATAAAGAATTGATAATAATGTATTAAAATTGAAAAATAATTTATTCATTTGAAGCGTGGCACTGCATAGTGCTTACAATCTTTTTTCTGTGCATCCCTGCAGTATGGGTTGTCAAGTACCTAATAGATAAGAAGTTGTTCCAGTAATACTAATATTACCTGTATTAATATTATAAGATACATCTGAGTACCACAAAGATAGTTTAAGTCTGAAACAGGATGAATCACCCGCACATAGGTTGGTTGACATTGGTGACAGCAGCTGAAGGTTTTCACCCTTCACAATTTGAAAGACAGTGCCTTCACTCAAAGCAGACAAAGTTGATGTTCATAAAAAGCTGTCTATTGTCAATTTTATACAGTGCCTTATCTAGTTACACTTTCTGTAAGCAGTTAAGGATAATGACATGCCGAATATGCCTATGATATCTCACTGCGATACATCGCGGGCTGCTTGGGGGTTTACCTCGATGCCTGATAGGTGCGTGCGTGTATCCTTAGCAGAGCAATCTCAAGAGTAAAAAGATATAATTGCTAGAAAAAGCAAAAAAAAAAAAAACTGTGACCTCTGGTTTCATCATCGACATCTACCAATCCGCACTGGGCCCGCGAGAGGAGGCCTGTGTCCCAGCATTGGGAAAATTATAGCCCGATTATGTGTCTCGTTTCAAGCCTCCTTAAATGCAAGTCTTCTGCCTCACTTCTGCCTCACCAGAATCCAGCTCGTCGGATTCGCAGCACGTACCCGGCTGGTATATATTGAACAAACTATACAGTTGTAAGAATACCTCAGACTGTAGGTAAATTGTTTCACTTGTTATTTATGTTCCACAGCTTGCTAATACGTGCACGGCTTTATGAAGTGCCCCCACGCCACTGTAAGTGTGTGTATTCGTTCTCACTTACGTTCTCAAGAGTTTCATTAGGGGTTGCCGATGTTTTGGGGTAATCAAAGTTCATTACCCCAAAACATCGACAACCCCTATTTATTATGGCAAGTGCTATTGAATCCTACTAAATTAATATTGAAAATGTGAAAGTTTGCATGTTTGGATGCTCGGATATTGGTAACTCAATCATGTAAAAACGGCTGAACAGATTTGGATGAAATTTGCCACACAGATAGTTTATAAACTGGTTTAACACATTTCATAATTTCTTGTGTTAACTTAAATTATTGCAGTTTGTAGGGTTTAGTTTAAATATTATTTCGTATGGGCTGGAGTGTGGGGTGAGACAAGGAGGGATTACGTCACCAAAATTGTTTAACCTGTACATAAATGATCTAATCGTTGAGCTCAGCAGCAAGAAAATCGGATGTCGCATTGATGACGTTAGTGTCAACAACATCAGCTACGCTGACGATATGGTGCTGCTGAGCCCTACGGTTAGGGCGCTTAGAGAGCTGCTTAATTGTTGTGAGGGCTATGCTCGAGAGCATGGCCTAGTGTATAATGTCAATAAAAGCGAGTTCTTGGTCTTTAAGGCTGGAGGTGTTAAATGTCCCCGATTAAACTAAATGGGAATGACATATTGCGAGTATACCAGTTCAAATACTTGGGGCATTATGTAACCGACGACCTAGATGACCGAGTGGATATTGAGAGGGAACGCAGGGCGCTGGCCGTCCGATGTAACATGTTGGTTCGCAGGTTTGCTCGCTGTAGCAGAGAAGTCAAAATAACGCTTTTTAAAGCCTATTGCCAAGTGTTTTACACGTGCAGCCTGTGGACCAACTACACTCAGCGGGCCATCAACGCCCTGCGGGTCCAATATAATAACGGGTTCAGGATGCTGATGGGGTTGCCCCGTTTCTGCAGTGCATCAGGTATGTTTGCACAAGCTCACGTCGATGGCTTCCACGCCATCGTCAGACAGAAATCTGCCTCTTTGCTTTGCAGAGTGCGGGACAGCTCCAACTCCATCCTGAAGATCATAGCGGGGAGGTACGATTCTCCTTTGATAGGTGATGTTGTTCAAAGATGCATTTTGAACAACAGCCTTGTTGTCCAATAGATAATAGGTACATAAGTTTACTAACATAGGTATAAGTTTCGTCTTTTGTTTTTGTTACTAACCCATATGGATGTTGCTTATCCGAATTAAAGACTATTTTATTTTATTTTATTTTTATTTTAAATAGCATGGTTTGTAAAGATTATTATTTTTTGTGTGTATTCCGTGGAACATGTCGTTGGTTACACATTTGGCCGTATCTTTTTGTATTTCTTCCTACAAAATGTAATGTGTCACTGTTTGTTTTCACTGATAAATAAAATAAAAAATAAAAATAAACATATTATATGATACATGTTATCCCGGAAAAGAGATTTTATTTTACCTTATTTATAGGTACGTACTACAGTATTAAAATGTGGAAGACTATCTTAGGCCTAAGAAATTACATGTGTCTTTCCGATGTTATAGCATGGGGGTTTTGGGACACATCCTTCTCATAGGCTAACTACCGTTATATGACAAAAGAGAGAACCATTCCTATATCTAAAGGGGGGGGGGTCTATATAATTTATCGTCTAAAAACTTATTTAAGACCAGGTACCAAGTATGCTGGAAGAGATTTCTTATGAAAAAGGCATCACCTTTATATATGTGTGTACATGAATGGCAAAATAAATAAATAAATACTTTCTCTTGAAACTTTAGCACATTACATACATACCTCAGACGCCAACTGCTTGCTTGCAATATATAATTTATATTCTATTAAAGAGAAATAAAACTATAACGATCACGATACTTACGTGCACAACAAAGTCATGAAATCAGGGGAGTTGAAAATAATTAGGTGGCTGGCTGCTTCGAAAAGCGTGAATTACTACTGCGCACGCGAACATTTCATATTATTTTGTAGTTAGAGATGTAATTAAACGTAAATTATAGCCAAATTATTATCAGATTACTGATATTGTGGCGAGGTGTGCCCGGTGTATGGAAAGCGAAACAATAGAAGTTTACTTCGCTTATTTCTGTAATTGAAACTATATTAGTTGGTACTTATTGTATTTTTAGTCCCATCTGCGGCCCCAATTATGTAGCACACTTTCTTTCACAATTGGAAGTATTTTCATGGAAATTCTTAATCCATTGCTTCATATGTTTGAAAAAATCATCTGCTCGACGATGTGAATAACGCAATTAATGTTGTCGAATTGTCAAAATGAAACACATTGCAATTGTTTGTGCTTACGCAATTACCTCACTAGAATACCTATAGTTAAGAGAGTAGACTTATTTTATATAACACGCAAGAAGCGTTCAAGTTATCGTAGATGTTTAAAAACCGGCAAAGTACGAGTCGGAGTCGCACACGAAGGGTTCTGTACCACCGTAGAATATTTAACACTACATATAAAAAAAAAACATGTCTCTTGTAGCGGACCCCCTTTAATTTTTGAACTTAATTTTATTATTTTTTATTATAGCGGTCATAGTAGTACACACACTGTGGTAATTTCAAGAGTCTACCTATTACAGTTCAAAAGATACAGTCTTAGTAAACGCTCCCGTTGGCATCCTTTGGGTACGAATCGCTATAAATGGTTTGAACTCATAAAGCATGACGTTATTTAGCAAATCAATTAGGTAAGTATAAGGACGTCCTAGTTTGGGCACAAGCTACTCTTCCCATTCGTTTGGGAGGCCTCGGCATTTCTAGTATTAGTTCATCGGCTTTCATATCCTCGGTCCAGTGCACTGAGAATTTAATCAGGAAAATCCTAACCTCCCCATTGATTGATTCTGATGTGCCGTGCTTCACCGAGCCTATGGATGCCTGGAGACTCGCTTGCCCGAATTCAGATCTACCCGATAATCCATTTTCCCAGAGACGGTGCGAAGAGCCGCTCTGCAGAGTAGTACAGGACAATTGATTTAACAAGTCTGCTGTTACTGCGGAGCGTGCGCGCCTGCTGGTTGTGGGAAATAGGAGTCGGGTTTGTGGCCTCATGCACTACTGCCGTCGAACATAGGAACTTTGTTCGACGACAATACTTTCCGCTATGAACTCCTTGTTGTTCTCCTCATCGCTGTCACTGTGGCGAAGTTGTCAACAGTTTCGGACACCACGGCCTGCCTTGCAGCCGAAATGCGGGTCGCTTAGCGCGGCACGCGAACATTAACGACATTATCCGACCAGCTCTTGTCACCGTCGGCGTTCCAGCTGTATTAGAACCCAATAGTTTGGCACACGATGATAGTAAGAGTCCGGACAGCGTCTTTATTTCCATGGAAGGTGGGTAGACCTTCACTGTGGGATGAAACGGGTGTCGATACTCTTGCGCCATCCCATCTTCCTAGCTCGGCGTGCTGTGCTGGTGATGCTGCTGCGGCTACGGGAACCTTAAGCGGCGTAAGTATAATAGCCTTGATGGTAATTATATTTTCAACCCGTTTGGGGTTGAAACCCTCGGGCCGTGGGATCCAAGTGCTCATGGTCCTTTTAAGGAAATTTCGAAACAGCTGGTTGACACTTCCCGTGACCCAAGGGTTGGTTTTCGCCTTGACCACAACGTGGTAATGCCACCAATCTTTTGGGTACACTTCAAATCAAAATCAAAATATTTATTTCATATAAACCTACATGGGCACTTACGAAACGTCAAAAGCTAGGTGCACGATTCCAATTGGTCGTTTCCTATAGAGAAGAGCCGGCAAGAAACTCCACGGTTACGCTTATAAACATAATTAGCTTTTACAATGTTTTCAAATTACAGTAAGTATGGGAGAACAGCGTACCTCTCAACAAGTACCAGGTACTTAATAAAATCAAAAATGGTCTACTGATCTAAAGTCTACAAGGGCAACAAAATCCGCACATTTAAAAAATATAAAAGAATCAATCAAAAGGATAAATAAAATGTAAAAACTTATTAAAACCAAGTGATATGATTGCTATTACTGCCATTAATAAAGAGTTGAAATTAGAATGGTCCGTTATATAATGTCAAATAATAAAAAGATTATGTCAAAGAAGATTGTAAAAAAAAAAAAAAAACTACCAGTCGACAGCGATGCGGATGAATTGTTCGATGCTATGTTTGTGAACAGTTTTATTTAGGTTATAATTTTGTTATTTACTTACATATTATTAAAATGCTAAATAAATTTATTATCTATTAGAAAATTATTAAACCTCCGCCCGTCCTCTAATAACAGCCGCACGGGTCGATCGATCAGGTTAAGCTACGCTTGCCGCGGTTGGTCCGTGAATGGGTGACCATCTTTACATACCAAGACCCCTCCGTGCCTCGGAAAGCACGTTAAGCCGTTGGTCTCGGCTGTCATTCGTGGATCTTTGATAGTCGTTACGGGTCGTCAGAAGCCCGAAAGTCTGATAACCAGTCTTACCAAGGGGTTTCGTATTACCCAGTAACTGGGTTGTGGAGGTCAGACAGGCAGTCGCTCCATGTAAAATACTGGTACTCAGCTGCATCCGGTTAGACTGGAAACCGACCCCAACATAGTTGGGAAAAGGCTAGGCAGATGATGAGAAAATTCTTAAACCTCAGAAATATATGACTCGTAGGAAAAAAAATGGTAAGTTATTACTGCAGCCAACTTGCACCTACCACGCAATAGCAAGCTGATTGTGTTTTACCAAAAAAACTTAACGTTAATGAACACAAATTTCGGGCCTCCATTAACTTAATACTTAAATAACAGATTTTTGATAAAAATATAACGGTTACGAGTATTTGCATGCATGTTTCAACAAACAGAGTCAATAAAACCTCGTCATCACGAACGTGGTACAATCAAATAGTTGGCTGATTGTGCTGCCTCGTATATTAAAACAATCGTTATGAAAAATTTAACAACTCGATTACCAATTTATAATCGATTTGT
The DNA here is from genome assembly GCA_949629135.1 of Eremobia ochroleuca. NCBI lineage: Eukaryota > Metazoa > Arthropoda > Insecta > Lepidoptera > Noctuidae > Eremobia > Eremobia ochroleuca. Next base: position 14,338,099 of record OX451389.1, read on the forward strand.
TTTTAGTTCTATAGTTTTTCCTTGCGAAATGTAGGCCACTTTTTGTCCAACTGAGAACTGAAGGCCAGCAGTGCTATTCTGTAAAAATCTCACCGTAATAATAATAAATAATAATAAATAAATCATTTATTATGGACCAAACATTTTATAAAGATTCATAAACCCACCAAACTGCGCAACAGTTTGTCGGTGGGATTAGCGCTCGTCTTGTTTTATTTATTTGGTTCAAATACACACAACAACCTAAAAAGTAAAAGCTATATAAATCTACACTAATATTATAAAGAGGAAAGATTTGTATCTTTGTATGTATGCATGCTTGTAACGAATAAACTTAAAAACTACTAGACCGATTACAAAAAAAAATAAAAAAATAAAAAGAAAATAAAAATCTTTCACCCTTAGAATGCCACACTATCCCTGCGCACCACAGGCTATATTTATTACGAGATATTAAGGAACATATCGATATCTACAAAAAACATAATTACATCTGTTACTTAAAGCGAAACTTAGGCGGGTGAAAGCGCGAGGTGCTGCTAGTTTATACTCGGTCAGCAAGTATTGTGGCAGCGCGGCCCGCCGCCGACACACGCGCCGGTCGGCGGGCCGCGCCGTCACAATCATTCGCAGTAACAAACATTTAGCCGTTGCACCTCAGATGCGCACTACTTTCTGACTTATAGACACTAGCTCAGTATTACCCATGAGTACAACATTATATATATTAAACAACAGCAAGTTAGTGGGTTTTTTCACATCTTACGACAACTTCGTTAAGGAAAACAGTTTTTAATTTATTTTTTAGTGTTCGTTTACTTATTTTATTGTTCTCTCTTCTTAACCAATCGAGATCATTGAATAGTGTAGGGGTCAAATACTTGTTGGTTCTTTTTCCATAGTAATTTCTTACTTGTGGTCGCACGAGTTTACGCTCTCTAACGCTTCTAGTATTGTACCTATTTTGCACATGAACTTTGAATTGTTCGCTGTAGAACTGTTCTAGAACCAGCAGGTACTTGACCTTCTCATGTACAGGCAGCACCTTACATAAAACAAAAAGCTTTTCATAATCATCTTTACACGCAAGTTTTGCTTGTGGGTTAATAAGGTATTTCATAAAGCGAATTTGCAGCGACTTAATACTGTCCAGATAGGTTTTAAATGTACGGCCATACGTATTTAGTCCATAGGTCAGCAGTGACTCGGCGAGAGCAAAATAAATGACGCGCAACGTTTTCCTACTCAACGGCGCCTTCAGGATATAAAACTTACTCAACACTGCTCTAAGCTTCGTACACACCGTGTCAACCTGTGTTTTCCAATTCATATTGCGTTCCACCCACAAACCAAGATACCTAAATGTACTAACATATTCAAGCTTTTGACAGACACAATTTACATTTTTCACGTGCATGCACTCATAAGTGTGGCCCACGATACCTATATCCACGCTCTTGACATTTTTCGCTACCAGGTTGTGCGGTGAGTGCAGATGCATCACTTTTGTCTTATTAAGATTAAGTATGATACCATTATCGTGAGCCCACCGGGTAATATTATCGAAGTCAGCCTGCAGCACAGCCCTGATCTCTTGTATATTCTTGGAGGAGTACATGAGGCACATATCATCCGCGTACATATACACCCGACATTTTCTTACCACATTACTGACGCTATTGACATGCATAATGTAGCCAACCGGACCATAGACTGACCCAGTCGGAACACCCATCTGTACCGCCGCTTCTTTACCAGCAACACCAGAAATGCAGGTTTGTAAGGTTCTGCCACTTAAATAACTCCTGAACCACTTATTAGTGGGGCCCCTGATTCCACACTCATCCATGGCCTGTAAAAGCACCTCATGATCCAATGTATCGAATGCTTTTTTATAGTCAATGAACAGCGCTAGGACCTGGTGGCCCTGGTCGAGGCTGCTGTTCATATCTTCGGAAAACTGTGATAGTGCTGTTCCGGTGCTGCGACCATGCCTAAAACCGTGCTGAGCATCCGCTAATATGCTGTTTTTCTCTAAGAATTCGCTAATCTGGCCGACCACCATCCTTTCCACTATTTTATTAATAACTGATAAGATGGCAATCGGCCTATAGTTTGAGTAATCTGAATGTGATCCCTGCTTGTAGATGGGCCTAATTAAAGCCTTTTTGAGCGAGCTTGGATATTCCCCTTTCGATAAACACAGGTTGACAAAGTGTGACAAGACCGGTGCGATCTTATTCTTTATTATTTTTAAGTCCATAACTCGAATGCAGTCAGTGCCCGGCGCCTTATCACTGCTCAGCTGATCGATAACTTTACACACTGAGTCACAGGTTGCTGGCTGAAACCGAAACGTTACATCACTTACCCTAACATAGTCACTTCTGTCTAATAATTTAATATTACAATTATGTTTAATAGCAATAATTTCGTTCGTAAATGTGTCTGCAAATTGACTACATATATTATACATTGTATCCTTGTCTCCAAAATATCTTTTAACAATATCATCTATATTTGCTTTTTTCCTACCTGTCCAACTATTAATTATGTCCCAGATCTTTTTTGGGTCTCCTTTACATTTCTTAATTTCTTCCTGCCGAAACCTATTTCTTGCTTTATATATTAATTTGTTCACCTTATTTCTAAATCGTGTATATTCTAGTCTTTTCGTATTATTGTTTGGTGCTTCTTTCCACTCCCTGAATAAAATATCCCTACGCATCAACATTTTATTTAAATCTCTGCCTATCCACGGTTGTGTTACCCGTTTTTTAATCTTTGGCATTACAGTTCTACTGCTTTTATAAATATCATTGAAAACATTTTGCAACTTACCATACACGGTTAACGGACAATCAATAGACAACAGTTGAGACCAATCGTAATCAGTGATCTGCTTAGCTACTAGCTTATTATTAATTACATACCGAGTGTCCGAGTTCTCACTGTTAGTGCAGGTTGGCGTTGCATGTAACGGTACCGAGACTCCAACCACGTGATGATCCGACATGAAGCACTCAATAACAAACGAGTGGCTGTCTCGCAGCTGTCTTGCTCGCACCCAAACATGATCAATACACGACACTTCTCTTACACCCGCGACGATAGCCTCTCGCGTCACCTCCGCATCTGGTATTACGCACTGTAGGCCTAGTCCGCACAGGCAGTCCTTATATTTTGACACCAGTTGACTTTCACTCACTCCTAACAGATTTATGTTGACGTCACCTAACATGATAATTTCCTCGCTCGCTGGGATTTTCTTGATTATCTGATCGATTTCATCAACGAATAACAACCTATTCGTCTTCGGTGGTCTGTAGACTGCAATTATATTTAGAGTTGAGTGGTTAACAGTGAGTTTACCATGAAGTCCCTCCAGTGAACTCGTCAGGGTTTTGCGTACATTGAAAATAAGACACTCTTTAGCATAAAGAAGCACACCTCCTCCTCTTGCAGACTCCCTCGTGTTTGCATATTGATTGTATCCTTCTATGTGGTATAATGATAACTCATCTTCCTTAATGTTAACCTCCGTCAGCACTAGCATGTCTATCTTTCCAGAACAATTTTTAATAAAAAACTGCAATTCATTAAAGTTTTTTCTTATCGATCGAATATTTAAGTGTACTATATGTAGATGTTTGTTGTTTCTAGATATACTCTGAGCCCAGGTGTTCGCTGTTTTAAATCTAGTGAATTGACATTCCAATGTTATGATTGCATCGAAACGATCGACTTTTATTTGCAGATGTTGGTTTAGTTCGCAGTGTTTACTTCGCACTATGTGTGCGTGAGGCATGTAAGTACCCAACAAAACAACATCTAGTTTGCCACCGTATTTACGTTGCTTTCTATGAATCGTTCAATATCACGTTCGCTCCTAATTGACATTATTTTTTTTTGTTCGTCACTCTTTCTTATGAGTATTTTTCCATCCTGTACCCAAATGTATTTGTAGGTTTTCTTAAGCTGGTTCTTCGCAACCCATAAAAGATTCCTTTTATATCTGGTAAGATTCTCATTTATATAAATGCGGCTATCATTATCTGAACCATAAATCTCGCCATTTGTCAAACGTTTTTTGCGACTTCCAATCCACTTATCACGAGCCGCTTTTGTTCTCAGCGTTACAACTACTGGCAGTGGTTTGTCGGCGTCTGGCTTTTCGCGGCCTACCCTCTCTACGTACTCAATCTGACTATCATCCATCTGGAGCTTGCCAGCAACCTGGACTATTATTTTCGCGAGATCTTCATTTTCTTTCTTCTCCAATCCTGCCAACTCGACCTTTTTCTCCTTGCCTCTCTCTTCCAGTTCGTTCACCCGTTCTTCCAGTGATTTATTGCACTTTTCCAAGTATGCATTCATGTTTTCTAGGGATTTAATTTTTGTTTCGGTTGATTTTTGGTACTCAATCAGAGTATCATACTTATCTGATACGAAATCAACCAGATCGGCCAGCTCGCTCAGCTTTTTCTCCATTTTATACACCACATCCATTTTTCTGTTCATCGCAGCTAGGGTCACGGCAACGTCTGGTTCTTCAACACTAGGCGAACTGGGATGCGATCCGGGCAGGGGAATACAATCCTCACATGTTTCGTTTTTGAAGGTAGCTCTCGTAACACACCTTTTATGGAAGACTGCTTCACATGAGCCTTTGCATTTGCTAAACTCATCTTTCGCGATCGACACAACCTTATTGCATTTCTTACACTTGACCATTGTTAATACTTATGCAATATTAACAAAAAACCGTCTTTTAGGTATTTACACACAATCACGTATTTCGTATTTGACTAGGTGGATCTTTGTAACACAGCCGTACGCCAAGCGCGCGCGCACACGACCTACGTGAGAACATAGGTGAAGTGAGCGGGCAGTGAGCTGTTATTAGGGATTAATACTATTGTTAATAATATTCCTCAAAAGACCACTTCAGACACCAATCTACATAGTCGTCAAAGATCAAAGATTATGTCCGGATTTTTATATACACATTGACATTGATGAATTTTATATAAACAATGACATGGATATTTACTTTGTAAAGTATCTTATTTTTTATTATTATTATTGTGAGTGTGAAGACTATGTGGATCATTTCTTTTTCTGTTTTCCTTCTTAGTTAGTTTTAATCATGATCTGGCAGTTTGAGTAATTTATGCGGCCTACCCAAATGTCCTTTGATTAGTAAGTATTGTTCGTCGAATCGTAAGGCTCCTCAAGTTCTGAGTTGCGCTGCACGATTTTTGACAAATGCGTGCTCTGACTGGACAGGTCCGCTCAATATGTGTGGTTCTTTACTCAAAAGACCATTTCAGACACCAATCAACATGGTCTTCACATGATCTGACCAAGATTATGTCTGGACTTTAAAAGAGACTGTGACCTCTGAGTTTGTTTCGGCCTTTCTTCTCAGAGTAGTCAGATAGGAAACGCCGACCTCATCTAGTTTAAAAAAATATGATTGACATGTAAAAGTGTTTGTACAAACCTACTTACAGAAAATAAATCATTTATCATTTATCATTGACACTGCTCACTTCAAGCTCACTAACCTTTTAATTTACGGTGAGATTTTTACAGAATCGACCAGCAGTTCTTGTAATTTAATAACCGTTCAAAATCTTGTCGCAGTCTAAGCGTGCCGATATAGAAACGTCAAAAACTTGTCAAAATGTAGGGAAATTAGAGGTATTTTCGACAGATTGACACTGAGATCAGAATGTGAACGTTCTTAAAGTTACGAGAATTGCCCCTCTGTTCTCGAACAATTTTACTATACGAAAACTACTGCTACCTAAATGTTAAGCTCCATTTATTTCAATAAAAACATTTACAGGCACTTTTGTCAAAATTAAATAGTTGGTCAGCTAGTCAGAAAGTTGAAGCTAGTTGCCCACTCCAAAACGTAGATCTCTATGAAGAAGAATGGGTAAGAAACTCCAAGGACACTCTTTTAAATCAAGATATTACAAAATCCTGGGTAGATTATTCTTGTTGCTTCTATACTCGTATGTGAGAACAATGTAAAAAAAAACATATGAAGAAACAATTCAAAATATAAGATTATCACACTAATATTATACAACATGTAACGTTAAATGCGCTAAACCTGAAACTAGTTTGATCAGAATAACGAGCAAAATTAATTGAACCACTTTGTTTATAAACTATCTGTGTACAGAATTTCATCCAAATCCATTCAGCCGTTTGAGCGTGAAGAAGTAACAAACATACAAACAAACACACTCACAAACTTTCGCCTTTATAATATTAGTGTGATTGCCTATTCTATCTGCAATATCTAAATTTAATATTGAAATCTTTCCAGTTCGATTATTATTCAATTGCCGAACCAAACTGTTAATTACAATCTATTGTTGCTACTTACCATAATTGTACTGAATGCAGTGATTTGGATTCAATTCTTAATTATCTTTTTGGCAAGCTGACAACAAGCGGTTAGGTGCTTTAAATATCCCTTTGAAGAGCTTTAAAGGCTCTTTTGTTCTTGATCAATCAATTTGTTGTACAGACGCCAGCACATCAAGCTACCAGAAACTGTCAAATTTTCTCAATCAACTTTGAACCTTATGCTTTAGCGATAAAGTTGAAAATCTATTAACGAAATTTGACAGATTGTAGTAGCTTGATGTGCTGGCGTCTGTACATTGTAGTGCCTATTTATTTATTATTTAGATCATTATCGACAAACTGGTTTGCAGTTTAGCAAATACTGACACCTGTGGTATTGTGTATTTTTTGAGAAACAATAAAAAAACATATAAATTAGTAGTATTAGAGCAGTATGAAAAGGATATGAGGAACTTTTTTTCATTTATTACAACTAAGGGCGCTTGTACACGGTAAGAAAATACGCCGGGCCTACGCAAGAATTCGTGTCGTAACTAGAAAATACCTACACTGCTCGCAGCGGTGCACGAAAAAAATCTTGTCTGCGCAAGACACGACGCGGCGAACGTTGTTGCGGAGAACGTTGTTTCGTGTGTAGAACAGACAAAATTCTTGTCGTGTACACGAAGAATTTGTCTTGTCTGCCGCAGACACGGTAAATTTTCTTACCGTATACAAGCGCCGTTAAGGAAAAGCCCTTTCGCCATATTGCTATCAAACATAGTTACTTTAGTCTGGCTGGGTAAGAATCAGACATCGACATCGTTTATGCTTGTCCTTTTTTTTTAAGACACAATTATGTATGAAGATGGACGTTGCCACCAATGCCAGAGGTGGCGTGGTGACCTGCACCCCGTTTGAGTAACAAACTGTCAAACACAATCTGAATCATTCTGTAGGATATTGCTAATCCATTGCTTCAGATGTTCAAAAAGGTCTGCTCAACAACGTAGGTAAATAACGAAATGAATCTTGTTGAACTGTCATCTATCATAAAGGAAAGCCATTCCTATTGTTAGTGACTTACGTCAATTACCCTTCTGGACGTGTACGGGTAGGGCTGGTCCGAGCTGGTGCAGGAAATGAGTTCCTGGAAGGACTTGATGGGGACTTTTGCCCAGCAGTGAGACAGTTTAGGCTAAATTAAAAAAAAAGTTTATGTTCCTACCTACTATTTCAATCACATTATTATTTATATTTTCATCCTATTATTTCATTTGTCCAGCCGTGCGATTCTGTAACCATCTCACCGTGAAAGCTTGGGTGAAGTGAGCGTGGAGTGAGCTGTCATTCGCTAGGGATTAACACTATTAAGTGCTCACTTCACTTATGATTTCACAGTGAGATTCTTACAGAATTCTAAGGCTGGTCGTCGATTAAGAAATATTCTCATTTCAGTTCATTGGAGCAGCTTAGCGCCTGCATCATTTTGCAGTTTAACGACATAGTCGTGTAATCAATAGACATGGTTGTCATAACGTCTTCCCATGACATTCCACTTGACATTCCGCTTGACACTTACTGCAATTATCCAATCATGAATTTATGTAAATTATCGTTTACACACGGACGCGATAGAGGCAGGATTTAGCAGAAGCGCAATTTAATATGTTTTTCCAACAATTTTTTCCGAGAAATTATGTTTTAATTGAAAACGGAAAGGAGAAATTATGTTTTAATTTAACCCCATGGGGAGAAGGCGTGGGTATTAACTAAAGGTTGGTACAGACGCCAGCACATCAAGCTACCCGAAACTGTCACATTTTCCCAATCAGCTTTGAACCTTATGCTCTAGCAATAATGTTGGAAATCTATTAAAGAAAATTGACAGATTGTGGTAGCTTGATGTGCTGGCGTCTGTACATATTTTGAAGCTTATTTGGCTGATCTTATCTTAAGACCAGCCGCAATGGTCGGTCGATCAAGTTAAGTTACGGTTGCTTCGGTTGGTGCGTGGGTGCGTGGCCCCTCCGTGCCTCATAAAGCACTTTAAGCCGTAGATCCCGGTTGTCATTCGTGGGTCTTTGACAGCTGTTACAGGACCTCAGAAGCCCGAAGTCTGACAACCAGTTTTACCAAGAGGCAAGGGGTTATCGTTTTACCCAGTAACTGAGTTGCGGAGGTCAGATAGGCAGTCACTCTATATAAAATACTGGTATTTAGCTGCATCTGGTTAGTCTGGAAGCCGACCCCAACATAATTGGGAAGAGGCTAGGCAGATAATGAGGTTTAACTGTTTTGAAAATATATTATATGAAAACTAATTATACAAAATTATAGGTTAAGTATGCAAACTGGTGCTACCTGTAGTTTAATATATAAGGTCCCATTAAAATAGTTGGACAAATTTTAATACAGCGTTCAGTACGTCTAACCAAAGATATCCAAGCAAAAAAAACAATGATTAAAGTGATTTTATTTTGATCGAAAATAATAAATTGTTCGGCACCACAGCCGGCACTCTAGAATAAACCCATCCTTATGGGTAAGTACTTGCACTCGGGCGGCCAGTACTGTTAGGGCCGACACATATGGCGAGGTGTCAAACAAAAATCAACATTGTGAGCCTTAAAATAAAGTCGAAAATAAATAACCTAAGACGCGCAATTTGAAAACAGGCTAATATTGGGGGTGAATAAACTTTCCTTGAACACATGATTATGAACCGTCTAGGTACGAAAAGAAAAGATTCTAATTTCCCATCACACTTTACCAGGCTTTGGACTGTCTAATTGCGTGCTGAACTGTTATTAAAGTATTAAAGCAAATGCAGAAAGTTGTAAACAAACAAGCGCGCAGTGGATACAATGTAGTGTTATGAATCTTTTTTATTTATTTAAAGTTCGATAACAGTAAAACACTGAATCAGTCATGGTTAAAAATTAGAATCAGCCCTATTTACAATAATTAATATAAATACTACTTACTCTACGACGATAGGTGGATAGGTACGTAATTACATTCATTGTTGAACGTGCCTACCGTTTTGAGCGATGCACTTGCGAGCGCGTTTAATTTCTTTGCACTATTAAAAGAGTGTCACTTTCACTTTTTATTGTTTCAAATGCGAGGGTGATTCGCGTACATAGCTCATTCACGCTGGCTATTAAGTGTCCATTTTCACCGTACAATAAATCTTTAGCACGACCCCAGAAATAAAAATCAAGCGGAGTCAAGTCCAGGCTCCTAGCAGGCCACGGGACAGGACCACCCCGACCAATCCACCGGTCTCCGAACCGAGAATTGAGATAGTCTCTTACGTTTCCAGCGAAGTGTGCTGGCGCGCCATCATGCTGGAAGTAGAGGTCACGCCAGACTACCAGGGGTACATCTTCTAACATTGTTTCAACATCGTTACGTAACAAGTCTATGTACGTATTATTGTTTAAACGGTTAAGAAACAGGCCCTAAAACTTTATTGTCTAGCACTCCTACCCACACATTTACACTAAACCGTGTTTGGTAATAATCCGGTCTCATTTTATTTGGGTTAATAGTTGTCCAGTAATGGGAATTATGTATGTTAAATAACCCAACACGTGTAAAAGTACATTCATCAGTCCAGAGAATGTGACGTTGGGGTTGTTGCAGTAGCCACCTACAAAATGTTAATTTGTTCAGTTCTTGCACACGAGTGCAATGATATGGGTGGTGGCCTTTATCACGAAGGAGCTTCTTCCACACGTAAAAATCGCTGACGTTGAATACACGACCGGCATCGGCAGTGCTCGCCGTGGGGTGTATTCTAAAGAAATCTAAAACGTCTTCTTCAAGGCGCACCGGATAGCGCGGTCTTCCTGCGTCAACCGCTGGTGGCATGAAGGTGCCACATTCACGATGGCGCTGTACTGCTCTCAGGATTATGGTGAGGCTCGGCCGCCTTCCAAATCTTTCTTGATAAAGGATTTGGGCTTGTCGTAAGCTTTCGTTGCACTCACGATAACACAGGACCATTTCCAAGTATTCTTGGTTGCTGTACGCGTAATAAGGCATTGTTGTCGATTGTGATAACTACGTAACAACACACACGCAGACTTTCATGTAACATGTTCTGTTGGCTCGGTTGCGCGACGAAAACTGAAATGGCTTCATTGTCAATTTGTCATATTTTACGTCAGCGGCCCTTCGCCCCGGGCATCCCCGCGGTGAAGGGCTATGTTAGAGTGAGATGGCATGAGTTGAACAATGAAACCGGCGGGTGGTGACATGGCCACGTGCGCCTGGACCATTATTTCGTAGAATCAGAATTTATGAGATAGCAGACATGGATGTGTTTATGCATTGGGTAACCAAAATGTTTAGTGCATTTTCGCTAACTGATTTTTTTTTTTTTTAAAGTATCTAATGCATTTTTCTTATTTTTTTTTTTACCATTGTCCTTATTTTGGTGGTCTGAATGATTTGTAAAAGTTTGTCCACCTATTTTAATGGGACCTTATATATATATGTATTTAATATAAAAAAATAAATATATCATTTTATTAATTTATTATTGCGGAACGACATCAGCGGTACTTTAGGTCTTTATTTAGGTTGTAGAAAGCTATCCATTTCTGGAGATTACCATCTACAAAGCTGGTCATCTGTGCTTATATCCACCCTTATTGGCGGAACTGACGGCCGATACAAAGCGACTGATCGTGTAGAATGTCCGTGGGTACCATTACTAGGAACTGCAGTGGTACCGACACACACAATAATCATGTTATTATAATAATATTAGCTTGAAAACTAGGGTACCGCTAAATATAACTTTCTTACAAGATAGTTACCTCCTTATAAAAAATATTTTAATAGCACCTGGTGACATAATTATTGCAAAAAAAAAATGACTAACAACTGTAGTTCGAAGAAAAGCGGCGCAAGTAGAAAAACGTGTGAAAATCGAAATATTTCTTCAGTTCTGGGTTGTATATGCCAATTCTATGAAGTTATCGTTCAATATTATTATTTTTTTTTTGCGTACTACGTGTAATATTTTCTAACAGATATTATTGTAGCGGTATCTACAACGCCACATCCGAACAACGCGTCATACTGACGTCACGCAAAATCCTGCATCTCGCAAGCAGAGTTTACCGGGCTACTAGTATACAACGGCCATAGCAATATACATACAACGGCCCGACATTAATCTCGGCAGTTGCCCGCCAGACACAACACCCGTCTGGTCGGAGGATCGTCCCTTCTCTATGGAGTATGAGTGAACTTTACACCCTGTTCCTCATACCTCTATTTTATAATAAGAACTAGCTCCTGCCCGAGAGTACGTCCGCGTGAAATTTCTTGTTCCCCCGACCCACCATTGCTTTTTTTTCACCACTATTGCGTTTTCGCTTAACGTTCTTTCTGACTTTTTTTTCGTTTTGCTTGGCTCCAGTCCTAGAGTAATGTTAAATAGCCTATAGCCCACCTCAAGAATACTTGTCTCAACCTACTACCTGAAAATCTGTATCATCATCATCTGCCTAGCCTTTTTCCCAATTATGTTGGGGTCAGCTTCCAGTCTAACCGGATGCAGCTTAATACCAGTATTTTACATAGAGCGACTGCCTATCTGACTTCCACAACCCAGTTACTGGGTAATACGATACTCCCTGGTAAGACTGGTTGTCAGACTTTTGAGCAGTAGCCCAAAAGTCTGAAAACCAGTCTGACTGTCAAATATCCACGAATGACGGCCGGGACCGAGGCACAGAGGGGTCTTGGTAGGTGAAGATGTTTACCCATCCACGTGCCAACCGCGGCAAGCGTAGCTTAATCTGATCGATCGACCCGTGCGGCTGTTATTACTTAGCCACAAGTCCCTCGAAAATCTGTATGTGGCAAAAAAATTAAGAAAATTTCGCTAGGCTACCCTGACGCTTTTGCGACAACCGAGCACAAATCTGGACTCCGGCTCCGGGTCGGTTGCTATGAGAATTTATGTATGGAAAGTAGTTAAAAATTGGAAATAGTTACCTGGGTTTCTATATTTTTTCCGAACACAAAATACGCTCATTGACGTCGAGTTGCGGACACCAGCACGTGTAACCTATTAAAATCACCAAGGTATCTATATTTTTCACGCTGTATGCGGATAAGTCGAACACGAGTGAATATATCGATTATATTGACATTCGATTAAGAAGTTCTCTCTTTAGCCCACTAGAGAATTAAAACGCGGAGAGAACTAACGCTATCATTGCACTGAATATGTTACAAGCATTGAATGCAGAGCTAGCTCAACATTGAAACATTTGTAAAAAGAAACAAACTGACTTTATTTCTACTTCTTTTAAAAGTCTGTCGATAGTGTTTTGGGTGAAACATTGGAAGCTGCTGAGTTTGCTTGTTTGTTTAAACGCACTAAATCTCTGGAAGTACCAGTAGGATTTGAAATATTATTTTTGCATATGACAGCCCAATGTTTTAGTGTCACGCCGGATCACGTAAGCAGTTTTTTACCTTCAAAATTCACTAAAAAAACTCTCATTTATTAATCCATGAAACATTGGAATCGGATGTTGGTTAGATGTTTGCAACGGACATTTGGGAAATAATGTGAGCTCGGAATAACCAAGTGGAGGATTCGTATTTGGTTGGTAACAATTTTATTGTGCTTATAATGTCCTCAAGTAGTTTTCAACTGTTTTTATATTCCGGGCCCCGCTCAACTTATTTTGGTAACGGAAATCCGCGCAATAATATTACAACTGCGCTTTGTTTGAAATCAAAATAAAAATGAAATTGAATAAAGTATTTGTTGAATCGTTGATACCATCGTCCGCACGTGTCTGGTGCCTTATTATCAAGGGTTTATTTCATGCCATTTTTTAAGCTGGTTTGAAAAATTCCGTTTTTTTTTTTTTAATAGACTGATAGCAAATTGTAATAACCTACTGTTTAATGTGATAAACAAATTACAACTATGTATGTTAATATTTTATTATAATTTCAATATTTTAGTATAAGACGTCACATACTCATATTCTTCACTTCTTGCTCTCACACTCTATTGTCTACATTTATTTTACATTTCTGCTCGCGCAGGTATGCTGAAAGTACTTTTGTACTCAAATATTATAAGTCGTATCTAGGTATTTAGCTGTTGTGTGTACATAAATAATAAAAGGAATAATAAAATAACAAATAAGTCAATCCTCATGGTCCACGATAAACCGAATATATTTTTTCTCTATAAAATGAAAAATACACAAGCAATCAACGGGAATCGCCTCTTACCCGAACACAAATTTATTTATGGGTACGCAAACATTGTTTTAAAGGTTGTTTAAAAAATACATAAATCAATTTCACTTTTATTTTGAATACAAACAAAGCGCAGATGAAATATTATTGCGCGGATTTCCGTTACCGAAATAAGTTGAGCGGGGCCCTGAATATAAAAACAGTTGAAAACTACATGAGGACATTGTAAGCACAATAAAATGGTTACCAACCAAATACGAATGCTGGGATACTTGCTAACTCGAGTTCGCATTGTTACCCAAAATACTGTTGCAAACATCTAGCCAAAATCCGATTTCAAGGTTTCATGGATTAATAAATGAAAGTTATTGTTTAATTAATTTTGAAGGTAGAAAATTGCTAACGTGATCCGGCGTGACTCTATAAATGTTTTTCCCCCTTTAATGTCCCCTTTATTTATTTATTTAAACTTATCGCACAAAAGGTACAAAGGCAGACTTAATGCCTTAGGCATTAAGTCCGCCCCCTTTAATTTTTATTAACTTTATTTTATTTTCATAGAAGAAACGTGTTTTTTTTGGCGTTTATTGCCTTATTGAACAGAAGCGAAGGCTTCTGCGAAAAACCGGCCAAGTGCGAGTCGTCACTTGGCCGGTTTTTTATGCCATGCTCGTGATCTCGCTTGTGGCTAAGTAATAACAACCGCATGGGTCGATCGATCAGGTTAAGCTACTCATGCTGCGGTTAGTCAGTGGATGGGTGACCATCTTCACATACCAAGACCTCTTCGTACCTCGGCAAGGTCCCGGTTATCATTCGTTTATCTTTGACAGTCGTTACAACCAGTCTTACCAAGGGGTATCGTACTACCCAGTAACTGGGTTGTGCAGGTCAGATCATGTAATTTATAAAGTCGCGTGTTTTCAATAATAATTTTAGTTTTTTGATTAGTTTAATTAAGTTTGTTTTTTTTCTCATAATTATGCAACTTATCCTTAAAGCATGCGGAGTTTACGCGTAAGTGATTGTTACACTATTGTACTCTACTCTGTTGCTTGTTGCCTTTAGCATAATACCAGTGTAAACAATTGTTGGTGAACCAATAAATAAATAAAATAAATAAATAAAATACTGGTATTCAGATGCATCCGGTTAGACTGGAAGCCGACCCCAACATAGTTGGGAAAGGGCAGATGATGATGATGCTCGTGATCTCGCTTCTGACTATTTAATTCACTGTACTCGTGTGCTTGCTTGACTGAGCTTACTCACTTTTTGTGTTATTAATAACAAATCTCGTGCACCTCTTCCAAACCATATTGTATTGTGTGTAACTTTGTAGGTACTGATAGACAGATAGATAATAAACCATTGACAGCACAACACACAAAATTACAATTAGATGATAACCAATTACCTATATGATATAATATAGAAACAAGGTGCCGATATACAAACAAAAGAAAAACACATTCATATATCGAAGTAAAAGTGTCATATATGACGAATACGAGTACTTAAAAACAAATTGATAACGAAAATACACAGTGCGGTGTGCGTCTCAAGGTTGTACCAAATGGGAGTCCAGCTCAGCATGTGTCAGGCAAATATACCTGACGCTGATATTCTGCTGGATCCTTGCAGTGACACACGTTGAGTAGACGAGATAAATTGGTGTTGTGACAGCGTTATGAGTGAAATTATGTAAGTATACCCGACACTTTAACTGCGTATTCTACAGTAAAGTTTTGCATTGAGAAACATTCTTGTTCGTACGTAGGCGTTTTCATATATTCTTAGCCTAATAAATGTAGCATTTACTTTAGAATAAAATCGTTTTCTACCTTCAGGGAAGCATGCTATTTTAGTAAATTTATGAACAAATCTTGTGTGGCAAACCATTGCTTCAGATATAAAAGAAGGTCATATCAAGATAGAAGTCAGCATGGAGAAAACTGAACACCGAGCGATAATTAAATTCTTGACAAAAGAGGGTAAAATGCCGCAATAAATCAAAGAGTGTATGGATTATTATACATATGTAAATTGTGCCTATAATTATTTATGTTAGTTGACTAATTACAATCATCTCTATTAAATTCTATGATCAAAAGTAGTTGTATTGACTTCATGTGATTGGCCGAGACTCTGACAGTTATCGACGACCAATCATAAGCAAGTAAAATGGTGGGAATTAAAAAGAATAGTCGGCGAGCATTTTTAGTGATATGCCCGCCATGCCCGGCATTCGTGCTTGGACATCAGTGCTAGTCACTTGTATTGTATCGTTATATCAAACTGTATTACTGTACTGCTATACGTAGTAATAAAACTGTAAATTTATAAAGAGTGTTTTTATATAAAGTCCTTACTTCTGAGTGTTGAACCAGTACGGTTCACAGGATGCTGTGTACGGAGAGTCTGCGCCTTCATATGCGATCGTCAAAAATTGGGCTAAGCTCTTTCGTTGGGGAAGAGAGCGACTCGAAGATGATCCCCGTGAAGGAGGTTCCTCCTCCGCGGTCATTCAAGAAAATATCGCATTGGTGGTAGAAATTGTACACGTACAGAGCGACAGCTGCCTTAAATTAAAAGAAATTGCAGCACACTCAGGGCTATCTATAACATCAGTTTATATCGCATCCTCCAAGATCACCTCGATATGAAAAAAGTTTCTGCAAGGTCGGTGCCGAAAATCCTTAGCGCTGTTCAGAAACAAAGACGGTTAGAATACTGTCAGGACTTTTTGGAATCATGTGACGGAAAAGAGAAGGAAGTTATTGAGTTCATTGTTACTGAGGACGGAACGATGGTCCTACACCATGATCCTACTACGAAAAGGTAGTCGATGGAATGGAGTAAAAAGGGTGAACCGGCTCTTAAAAAGGCACGTGTCACTAAGAGCACCCGAAAGATCATGGCAACCATATTTTGGAATTCCGAAAGCATCTTAATGATTGATTTTGTGAAGCATAATAAAGTAATTCATGCTGAGTATTATGCCAGCCTGTTGAGACAACTTCGCTAAACAAATATTGAAAAAGTCTTGAAAAAATGTCTCGCGGAATTTTGCCGAATACCGCTGCAGTTGCTGAGGCTGCTGTTCACGAGTGCGGGTTCCAAAAGCTCGACCATCCAGTCCGCAGTTTTGGGTTATTTTGAACGGAAAACTCCAGACTATTTTACAATGGGTTACAAGCTTTAATCAAACGATGTAAAAAGTGTGTAGAGAATAAAGGAGAGTATCTAGAAAAATAATAAACATTTTGCTATAGTTTTCTTGTTTATTCTACCTTATGCTAAGAATACCTGAAAACGCCTACTTAGGTGTGACTCTGGATAGTTATATATACTTAACCATATTACCTAACTGTTATTCGAATGTTATTTAGCTATTCTAGAAACTTCCTACACACATCCATCCTTCCTAAATGAGTGATTATATTATACTTCTAAATTTGGCTATTAACCCATCTATCTACAATAGCGCCGGTTCTGTTGTTCACAAAATAAACTAAATTTAAGTTCAATGCATCTTTTTCTTTCTATTTCATTAAGAAAAGGACAGAACATAAAGCAGAAGGCAGTCACTTACCCACAGCCTTAAGTATAGTTAGCAGTCATAAGTCACATGTGTTGTAAGTTTTGTGCCGAAAAGCCTGGACGGCTTTTCGGCACAAAACTTACAACACATGTGACTTGTCTCAAATTTAGCGTTTAGTGTTCAAAATTTTTGAAGCAACATTCATTTTGATAGCACATATTATGTAAATATCTCACATTTAATGTAAAACATCCTACACACATACGACATTTATTCTCGTGCCCAGAATTTCATTTCACGCGTTTTCTGCAAGTTATGTCGATTTTTAGAGACTGTTGTTACTGTGGATTGAAAATCCGTTAACATGCTAACTCAGGAATATGCTCATTCACTGGAAATTCGGATTGTATACCTACGGTCGAAAAACCGATTCGGACTAGGCAATAAATCGAGTTGAAGTTCTAACAACGTTCTAAATAAACGAATTAGTAGAAAGAGAGTTTTAGACGATTTCTGTTCACGTTTTCACGCGCTGCTTTCATGTTAATTGCGGAATGAAAGAGAAAAAGTACCTACCTGTTTAACTTTGGCGACAAATTGGAAAAGTCAATTTTGAAAAACTGATTATTAAAAGCTTTGGCTTATCCTGGCCCACTTTTAATGCTTGTAAGTTTTAACCAGTGGCAGTTTTCACAAAGTGTAGAATAAAATGGAATAATAGTAACAAAAATGCTAGAAAAACCATATAATTATATTAAAAATAGGGTCATGAATACCTACGCCTTTTCCCTATAGGTCTTGAAAAACTACGAAAAACGTTCTTACTATAACCTCACTTTAATTAAACTACTTTTCAAAGTTTAAAATGAATGTTGTAGTTACCAAAATCTTTGTGAAACATTTTCTCAACTCAAACTATTTATTAAATTAGCACTCGCTCTAAATCAAAAAAACATTTTCAAGTTCCTACACTTTTTATTTTATAAGATTCTGTCTAAAATTGCTGTAATTTATCCTTATCAGAGCGAAACTAATTTTCTATTCCATCTGGTGCCGGGTATTATACGTTTTGTGCAAATTTTAGGCAAGGGTTGATTTTTGTGAGAGAACATCAAAGTTGATGAGAATTTAAATTATACCTCCTTACAAATTATGCAAACGAATATCGGATGTAGACGTCTTTTTGTTAAAGACTCTTTTAAATTTTCATAATTATAAGGTTTGGTAAAGTTTGGGACCGATTAAAATTAATTGTGTCTTCTATTTTATTTCGGAAGTGTCTACACCTAGTAAAGAAAGAAAGAAATAAAGAAAGAAAAATGCGTTCATTGGCATTACATCAAAATATTAGCCGCTACTGCTACATATATAATAGTCTCGCAGATAGATAATGATGAGACATGACGTGGTTCCACTTCTGCTTAGCGTTTCGATGGCAAGAATAATATGAAAACATCATACAAGGTCAAATATTAGCAAGTGAAACCCCGCAGACGTGATAGCGATGCCTATCACGTCTGCGGAGTTTCGCTATATCCAAACACGATAAAATAAAAATAAAAGAGATTTGATGTTTTTTTTCATAGGGGTAAAGACCGCTGGTTGTGTTGTATGAGTTGAGAAAATATGTTCTATCGTGTTTAGATATCGACACCAATCACGTCTGTTAAAATTACACGATAAAAAAACGGACTTTTTAAACTGATATTTCAAGTAAATAGACTAACACAGTTCAATGACCCCACAAAAAAAATCACCAAATTGATTTATTTTCTGTTTCACTAGCTAATTTAATTTGACCATGTGTATAACTTTTTGAATTAACAACAAACAAGAACATGTTAAGAACAAAATAGTACAAGGCTACGTTAAGAATAGAAAGCTTGCAACACTGTAGTCTGTTCTTGGTATTACAATGTACGATGAATTTGATGAATTTGAAGCGATGAATTTGATAATCTATTAAAAAAATTGACATATTGTATAGCATGACTCGTGCTATACAATCTGAAAATTTTTGTCGCTTAAGCATTAGGTTCAAAGTAGATTGGGAAAATTTGAGAATTTCGGGTAGCTTGATGTGTTGGCATCTGTACCTGACAACCCTGATACAAGCTGTTGTAAAAATGGTGAAAGGTTTCAAAATATGGCTACGGCTCTTTCTCAGAGTAGTACGGCTTAAAATGTATAATTTTTCAGTGTACCTACATAATGAAAAAATGGCTTTGGAGAAAAGACTTTCATAAAAATTGCTGAGGATAAAAATTAAAAATAACGAGTTGCACTTTCATTAGTTGTTGTATTCTATGTGAGGTTTATATAATAAGGGTAGTCTGTGCCATGTTTTTGTTTGTCTAATTACTGCGGAAGTCAATATTTTACTAACCTGTTTATGTAAAATGACATAATAAGATTATAGTGTAGCAAATGAAAAATCAAAGTATAGGTCATTTAAAGTATTCTATTTTTAACCGTCTTCAAAAAAAGGGAAGGTTCTCAAGACATTTGATTTTTTTTGTTTTTTTAATGATGGTTACCTCAGAACTCCGTTATTTATAGACAGATTTGCAAAATATTTTATTTTTTATTTGAAACTATAAATATTTTATTTTTTACTTTCACATTCAGATGAGTCCCATAGAAATTTGATCAAAATCGGTTCAATAGTTTGGTTTTGGTTTAAAATTAGGTACTGGTAAAAATCCAAGTAAACGAAATTGCGTCGTTTGCTTTCCTATGACTTTTCAGCGGTGGCTTAGTGGAATTGTCATGGGATGCATTATGGCTATAAGTGCGACGTACGTAAAGACGTAATTAACTTTGCTTGGGTAGTTTTTGAGTTAGCTTCAATAATACGTATTTGTGCCACTTAGTTTACATTGATGATGTTATAATAAATTCCTGTCACATGGCAAGTAATATTATACGAATTTGTGTGGGGTAGGTACAACTTAAAAGTGAAAAATATATTTAAATTCTTTACAAAAAAAAAAAACTTTCCACTTCAAAAAAAGACACCACAAAGTGAAAAATAACTTTAGTTTCGGAAGTCAGTGGCAAACAACGAAAATGCGAACCTAACGTACAAGTGAAAAAGTATTACATGTAGTAAAAGTAAAAAAAGTTTTACTTGTACGTTTCTTTTAAAGAGGCTGGCATATATTAGGTACGCAAACTTATTTTTCTTATAGATCACTTTAAAAATCTTGCTGGTTCCGGTGGACCTCTGCAGCTACATTTGTACCATATTCCCAAAACTCGACAAAAAAATGTGAAGATTAGATCTAACGTAGACCCCCGTCGAGTCTCCCGTGGACCCCTTGGGGTCCACCTGACCACTTTGGGAATCAATGTTACAGTTACACAATTAAAATTAGGTAGAGTAATTATAACAAAATTAAAAAAAAATCCAAGATACATTACAATCTATACTAATAATATAAAGAGGTAAAATTTGTTTGTTTGTATGTAGGGAGGTAATCTCCGGAACTACCAGTCGGATTTGAAAAAAAAAAAAATCATTTGTAATATCACATCATTTGTAATACGTATCAGAGACTAGCGCCTTCAAACAAAAAAAAAAACTACAGCATTAATATTAGTATAGATATTATATAGATAGAAGATTACAACAAATAAAGATATATAGATGTGTCTGCAGGTTTGAGCAAATAAATTATATATCTTCTCTTTTCTTAGCCATCAGCCAAAATCGTCAAATAAAACTCTGTTATATATTGTATATTCCGTTATTTACTTCATAATACCCACGCTCAGGTTCAATAATTTTAGAAGCTGAATGATGAGCTTACGTATAATCTTTCATTAGTGGCAAATCTTAAGGAGAAAATCCCCTTACGGAAATGCAATATCTTCTTTGACGTACTCTCAGAAATTTCCGAAATGCATCCACATTCTTATCGGCCACTCAAAGCAGGAAAAGCTTCTAGAAAGATCTTAAATAGCAAACGATCAAAAAGATGTTGATAAAAGATAAAATAAAATGTTTATCTACATACACTGGGTGACTGGTTCTGGACCCGCCATAGCAAATTCTCATACAGAGGAGGTCATTTACTAATTAATTATTGAACCTTACTTTCCCTGGCTAAAGTTTTATATTAGGTTGTCCGACTAAAACTGTCCGGTATTCAATTTCGATTAATAACAAAACAACAAAGGTTAAATTCATGACTGTTTAATATGAATTACAGATAATTGCCTCTAAGCTTTATGCATCGCTTCCAGCGCTCGGGAAGTTTCTCAACTGCCCGATATTTGCCACTTGCGTTTCCAGTCCTTATTTCTTTATCCAATGCTTCTTTAAGTGAGTTGATGCCTTCATACTACACGCTACCAATTGCTCTCTTCAGAGAATGAAAGCAGCCATAGTCACATGGACTTACGTCAGGAGAATAGGGTGGTTGGTACCAACGATGAATTTTATTTTCTTCTAACCACTTACTTATTGCGGCATTTCTGTGAGGACGAGCATTATCATCTATTATCCACACGTCATGCTTGCGATTGCCACGCCAGTTTTTCATCAAGTTCTCAAGGAAAGTGAGATATCTCTGGTGGTTGATGCTTTCCTTTTCGTTTAATATTTCATAATAACTAATACCTGTGATATCCATGGCTAGTATCATCAATAGTTTATGTGAATACTTAGCCGGTCGTGCCACAGTCGCTGGCTTTTCACCTGGTTTGCGCCACTCTTTTTCTTGATCTTTTTCTAGTGGTCGGTACATAGGCATCCAAGTTTAGTCAATCGTAACGGTGAGTTCCAAGCGACTCTTTTGCCGATTATATTCACGCAAATTGACTTCTGAATACTCCAGACGCAATATCATTTGTTCTTCTGTAAGTTCGTGTGGGGTCCATTTTGCATTGACTTTCTTCATCTTCAGTTTTTCGGTGACGAGTTCGTGTAGAGTTGATTTAGGAATCCCTGTGTGCACCGACAGTGAGCGCATGGACCAGACTCTAGAATAAGCAAAGGCGTCCTTTATTACCTGTAAGCGTTCTTCGGTTTTATCAGCTGAATGACTTTCACCACCTCGATGCTCTTTGGTATCATAATTGCCATCCCTGAAGCGCTGGTACCAACGTCGCACGGTACGTGCAATGAAGGCATTCTTACCTACAACACTGACCAGTTGACGATGTGCTTCCGCTGTATTTTGGGCTTGAGCAAATAAAAATTTTAAAATGGTGCGCTGGTCAAGCTCATCGAACGAGTTTTTTAATCGTGTATCGGTATTAGCTGACATATTCACGACCGTTCAACAACAGATAGTTGCAGATATTGAGACGAGTAGGTTGACAAAGACCCAACTTTAGATACAGTACAGAGCGCCATCTATTGACAATCGAAGACCGGACAGTTTGATTCGGACAACCTAATAGTTCGGGAGATATGTCAATTTTTATACTTTATTGAGATTTTTCAAAAATGTGATCTTCAAGCATTCGTAAATTTTTTTTGCATTATTTTAATCGTTTTTTTACTATTTGTTGGTAGTCATAAACATTGGTGATTAAAATACATCGGAACTTCCCTCAAACTAGGGTTAAAAAAAATAAGATATTACGCTAAAAAAATAAAAAACACTTAAAAAAACTTTACGATCAAATTTGACCTCAATTAAAAAAAAAAACGGTGTTTGAATAATTAATTTTAATCATTGTGGAAAAATCTTAATAAAGAATAAAAATTTACATATCTCCCAAACTATAAAACTTCAGCTAGGTTCAATAATTAGTAAAAGACCTCTATATGAGAATTTGCTATGGCGGGTCCAGAGCCAGTCACCCTGTATATACTGTAATAATATTACTAAGAGGTTTAATTTGTATGTAGGGGGAAATCCCGGGACCTACCAGTCGAATTTGAAAAATTATTCATAGCCCAATTTTTGAAGAAGGCTATAAAGCTATTCAACATCACCACGTTATAACTCTTAGGAGCCGAGAAAAAAGACAAAAAGCCAGAAAGAACGGTGAGCGAATTTTACGCAGCTATATAGGGTCCCATTAGCTCAACAAAATTTTAGAAATGATTCTGACCATCAATATAAAGACAATGGTAAAACAATATATAAGAAAAACGCATTAGGTACTTACGAAAATACACTAATGTACCGGCAATTTATTATTCTAGGGTCAAAATAAAATCACTTTAATTAGTGTTTTTTTGCTTGGATATCTTTGGTGAAACCTACTGAGCGCTGTGTTATTTGTCCATCTATTTTACTGGGACCCTGTATACAATACAAGGATACAACGTTTTTCGGAAGTATATTTACGTCGCTGAATCGTTGGAAGTGGTCTATAGAATTACTTTTCTCAAATATTGTCAATATAGTCTCTCAACCAGTACTTGACAACCAACCAATATTTTCGTCTTGGTATATAAATAACCTTTCTGATTGTTAGGTTTATATACTTATTTGCGGAATCTGAATGTTACTGCGAGTTCAAGGGAATCTTTTCAAATTGGGTTTTTTTTTAACAATTTTAGGAACACTGGTTGAGACTACGAGTAGATATTAATAACAAATTTTAGTAATATTACTAGCCTATTATTGTCCCACTAGCACTGATCACCACGCTTGCTCAAGACGGTTGGCGATTTCAGACTTCCAAGTAGTTAAGTCCAGGTTTCCTCAAGATGTTTTCCTTCACTGATGTGAGTAATGTCCGGGATGAAGTCAGTCACTTTGCCCGTATTTGAACCAGCAACCTCGTAGTAAGTAGGTATTATTATTCCCTTCATTGCATTTAAATACTTATAAATAACATTTTTATTAAAAAAAAAAATATACAAAATTATTTTTAGTATACTGCAAACCTGAATATAGTTTGTTCAGAATAAGTAACTGAATCGATTCCAATAATTTTTACACCATGTTATATTTTGTCCCAAATATTTAAAAATGGTAACAAGTTGGACACCGCGCAACAGTAAGTACATATCCGCAATCATATGCGCACAACACAGGTCACAGCCGGTGGGCCGGCGACGGCGCGTGTTAAGCGGTAACCACCTTTTTGTACGTACAATCAGGTAACATAACAAGCTTATAACTTCGTGATTTTTCATGGTACAGTTTTGAAATTTTGTACATAGATTCTTTACATAAAAATACTAGAAACGTGTTTAGAGTTTGCCATATACTAAAAATAATGCTCCTGACATTGCAAGCCGTATACAGAAGTACCGCTTTTTGAATCAAGCCCTTGATCCAGTTGCCCAACGAGGGCCTCTTCAGGTGTTGGTCGAGGCTCTTGGCTATTTCTTTGCGCCAACACCAACTAGATGCATAAAAAGGTATATTATTATAATGATTTAAAAAAAATCTTCAGTAATATTAAATACCTTTAGAAGTTTGCAGCTGCAAAACAATGGTTAAAGTATCAAAAACCAATTTCTTCACGTTCACTGAAATAAGCATGTGCTATAATAAATTACATAAACGTATGTAACACCGTTATTAGATACAGATATTTATTGCTGCTATCGATTCGCAATACATCAGGATAACCGTTAATTAAACGGATCCAGGCGTAACGAGCCGTTTTGTTATTAGCCAACCATTTATTGATGTCCGATAATTATTGAAATTAGTATTTATTACCTATCTTCTTCGAGTTGACGTGATTAATATTGCCTGTCAACGTCTTCGGCTTGGGGATATTTTCCGCTGCGTCACGGATTGGAGATTGCTCTGTATGCGGGCTATAATTTGGAGTGGAGATACTCGTAATTTTAGTACTGATTAATTACCTACTTTTCCTTTAGCGGACACCTCAGGTGCTCGGCTTTATAATTCTACCAAGGCTGCCAGGCCTTCAAGAAGTAACAAATGTGAAGGTATTCCTAAAATAGAGGTTTTTACTAATCAAATATGAGTACCTATTGCTATGTCTTTTAGGAAATTAGATGTAAGTTACACAAAAACACGTTTCAAAGTCCTCACTAGGAGATAAAGTAGAAAATTTAGTTATAAGAAAATATTTTATAACTTAAAAATAAGCTAGAGTCTTCACAAACGCCATCTGTACTGTCACTGAAGTACTAAGTATTTCATTATTCCCCTCAAACACATAGCATAGAACAAGTTTTGTGTACATTCATCCGACGCTACGCTGTGTACCACCTTCGTAGCGTGCAGTTTCATGTGATAGAGCATAGATGTCGCTGTTCTCAGATTTAATTTCCAAAGAACAGCACTTATGAAGTTCGTCTTCTTGCTGAGCCGCTAGCTTCAATAAATTATTTATTTAAATCATTGTAGATCAATAACAACATGGCGTGTGATAACGATTTTAAATTGTAAACGTCAAACGGTAAACTTACGTCACGCCTCATCTCTCTCCTCTCATTGAGAGGGAGTGGGCTGTAATATACCGGTCTAGTGCGGGTTGATAGATGTCACATGTCTTCGAATGTTTGGTTCTAGGACATGCCGGTTTCATCACGATGTTTCTCTTCGCCGTTTTGAGAGCAGTGGTGATGAAATAATTGACACAACCTAATACGCCTGCCTGTGTTCGAATCTACAACTCTTAAGACTCCGATTGGCAGTGATGACTTTATAAATATGCATATCAAACGAAGACTTTTAACCTATTGCACTAAGTGTGCATACCATAGATACACACGAGGGACACGTGTTGACGGCTGTCGCCGACACGCGTCGTCGGTTGCAGTTGCCTTTGACGTCGACGCGTGTCGGTCGTGTGTGTGCACACTAAGTACTCGTACACACGAATGACACGCGTCGACACATTGGCGGCTGCCGTCGACAACCTGTCGCTCGTGTATTTGAGTACGGTGCTCAAATAGACGAGCGGCATGATGGCGAAGGTTGCAGTTGCCTCTTCGTCGACGCGTGTCGCTCGTGTTTACACTAAGTTTTAACAGAACGTAAATTATTATTTGTGACCCGTGTTTGTGACTTTCTTTTTTTATTCTTTTAATTAGGACATAATGAAACTTGACTATACCTTGGTTTCTGAGGTATTGTTAACCAGAGTTTATGTGTTCTATACTATCTGTCTACCCACCTCGCCTCTTCCCAACTTTTTGGGAACGGCTTTAAGTCTAACTTGATGCAGCTGAATACTAGAATTTTAGATAGAGTGACTGCCTATCTGACCTCCAGATACTGGTATATGGAGGTCAGATAGGCAGTTACACTAACTATTGAATTACTCAGTTACTGGTTACTGGGTAATTCGATACCCTTTCGATTGGTTGTAAGATTTTCGGTCTTCTGACGACCCATAACTGTTAAAGATCCACGAATAACAGCTGGGATCAACGGCTGAACTTGTTCTCCAAGGCACGGAAGGATCTCGATATGTAATGGATGGTCGGTCACCCGTCGACGAACTGACCGCGGCAAGCGTAGCTGAACCTTCGATCGATGGGGCTGTTATTATTTAGCCACGTGCACCTATAGTTTATCTATTCGATATTGCTAGTGAGAAAATGCATATAAACTCGAACTATTTTGCTTACAGGAGAACAGAATATTTATCCAGATGAGTATTTTAATAATGATATCGCAATGACATTATTATTGGTAGAGCTTCACTTCAGTACCTCACTACCTTCATTTTCAAAGGTCAATCAGCTTACCAATTAACTTCACCTAAGTGCGGTCTGTTACGATCCAACCCACTGCACTTTAGTCACACAGTAGTTAGGCCGAAACGTGACAGACATGTCAACAGTAGTAATCTATAATACAAATAAATAGATTATTGAAGTATAACGGATACTTCAATAATCTATTTGTTTGTTGTTCTATGCAAACAAATAAATAAAATTGACGTATCTGTTTATATCAAAATAACAAAAATATAATAATTACAATATCAAATAACATAATTACTAAATGTATCTAGAAGTGTCTAAGGTACAGTCAGGCAAAAAAAATAAAATATGTTTTATTTTTGTTATAAACTTAAAAATAAAAAAATAACATTTTAAAATACTATGTCTGTCTGTGTGCCTGTTTGTTTAGTCCAGCTAATTTCCGAGACGGCTGAACTGATTTTGACGGGACTTTCACTGACAGATAGCTGGTATAAGTAGTATGCACGCGAACAAAGTCACGGACACAGCTAGTAATTAATAGTAATGTGTGCAGGCTATGATATGGCATATGATAACTTTAAACCCATCACGGACCATTACGCAAATACACCCAAAAACCGATAATTACGTTAACACATATGTGTGACTATAATTTTCTATGTGTAGTAACCATCTTTGAATCAGTAACGAGTCAGGTGCCATTTCACTGTTGCTATCTCGATAATATGAAAGGTCAATACCGTTTTTCACACTTTGAAGTAAGAGCGATTCTGTAACCATCTCACCGTGAAAACTAAGGTGAAGTGACCGTGGAGTGAGCTGTCAGTATCATCCCACCTGTTACTAGGGATTGACCAAGCATTCATTTACAATCATAATCGAGATTTTAATAATATTTTTATGCTAATTCTATAGATCATTTTATATAATTTCAAAGCTAGTATTTTATCTGTCAAAACTTTACTATTCTGTGGGTACCTGGATGACGGACCATAGAATTTAATCCCACGTAGTTTATTTGGCGTGATCACCACCCGATTCACGAAATGTCGTGAATCAGGTCTATAGTCTAGGAAAAAAAAAAACATCATTGAGATTTTTAGTTTCTGTTTCTGCTGTTGCTGTTTTTTTTTTTTTTTTTGTTTTGCTATTTTATTTTAAAACCCTAAAAAATATTAATGTTTTGACAACTAAATTACTAGCTTTGACATTATATAAAGTGATCAATAGAATTAGCATAAAAAATATTCTTAAACTCTCCATTATGACTGCAAATGTATGCCTGGTCAATCCCTAGCAACAGTGGGATGACACTGACAACTCACTCCACGTAAGTTTTCACTGATATTTTTTACAGAATCGACTGGCTGATATATCAATTTCACATTGCTTCGGTGGCTCTATTGAAGAGATTATATGATATTACTAAATACTATGCGATTTGGTACTAATTTGTAGATTTTACGAGAGCAGTTGATGAATTTAGTGCGTCAATCGAGGGACGGATAACCAGCAGGGTAATTGCGTAACACACTATCAGTGGTAGGTTTCATTTTGACAGTTGAACAACATTCATTGCGTTATTTACGTTGTTGAATAAACACATTTTTCGAACGAATGGAGCAATGGATTAGCAATATGCTTCAAAATGATTAAAATTAAGAGTAATAGTGTGTTACGCAATTAGGGACGTCCCCCAGCTAGATGGACGGACGACCTAAAGCAGGTGGCTGGGGTAGACTGGATGCGGAAGGCGGAGGACACGGTGTTGTGGCGCAGTCTGGGAGAGGCCTATGTCCAGCAGTGGCCTGCGATAGGCTGAGTTGATTGAGTTGATGCAGTAATTTTAGTATAACTGTTACCTACCAATCGTTTCACTAGTAGCTTAAGCCATTGAAAAAACCATAAAAACATAAATTAAATTTCGTTTTGAATCCCACTAGCTTGCCGCTTGTAAAATATATGTATGACTAGCAGCGCCACGCAGTTTCACTCGTGTAAGTGTTGATTCCGTGGGAATATCGGTATAAAAAGTATCCTTTGTGTTATTCTGATGCATAAGATATATTACTGTAAAGTTTCATCAAAATCCGATCAGTAGTTTCTGCGTAAAAGAGTAACAAACATCCATCCTCACAAACTTTCGCGCTTATAATATTAGTAGGGTTAGTAGTATGTGTGTATTCTTAATCAAAGCAGATACGATCGGCTATGAAAGGTATTCTATTAGCTCCGTTCTGTTTGGTAATATTCCTTTGACACGCAATGAAGAAGAATAGATACTTACATTATGTAAGTATTGTTAACACGTGTTCAAATCACGTGTCAAAGTGTTTATAGAAAAGTTACTAACTGCCGTGCTATTCTGTAACCACCTCACCGTGAAAGCTTGGGTGAAGTGAGCGTGGAGTGAGCGGTCATTCGCTAGGGATTAACACCATTAAGTGCTCACTTATGATTTCACGGTGATATTTTTACAGAATCGACCGGCTGTTTTCTTTATATCAAACTTGCTTTCTTCTATAGACTATTATAGTTAGTAGTAGTTCATGGAACAATGCCATTATAAGTATAAACCATTTGTCTGTATAAAACAAAAAATATGAATGGAAATCTGTCGCCACTTTCAACAACAGACACGACACATCTACACTAATCTAACTTAGAGGTATGCTTTTGTATGTAGGCGGTAATCTCTCGGAACTACTGATCCGATTCTGGAAAGTCTTTCAGTCATGGGAAGCTACCGTTTTGCCGAGTGTCACAGGGTTATGTTAAAACAAGAAAGGACATGGCTTTGCGCCCATACATTGTTCGCCCTGGAACCAAAAGCGTCGGAAAATGATGTGTTGTATTTTCGATCATTAGTGAACTCCTATAAGATCTTATTTTTATAGCGGACTAGCTGCAGAATAGATATATTAAAAAAAAAGTATCAGTTTTTGAGGTTATAATCGAACCATAAGGTATAGTTTTTCATAGCTCCGAGAGATTTTTAAGAAACTGAAAAACAATATCATAATACATTTAGCTATTTTTAGTACCTACCTAGATAATTAAGTACCTGTGCTATTTTATTCTATAATGCCTAATCCATAATCTTTTTGGGCACGATATGACGTTTGGCAAAAATGGCGGCGATTAATGTTATTAGTCGCGTAAAATACTTTATAATGTTCATTTTGACATGCAGTTAGTCCATGTTACAAAAGTATTTGCAACTAATATAGTAAAATAGACAATTAATTATCGTGTATGTCCGATATTTATGTTGCACAGGGTGATTCTGGACAATGTCCTTTTATGCGGACGAAGTCCCGGGCGGAAGCTAGTTAAAATAAAGTCCATGTGAAAATGAACAGTAAAGCCTGACTAAGGACCTACTGAGTTGAAATACTGGGCCCGTTTGGTGGATTATGGCCCACTCCCTCTTACAGAGAGGAGGCCTTTGTCCCGGCAGTATGTATGTATATTATATATATTTTGTATTAGTGTACGTTTTTTCCACATATAATTCAAAAATTTTAATAGTTTTTTTTTAATCATTGTTCGGTTCAACCAAAGCACCTGCCATCTAATCTCTTCACCACCCTTGGTTGACTGGTAGAGAATGCCTAAGGCATTAAGTCCGCCTTTGTACCTTTTTTGTGTGCGAAAAGTTTAAATAAATAATAAATAAATAAACGTTACAGGCATGGGTTAAAATTATGTTTCTGATGGTGTAGACTGTATAGTTCAAGGTTTCTGGAAAGAAAAATCAGGATAGATTCGACCGTTATGCCTCCGCAAATTATTTGAGAGGTTCATTACCAGAATTATTAAAATCGAGATGCGTTCTTACGCAAGACGAACAATACCACACCTTTATTTATTTTTTATTTTTTTTTGGGTGGGAAATTAACATATAACTTCTCCCACTCTGGGCGGAGCGGGAGGGCGTGTCAGACTTTTACTGACTAAAACCCACCCGTGTTCCTTCAGTTGTACAACAAAACTCGACAAGACCTTATCGAAGTACTGAATTATCTGACAACAAAACATTTTCCCCAAATTATAAATGGTATATGTACACCTGAGACATCAAACATTTATGTGCCTACATGTATGTATCTGTCATTTGCATTATTTACTCTGTGAGTAAAAATACGAATCAAATACAGATATTTACAACTTCGCCGCCATAAAAACATACAATAAATAAGTTATAAAAAAATCCCGGTAGCGTCAAAATTAACGAAACCGTCAAGAATTTACACCCAAACATTAAAATTTCATTTTTATGTTCTTTGTACGGTACAATGGTCAACGCATTTCAGTTTTTAAAAGGTTATTAAGATAAAATAACAGGACTTGAGAAGTTATCAACCTGACTCGGGTTGATAACTTTTTAAGTCCAAAAGAACACTAACAAAATAACAGCAAAAAAGAAGAAGAAATCGCAACCAGTTACTTTCCTGTCAATAAACCTCGTGGTAGGAAAAAGGGCTTACATGACTGGGAACAGGGAAAAATATTAAAAAACTTCACTAACTACTGCAAATGAATCAACTCTGCCTTTCCCTAAATTCCATGACTCACTCTAACATTCCAGTTTGTCACTTGCCATACTTTATTGTAACATTTGACCCGAGTGACTCACCTTCGTTTGTTTTTTGTTACATTAATAAAACCGTAATAAAACTAAGTAGAGTTGAATCTATTATCTCTAGACGTATCGAACGATTTCATGCAGTGTTATGGACTAGGAATAAATTAAGTATAGCTTGAACTGATTGCCATGGTCAAGATGTGCAGTTGGGGGTCAAGATAAAAATAGTTTTGAGATCAGTGTCAAGTTTGTTTTTGAATGAATTTCAAGCATAATAGTGTAGGCTAGTTTAGGTGTGCATTCATGTCTTTTTTTTTATTTTCTAATACTGCAAACAAATTGAGGAAATTCAGCATGACTCTAAGTTTATGTAACGGCTGTTATACTTCTATAAATGATAAATGATTTATTTTCTGTAAGTAGGTTTGTACAAACACTTTTACATGTCAATTACATTTTTTTTTAAACTAGATGAGGTCGGCGTTTCCTATCTAACTACAATGAGAAGAAAGTCCGAAACAAACTCAGAGGTCTCTTTTAAAGTCCAGACATAATCTTGGTCAGATCATGTGAAGACCATGTAGATTGATGCCTGAAATGGCCTTTTGAGTATAAAGTGGTTTGCTAAGAATTTAACAACGAAACGACTACGTTAAAAGAAAACGTACAAATTCTATACGATGTACAGACGCCAGCACATCAAGCTACCCGAAACTGTCAGATTTTCCCAATCAACTTTGAAACTTATTCTTTAGCGATAAAGTTGAAAATCTATTAAAGAAATCTGACAGATTGTAGTAGCTTGATGTGCTGGCGTCTGTACATTTTATTTTAACCCAGTCGTGGCAGTGTGCAGGGCACATTGCTCGTAGAACAGACGCCCGATGAGGCTCAAAAGTAACTGGAGTGGCGACCGCGTTCCGGGGGACGCAGAGTAGGAAGGCTTCAATGTGGACCGATGAACCTGTGGAGGCTGCAGGAATCCGCTGGATGCGAGAAGCTCAGAACCGGTCCAAGTGGTGGTGCTTGGGGGAGGGCTATGTAAAGCAGTTGACGTTTTTCGGCTGAAATGATGATGATAATGAGTCGTAGTACAAATAATAAATTCCTAGTGTGGGGCAACGTTTAAAAGAGAAAAAAAAATATGTAGACTGAACGTAAATCAAAACCCCTCCGTCAACATTATTGAACACAATTTTCAAATTTTCTTCATATTTTATTTTACGAGCTTAGTTACTAACTTAGATCAGTAACTTACTTAAAGTATTTAAATCATAATTCGAGTAGCCAGTAGGTAAGTTAAGAAATAAGTACTCAAGTACAAAGTTGCACGTGCCGGTTCCACAAGGCTAACTATTATAAAAGATAACTGCACTACGCAGTTTGTGAAGTACTCTATAATTTTCTTTTTAATAACTGGTGCTGGAAAATTAGCATTTAATGAGACCTGCCTGTGAATGGTGGTTGGAAAGGTTTTGAGCTAGGTCTTTTTTCAGCTAATCTGATGTCTGGTTCTCCAGGAATCCTTTCTTTTGTCATTGTGTATATACTTAGGTGTCTTTACTTTCAGTGTCTAATTACACAGGTAAATGTAAAAAGTACCTATAAAATCAAAAGTAATTTATTCAAACTAAGCTGAGAATCAGCACTTTTTGAACGTCAAAATTACAAAAGACAGTCCCCCAAAACGCCCGCCCTTCACCACTTCCTAGTGCTATCGCTGGGGAAAAAAAGTAGCGCAACAAACTCCCCAGCAGCACAGCTGTCTGTTCAGTTAGAAGATGCTTGATTGTATACAATACAAGCTCTGCAAAGTAATTAACATTACAAGACACAGAACTCTAAATTAAATTATTTGCCATATGTCAGCTAGCTACGCCAATATACCAACAAACACAATAAAAACTATACGTACTCAAGAAAAAAAATAATAAATCAAATTCAAAAATGTAAACAAAAACTTACTGTCTAAATAAAAGCCTCCAGGTATAAACGGCGTGACTGAATACGCGGATTTGGCGGCGTGATATTTGAATCCATTGCCTTACTTTTTACTACTTCAATCCATCGGTTTCCATAAAGAAACTATCTCATTGTTAATAGCTAGCGGTCGCCTGCGACTTCGTTTGCATTCCAGGCTGATGAGTAGCTTATTTCCTTCTTACGATTAAACACTATAGGTACTAATTATTTTACTAGCTTTTACTCATCTTTCTAGCCTTGGGAAACGTGTAGCCAGATTAAAGGGTTTTATATATTCAGATTACAATAGAAAATAAAGATTAGATAACAGAGCCACTCGTACCACATGCTCTAAAGCATCCTGATTTTTAAATGAGGTACACACGGCGACATATCAGGATATACATTTCCAGTACAAGCTGACCTCTTACTGTACGGCAAACCGAACCAATGCGAAGTCAGCTTATACTGGAAATGTAAAGCTTGATTTGTAGCCGTGTGTACTTTCTTCCTCGTCGCAATTGAAGGAGCATAGAAGGAGATAAATCGCTTTGTTTAATTTCCTCTACTTAAATAAATATCCAACAGCTTCTATATGATCATTTCATTATCACCATTATTAACTGACTGCTTTGTTGATCAGCTAATGGGCACTGCGTTAAGAGGCACAGGTGTCAGAAATTTATTTGCATTTTTTTCTAACACTGCTATCAATTCATTTACTCCTTATGAGGATAGTGTGAATCGAAGTGTATTGGTTTTAACACTTTATCTTTGACGAATGTCACGCAAGTCTACTGGCAGAGGTCAAGGACACTTGGTACTCAAGATTTACATAATATTCAAGTTTCTGTATACCCTCCGGCTAACGTAAGCATGTGTGTACATATTTACTTTGTAATCCTGTGGTCTATCACTAAAAGCTTTTTGTCTTATTTGGAACGTAGTGTCTGGCTTCGTTTAATGGACGGTTGCAGAATTTTTTATAATTAAAAATATAAATGATACCGACGCGGGAACAATACCTGTTTATGCTATGATTATACAGGGTGTTTGGTAGAACGTTGAACATACGAAAATGGTAGATAGGTGGGGTCATCTGCTACTTACTCAGGCCTAATTTATTTTCCCTGGCCACCTGGATATTTAAAAAAAAATCCTTTTAAAAAATTTTTTTTTTTTTTAATATTCAGGGGCCAAGGCCAATTTAGGGCTCAGTAAGTAGCAGATGACCCCACATATCCACCATTTTCGTATGTCCAACGTTCTGCCAAACACCCTGTATATAAGATTGGGAAATATTGTAGCTTTTTCTTCCTTATTTTGTAACTTATCAACAGACAGGAAGTTTGCCCACTAAAGGTCAGGTTTCATTTGGGCTTATAACTTTTGGAATTATTAATTATAGAAAATCGGTAGTAAAACCGTGCTAGGCAATGGGCAATAAATGATTGTGTGTACCTACATGAGTGCCTAGATATTTAATATTCAATATACATCATATTTAACTACACACAGAATGTCTGTTATGTGATAATAGACAAACAGCTAAGGCGTCAGTTAAAAATAATATATGCTTAGGTGTCTCGTATGACTATGTGAATTATCGTTATTTACTTGTAATACGATCGCCATTCTCCTTTCCACAGAATTGTCGATTTTATACCGTCTGATTTTTTTTTTTAATGTTTGGACCAAAACAGGGAATAAAAGGTGAACAGAGTAGAAGCCTATGGCACAAAAAATATTTTCTTTTACGCAAAAAAAAAAGAAGTAAGAGAAAAATAATATTAAACATCAACTTAAAGTCACCTTTCTCTACGCTCGGAAATTATCAATGAATTCAATGTAAAAAACAGATATTTTTTTATTTTATTTTATGAGAAAAACAAAGAAATTTATGTGCCATAGGCAGTCCTCTCTGGTTCTTCTTTTATATCCTGTTTTTGTCGAGACGGTATAAGAGTCAGCCGGTATAACTACATACTTCTCTCTATTCATGACGTGTGTGTCACAGTATTGTGGGAAAACTAGTTAATCGCTCCAGTTAAACCGTAACAGACGTTTGTGAGAACTAAATTGCAGGGCGCCGTGAAAACAAAGTTCAATTTTTTGTACTGTGACATCTAGTTTTCCGATTTAATTGCCGCTGCGGTTTAGAGCGAGTCATCTGGAGAGTACTAAGTGGCAATTCAGATAGATCAAATGGCAGAAAAAATCTATCCAGTTCTATCCATGTACTCGAAGGTTCCACGCTCGAGGTTTGCCAGAGAGTTATGAAACGGAGTATTCTGGGTATTAATATTGTGGACCGGGTAAAGAATACAACAATACTTTCCATTACTAAAACAACTGAAGTCACTTAGAAAGCTGCCACGCTTAAATGGGATTGGGCTTGACTCATCTGCCACGGGATAAGCTGGACTCCTTTAACCCTTCGTGTATCCACGGGACGCACAATGGCTTTTTATGTTACTGTAATCACGGCATTAAGCCGGTTTATAAAGATTGGTCCTTGGCAGTCCTGGACAGAGAAATCGGCATGTCCTAGAAGTAAAATTTCGAAAACATATGACAACCACCAACCCGCACTGAGTCCGCGTGATGGATTATGGCTCACTCCCTCTCACAGAGGGGGTCCTGTTTCCCAGCAGTAGGAACAACACGCAGTAACTGCTTAGCTTAGCCTGCTTATTATAGCAGATCATTCACGACGTTAAAAAAACTCTCTTTATAAGGGTAATGCCCTTAGTTACCAAGCTAGGTAAGCGGGTTGGTGACCGTTCATACATAAAATAATATAATTTTATGCGACATTGAGCCCGAGTATTGTATAATATTATACCTACTGATCTAACTTGCCGGTGGTTTCGTCATCGCTTTTATTTAAATAATATTCAGCATCCTATATAGAAATTACATCACGCATCATCAAATAAAAAGAAATATAAGTCGTATTAAGGAATATTTATTTAATAATATAAATATAAAATCTATCTAAATAACAATTCGCTTACGTACTGCTAATACTAGAAGGCCACCTTGACAGCAACGCAACTTTAACATAAAATCACCAAGACCTTCACAATGATGGAAATTCAATAAATTTAATTAAAGATGCGAAAACTTACTTAAGTTCCTTGTAAAACCAAGGAATAACAATATCATACATGGTTCCGAAAGTCTGCGCCGTGCAGTTCCGAATATCAGTCGAGTAACACAACTGTCACAATAATTTACAAGCAATGCTGCAATGAGCGCGCATTTAAGGAGAGAATTATAAGTACACGGTGCCAATTCTGACCTGGGGCTTTGATTTGAAGAGATTGGAAGCAGTCTTGATGATACTAATAATAGGCCTGAAGGTAGAGGTTTCCTGACGTTGGTAGTTATAGGTGGCAGGTTGTTGGTATCTGTATTGGTACTGGTTGTTGTATTGGTTGTAGAACTGGTTGCTGAACTGATAGTTGAAGCCATGAGTGTCGGAGGAGCTGTCAGGGATGGCGTTCGAGATGTAACTGTTGCTGTTGTCCACCGTCTGGTAAGACGAGGAAGCTGTGTAGCTGGCGGCTGTAACAAAGAACATATAAATTAGATTTATTTGTCGGAAAATAAACTTTAAAATTGTATGGATCGGAAGTTCATAGACATTGAGTAGACATTTTGAATTATGATAATCTCAGACGAGAACTCATCGGAGCAAACATGAATTCAGGTTCATTTGATGTAAATCAAGTTCTGAGGAAGGTCTGTTCGTAGAGAATAAAAGATATTTACCGCAAAGGCCGGAGTATTTGCTCGATTGTGTGAGGCCGTAGTTTGCGCATGATGGGTAGCCTTTCTCGTACGGCTTGGATCCAATAACGTTTCCGCCAGGACCGTAGTTGCAGACGTAAAGCTTGGTGTAGCCTCGAGAGGGGTCATAGTAGAATGTGAACCCACAGCCTACGTGAGATGTCTTGCCCCAAACCAACTAAAACAAAGAGAATTATTGTTAGAAACTCATTCGATATCATTTCCGAACAGGTTCGAATAAAATGGAAACACACATATCCCACTGATAAAGGTAACATTGAATTATTGTGTAATTTACGGAATTAAAAATATTCAATATGTTACATTTGACAGAGAATTAACTTTAGATTGGCTTTACTATTAATTTGCCGAATTTAAATTGCAAATTACCTGTGAGTAATGCCCGGTGCCGTGCCCGCCAGTGATGGGCTGGAAGCCGAAGATATGTACTTCATCGAACCAGGCGTCGATCTGCTTGTTGAAGTCAGGTTGGGAGTCAGCGTTCTCGCTGGGTGGGCGAGTCGTCCAGGTGGCTGCGAGGTTCTGACCCACGGGGAAGCGGCCGTCGTAGCGCTGCGCGGCACGGTCGTGGTCAGTGATGCACTGGTCCGACCAGTGCTGAGCGGTGGCGGCTAGATCATCATCCCATACCTTGATAAAAGAAAACACTTTGTTAGTAACGTATTTTTTTTTTCATTTTTAAGCCGCTTGTTGTAAGTAAAGTTGTTTGTTTTTCATTAATGATTTGAAGCGTCGGGCATTGAACTTTACTAAGGGCCCCTTGTGTTTGCAATTGAGTCTGTTTTATGTATATTTGTATAAAATGCTGGCCCGATTGTGAATATTACATATTTGGTTGAAATAATAATTCTGGTCTACGAAAATGTATCATCTCTGCAAATATTATTTTAAAATGTGCCAAGAGTCTCGTTCATTCGAATACCGGACTTATGATCAAAATGTCTTCAAATCAGGAGATTTAGAATTTGCATTACTTTATTAGATAATTATGTATCTGGCTGATGTCATTGCCTTAGTGGTTTTGTATTTTATGAGTCCACTGAATTAAAATGTGTGACAAAATCTCAATGAATAATGGTCAAGATCAAGTTCGTATTCATATTCATAAGGCTGTGTTTCGTTTGTGTGTGAATGTGACGTACCATTTCCATCATGTTAGCTGCGGGTGGTTGGCTGGAGACCTGTCCTAGGGCAATGGATTGCCTGAGACGATTGTGTGCGTCGACTATAGCTTGCTTCTCGTACGCCGTCAATCCTCCAGAACCTAGAATAGAAACAAGAACAATTGTAAAATTTACGTCTCAAAAATTTAACTGTATAACTCAAATTATATCGATCATCCAATAGAACAATGACGTAATTACGTTTTAGCTATTTTACAGGAGAACGTTTTAAAAGTTTGAAATTGAAAATATTATATATTTCAATGATTATGCCAAAATATTTAATATTTTTATGTATGTTACTTTAATATGAATAATAATTTGTAATAATTTCATGAGAAAACTCAAGAAAACATTTTCGTAATTACGTCGTTGTTCTATTGGATGAGCTATATGTCATCCGAATTTGAGTGTCAAGGTGACATTTTTGAGTGGTTTCATAATCCTTTGGATTGATCTGATTTATGAGACCGGTGCGTGCTAACACAGGTGTCGGTGTCAATAAAATTTTACGACCTCGATCCATACGAGTATGTAAAATAGGAGCATCTTTTTGGATAAAAACTCGTTCGCAAAATCCAGACTGGGTGGCGGCGAGTGAATTGATGGCTTCTTGGTATCATTACGAACACTTTATGAATTTTTATGTGCTTTATATGCTTTTGGAGTTTAATGGATAGACACATAATTTAAGACATTTTCTGAAATTATTGGTGCAGATTCAAGATAATATTCAAAATCGTATCGGTCACGTTTCTCGAATACACGAAAACGACTTGCTATTATAACTTGTTCGTTTTAATTAATTATTTATTCGCAAATATTGTAAAATAAATTAAATGTTACTTTGAATGAATTAAAATATTTTAATCATCCTTTTGACCGACAGTGGTAAATATTAATAAAAAGGGTGAGTATTTTAGATATTTACACATCAAAGACCTGAAATTAAAGAATTTAGACTTGCAAATAATGAATAAAGACATAAAATGAATGAATGGCTGAAATAATTTAAATGATGACTTACGTAATAATTGCTTTCCAGCACCACAGCTGCCTTCTGTCGTTGCGAGGAGACCCCCCATAACAAACAACACTAAGGATATCATCTTGATTGTTTAAAAGTTAATTCACAACACTTTATAACTGAAAAAATTCACGTGTAAAGTTGAGATTCGTAACTAAAGACTTGTTCACTTATAATTTACGAAACTTCAATCTTATTTAATATTTCCCGGTGATCCGTAGCACGACGTGCTGCGCGCTCTCCAGGCTTCAGCGGTGTGTGAGGCCAGCAGCCCACGCGCACGCTTATGTACCCGACGCCTCGTTACCATGGAGACGTAGCGACGCCGGCCGCCCGCTGTGTCTGCGCATAGCCGCCCGCGCCGCTCGTTACTACCGCACACGCTCACTACAATACACCCTCAATTTGTAATACTAAAATTATATTTAACATATTAAACCAATTTATGAACCCCTTTTTATTCAATTTAAATACGAGTATCTTCTACACAATTGATTGGCAGACAATACTGGGATGCTCTATTCGTCTAGAGTCTTCAGTTACGAAATAAAGAAAGGTTATTCGAACATCGGCCAGCTACTTTTTATCTGCAATAATAATTTAAAACTCATTATGCTGCAGACGGTTGTTGTCAATGAAATCGAGTTCTTGTGATGTGTCCAAGCCGAACGTGGAAATATGTTGACAGATATTGGTCGGAACGGAAGTGGTCTTTAAGCGAAATTATACGCAGCTACAAACGAGGAAAGAATAATCTGTAATCACCCTTTTTTATGTCAAAGGCTACTTAATTTTACATTTTTGGAATGAATAAGAATAATATTGCCTTACAAAATAAATGATAACAATATTTTTATTTGTTTAGATAGGAAATCAATTTTCGTTTGTGGACTGCGAAAA
Source organism: Eremobia ochroleuca (assembly GCA_949629135.1). Taxonomy (NCBI): domain Eukaryota; kingdom Metazoa; phylum Arthropoda; class Insecta; order Lepidoptera; family Noctuidae; genus Eremobia; species Eremobia ochroleuca. The sequence continues at coordinate 14,378,329 of OX451389.1, forward strand.
ATGTTAATTTTGAAATAGGCATGAAATTTTGAGGTTTGGCACGTTTTTATTAGTAATTAATTATATTGTAATATGTTTCACATAATTGAAAAGGTCATTTGCGAAAAAAGTTGAAGCATTTACATTAGGTTAGTATCTTTGTATTTCTATTCTAATTTCTAAATCAATCTATCATCGTTTACCTTTCCCGAGACTATAGTAAAATGTGTTATATATTTAGGTAAAATTACGATTTGCCTAATAAAACAAAGATGGCGAGTCGTTAATTAGAACCAAAAATTTACCAAAAAGCTTAAGGTGACAAGTTGTCTGTTGGCAACCGATCCGGTTTACCACCTGATGTGAATTTTCGACGGAGCTTCATTATTTGCATATTAATGACTTTTATTTTATTGACTTTTATTTTACGAGACTTTATCCATGCTTAGGATTATTATACTTTTAATTAAAACCACTAACTTATGTTGGTTTGGATGTTAAAATTATTAACCTAAATATAGATTAATCAGTGATCTAGCTTGGAGAGCAGCGATTCACCCAACAATTCGTTGTACCTATATTTTGTAATTAATAATGCATACTTTGTAAGTCTTGCCTCATGTACTACAAAACCTTTATGTACATACCTAAATAAATTCTTGATGACCAACTGATTTAAAGGATTTCTGAGTTTTTTTTTCGTGGGCGTAGGTAATGCTTAGAATGTTAGGTAGGTAGGCAGGTACTGCGATCGTGTTTCATTAATTATTTTTGTTCTTTGACATGTATAATTTAGTAAATAAGAATATCAAATTATAGAATTGGAATCAATTAAATCTTTTTTATAAATTTTCCTGTCATTTAATTTATGTGAATAAAAAAAAGAAAGAATTGGTTACTATGGCACCTATTATGTGAACTACAGAATATCGAATTACAAAATTGGAATCAATTAATACTTTTTTATTAATTTTCCTGTCAATAATTTATGTAAATATAAAATAAAAAAAGGAGAATTTATGAACACTTTTAATAACCGTTTCTAATAAAGTTATGTTTCTTCACGTAACATTAGGTAGGTATGAAACTTCCCTAAGGAATAGGAAACATAAAAAGAAAATGATCCAGAAATGTCCACTAAACATACATGGGATAATCCTAGTCTTGAGCAAATTAGCAATAATAATTTATAAGTTTAATATTGAAATCACAGACATACTTTAATATTATAAATGTGAAATTAAGTTTGTTTTTAGGTCCTAACGGCAGAACGGATTTCATGAAATTCGGCATACAGTCAGATTATGGACTGGGTTAGAGCGTAAGATACTTTTATTCCAGTAGTACATCACCGTGGGATAATTTCCGACCACGAAGTGGGCGAAGCCGCAGGCAAAATGTAGTTTGTAATAAATAAAATGGTCGATGATACCTACGGCAGGTATCTCGTAGGTGCACCGTGCCCTTATCTCAGGAGTAGGCAGTGACCTGTCACTGCCGGCCGTAGTCGAGTCGATGGTCGATAGCAAAGAGTTCTGGGAGGCGGTGGCTGCGAAACAGTCGTATCGCAGAAGGAGGCTGCGGAAAGGGAGAGGGTGATCTCGTCCACTCATTCGGTCCGCAGCAGGCACAACGGGCGTCGGCGGAGGGCGCATAACGCCCTCTTCCAGCTCCCTAAATGGGTCCAGCTGCCCCTCACACATCAGGACCAGAGGTGGCGGCGCCTAGTGTTCCACGCGTGCCCCTCTTAAACGTCGCGGGGGGAGTCAAACACCTCACTCCCCTCCCCTGGCACGAGGAGGCCCGCAGTGGCGGGCCGGCACCAGTCACGGGTTGCGGAGGGATCGTACATTCCCGCGACCCCCGGCGTAGGTGTGAGATGGAACACTGGGGGGTTTTTTAGTCAGTAAGAGTCTGACAGACCCCTCTGCCCGCCCCAGGAGCATGAGGATTTTCTACTCCGGAAACAAAAAATAAAAAAAGTTATCTTGTAGGTATAGGACGTCGCGATGGTTTAGACCTTGACAGTGCAATTTCTTGACCTTGCTCTATAAGACCTCTCTAAATATTAACTTATGAGGTTAAAATATTCTCAAAACTATTCATAGGAAAATCCCGAATATCTTGCAACGCTTATGTAGGAAGTTAAGAAATATAACAAGTTAATGAAGATTCGGAGGACAGTGTGTTGTGGCGCAGCTGATAGCTTGAAGAAGCCTTTATCCAGCAGTGGACTGCGATAGGCTGAGTTGATTGAAATGAAGATTGAGTACTAAATGGAAAATTCAGTCATAAATGAAACAAATAAAAATAGGAAAATAACTGGTTCTCAAATATAAAGATTAGAATTAAGAAAACATTAACCCTTAATTGCATGATTTTTACTTTTTAAGCAAATTAAATTTATTTGGACGTAACATTAGCTCTATAGTAAGGAAAAAATGTTTAAAAAAAATTATTCATAAAAATACTTTTTTATTTTAATTTTTTAAATGGCCTGGTGGAAATTTACATCTTTATGTAATCAGAACGAATCTACTGGGAACAATAGGAGTTGAATATCTCTAACACTTGGGGAATCCTCGTGCTCTGTGGAAACGAAAATATGGCATTGGATTGTTTGATGGAAATTTCCATCACGAAGCATTTAAGGGTTAAACGTAGTTTTCACTATCGTAATTCAGTCACTAAATCTGCAAATTAAACGATAAACCATATACTGTCACAAATTATACCTATACCTACTATAGGTAGGTATAATTTACATACAATTTAATGCAGTAATATTGTGTGCACAAGTGGCTCGCAGCTCTGAATATTATTTGGAAAATCATAATAAAATGACTAAAAAGCACCGTCTCATAACAATATATCAATCATACACCTTGAAAGCGCCTCTTGCGACTTTTGATCTTTAAAGAATATGCAGAAAAAGTTATATTATTGTTCGTAAAGTAAAATATTTCGTGGACTTTTTATTTTATTTGTAGGTACTTATCTGCTTCCTTCAAAAAGTGAAAATAATCGTCACTTTTTCACCCACATTAGATCCTTTTGATCGAGCTTAAAAGCTTATTAAAATATGTTTATTATTTCATGCAAAAATCAGCCAACAAACAATATTTGTTTTTCTTTTCTTCAACGTATATATGGAGGCATAAAATCGACAGAAGAACTAAACAAATACTGAATTAAATGGTTTCATTAAAGGGTTATTCAGTTTATAATTCTATATAATATTTTGATGAAAACTTGGACTTCACATACAAAACTGCAGTAAATAATAATATCGAGTAAGATGCGTTAAAACGGTCACGTGTACGTATTATCTTTGATAGTAATAACCCATAAAATTCTGTCGAACCCATCTTGAAAGTCAGAGCCAGTTCATTTGACCTTTAAATAAATAGCCTTATTAATATCATTATAGTGAAAACGTTCTGGTCTACCATCCACTAGATGGAATAATGAGTTAGCTCTGGACACAGATCGGTCGAAGCCTGGAGTGGAAATATGGTGCTATTCCACAAATGATGTGACATCTGTTATTGTGCCCATCGTGCCCTAATGTCTGCATGCTATAGGAATTAATGGAAGCTACTGAAGGCGTTAAACTCGTAAGTTCTGGGCCGACTCCATATATTATGTAGATTATAGATTGCCATCAACACGCTAAAAAGGGGACTGTCAGATGAAAGAAAGTCAGTGTCAGTCAGTAGAATGTGTGTTGAGAAATTATATTTATCACTCGCTTAAAGGTGATTAAGGTTAACCCAGATTTTACTTGGATTATGACAGTGGCTAAGTTTTTTAGTGCGTCACGACTGGTGCTAATTTTCATTGCGAGGATGATTGTTTTTAATAATTTCGTGACTTGCGGGTTTTATTGTGTTCATATCGTTTTTGAACATTAATCGTTGATATAAGGGTAAGAGAATGATGAATAACTAGATATTTTGTGACTTGAAGATCAATCAAATGCCCACCTGCGCAAAAAATGGTGAATCACCGTGAGTTTTCTACTCCAGTCGTTAATACATACAAAAATGCGGCACGAATATTCTTTGTCGCTTTTTCAGGTAGAATAATTTTGAATGTAACATTACATGCTTGCTACAATTTTCACTACCCATAAGAAACAATTCAAAGCCAAAAATACAAAAAAAAAACCGTAATTTTTCTATATCAGTGACTGGGCGACTATGAAGAGGCCACTTTCCGACGCTGATGTATAGGCACTGGTCTGGCTGCGCTGCCAGACAAAGCGTCGGCCGCCGCGACACAGTATCGTTGCATGAATCAAACACTAGTGTGTATATACTCGTAATTGTGCATTGCAATGAATCCCAATGTCAAAACAGGTGATTCGACGTATGCATCTCGATTTCCGTGTAGTTAAGTGTATTGTAAACTTTACGTTAACGAAAGTATTGTTCATGAATCAAGGGTATCGATTTGCGTTTGCGAATATTGGTGTTTTTTTATAAACCTCTTATATTTGAAAGGATAAAATTTTAATCAGTGCGCAAATTGTAACCATGAATGCAGCACATGAATCCAGACCACTAACGTAGAACATTTTTCGTCGACTATCAAACAAACAAAAAAAAAAAAAAACAGCTGTTTCATAGAAAAATGCAATACCTACGAGGTCAAAATATATGGCAGACCAATTTTTTTTTTAAACAAAATTCAACGCAGGAGTTCAGAATCATGTGCTGCATTTATTTATTTATTTCAGTTTTTCGCACACAAAAAGGTATGTACAAAGGCGGACTTAATGCCTTAGGCATTCTCTACCAGTCAACCAAGGGTGGTGAGAGATTTTTTGGGTGGTGGTTCATGGTTACAGTTTGCGCACTGGTTAAAAAATTATCCTCTATAATATAATGAGGTCTATATCTTTATACATATCTTCTTGTTACTAACTTCTTATTGTTAGTTAGGTTCTAGTAAGACGGACCGCATTTCAACTGCAATCCAACCGCAAGTTCAAGTGCAGTAGTGTGTAGTAGTTTTTTTTTTTCTTTTTTTTTTGTTTATTTTGAATGCAGTTGACACGACTGCAATAGAACTGCAAACCTGTGTGGCTGTTATTATTTAGCCACGGGTCCCATAATTTGACCAAGCCTACGTTTGTTTAATTAGTAAGCACTTATTTAATTCGCAGTGACCATTACCAATATTAGCTTTCTTTAGAATATTAAGAAGCATACAGGCGATTTGATACCGTGACGCTTTTCAAAATGATGCATACCATTATGTACTTTAATATTACTTGCGTAAAGATGATAGAAGCTTGCAAGGTTTTGGACAATTTAAATTCTACGTTTCCAACGTTGCTTGGCATGTTTGCTCTATCTAAGTTTGTTCTTAACCAACACGGTACATCCTGCTACAGGTCATTTAAATTAAGGAAAATCTAAGGTAAGTATAAATTATATACGCTATTATGTCAATATTGTACTATTTCTTTGATATAATCAATTTATAAAGCTGCTAGGAATAAAAAAATACCATTTCCAAAATAATAATAATAATAAATTTATTGAAAACAAAAAACTCAGTTTACAGAAACTCTGTGTTCGATAACAACTGCATTAGTATAAAACTGTGTGGCAGTCATTAACGCCCACCTCCAAAATTCGTGACAAAAGCAAAGGTAAAAAACTAAAACTAAAAAATAAAAATAAAAGAATCAGTACTTAAAATTAAATTAAACAAAATGTTAACTGTGTAATTTTAAATAGATTTTTTTTGTAAATAGACCGCCAAACTGTAATTATTCTATGAATAAACTGTCAATACAGGGAAATGTTCGAGATACATATTACGAGTACAGAATCAAAGATATTTAGTTGTTTCTGAAGTTCAAACGACCGAAGTTTAAAGACCCGTAGGCAAATATCTATGCAAATAAATAAAATTGAAGTGTCTATCCGAACATCAAAATAACAGCTTTTTACTAAAGGCATATGAAAGTACATATATACGCTACTTATAACAATATATATGTATTTTTTTTTACTTTTCTCTCAGTCTGCCGATCTGTCTGTCTGTCTGCTTGTTCCGCCTAAAGACCGATTTTGACGGGACTTTCACTGGCAGATAGCTGATATTATGTAGTAACATATAGTATACTTTTGTCCCGGTAGCACATTCATGTGGGATAATTTTCGTTATCCATGCGGGTAAACATAACATATTTGCCTTCAATTGGGATTCAACATGGTCAAAATGATTTTAAGATGAGCTGAAAGTTAAGCTCAAATCTTATCCGTACGTCGGTGTGCCACTTTTTTCTAATGCCATGATAAAAAGAGTTATAATAGGCAGATAAAGTATTAATCTCTTAAATGAATTCTCCATTACATTCGCCATTAGGAAAGAGATAAGAAGATATAATGTTAGGGTTATAGCCACAAACCAAGGTATGCTTATCATCTGTGGTTAGTCAAGTTTCTTGTTCCCACGATTCAAGTTAAAGGTTCGCACACACGGACTAAATGTGGACGGCATTGCGGTTGACCAAGACCACGAATTTTACCAAGAAATTGAATCTTTAAGTGCGTGCTAAAATTGCTTCATTTTGAGTCAATTAACAGCCCTGCGATTCTGTAACCAAGGAAGTGAGCGTGGAGTGAGCTGTCTTTAGGTATTAATAATATTGACACTGCTCACTTCAAGCTCACTTCACTTATGATTTCACGGTGAGATTTTTACAGAATCGACCGGCTGTATCTAATACAGAGTCAAATTAAATTGTCTAGCGAAACTCTACGGACGTGAGGGGTATCGATATCTAAACACGATACACTTAAAAGATTGATTGTTTTATTTATACTTTATTGTACACCAGAAAATCATCATTTGCCATCTAGCCTTTTCTCAACTATGTTGGGGTCAGCGTCCAGTCTAACCGTATGCAGCTGAGTACCCATATTTTACATAGAGCGACTGCCTATCAGACCCTCCATACTAATTGGGTAATACGACATCCCTTGGTAAGACTGGTTGTCAGACTTTCGGGCTTCTGACGACACGTAACGACTGTCAAAGATCCAAGAATGACAGCCGGGACTAAAGGCTGAACGTGCTTTCCGAGGCACGGAGGGGTCTTGGAGATGGTCACCCATCCGCGGCAAGCGTAGCTTAACCTGATCGATCGACCCGTGCAGCTGTTATTACTTAGCCACAAGCACACCATAAAATTCAGACTAAAAAAATACGATTGTTCATACCAAGCATACAATGGGCGGTCTTATTTAATGTTTTTTTTTTGTTAGGGTTTTCTGTAAGACTCATTTTTGCAACTGACCCTGTTTATGTATTAAACATACGAGGAATATATACGTTAGGTTTTGAGTGAAAACGCTGGGAAGGGACGCCCTAGAAGGACATATACCTAGTGACCTTATTGGGGATGTTTCCTAAAAAAAGTCAGTTGCGTAGAGTACTCGTAGCCGGCGTGCGTGTATAAATCAGAGGGGCAATTCCCATAATTTTAGGAACGTTCACAGTCCGATCTCAGTCTCAATCTGTCAAAAATACCTCTAATTTCCCTACATTTTTGACAAGTTTTTGACATTAAGTGTCGTTGAAATGAGGTTGCGACTAGAATTTGAGCGTTTTAATTACGGGAATTGGCCTTCATATGTATGAACGTAAACGACGCAAAAGGAGTGTATAAGGATCGTAGCAGGTGGCGTTCTGTAGTTTCTGCCTTTCCCCATGGGAAGAAGGCGTGAATTTGTGTATGTATAAGAGAAATCGACCGGCAAACTGTAACCATGAATTCAGCATATAATTTTAGAGCCCCTAGCGCATACATTTTTCGTCGGTTATTAATGCTGCTGTTTCATAGAAAAGTGCAATACATAAGCGGTCAAAACGTATGAAACAGCAATTTTTTTTTTTTTAGTAGCCGACGTGAAATTTCAACGCTTTTGGAGTCTGCACCTCCATCTCATCCTCTGCATCTACCTGTTACCATGTTAACAGGTTGCACACCGATGTCCCTGCAACTTTGTATACGTTAGAATAATTATTATAACTAGATAAACTTGAGCGACTACAAAACTTTTGCATTGCATTTAAATTTGACCTACGCAAATATGATCACATATTTGAATTTCGTACAAAGCTCAAGTGGCTTCCCATACGTCTTCACCGGAATTCTCATATCTTGATTCAGCTCTACTGTATTTTGTTTAAACCTAAAACCCCCTCTTATATTAACGAACGTTTTAAGTTTCTTCATGACATACATAACAGATATCTGAAGTCATCGGGAAACCTGAGACAAGAGATGCCGATGCATTCTACCAGTTTCTATGACAAATATTTTACTGTTCAAGCAGTACGGTTATGGAATGACTTGCCTGTGTCGGTGAGGCGTGCTCAATCTTTGTCCATATTTAAAATTATGATAAAAAAGCACTTCTTACACAGCATCACTATATTTTCTTTACTCCTGTTTCATGTCTATTATTATATATACAGCGTGTAACGGAAAGGGGGTATCAACCCTGAAGGAGGTGAATGTGCTCATGAAACTGAATAACTTTCCCCAAAGAACATAGGTCGAAATATGAAAAAAAAAATTGGCCCTCCCATAGTAAATCAATCAGCTGGTAGTCAGTTTTGTAAGGGAGGGCCAAATTTTTTTTTCATATTTCGACCTGTTTGTGTGTGACATGTTCTTTGGGGAAAGTTGTTCAGTTTCATGAGCACATTCACCTCCTTCAGGGTTGATACCCCCCTTCCGTTACACGCTGTATATATATATTTATTTATATTAGTATAATATACTTTATGTATGTATTTATTGTATCGTGTAAATAGTACACCACAGACTACCTACAGTATTTGTCTCTCTTTCACTTTTCAATCCATCCAAGGGTTGTCTTTAAAAGATCGCTCTTAGCGATGAGACCGCCCATTGTGTCACCTTTTGTAAAATTTCTATATTTATGTCCGTAATTTATATGGAGTACATAATAAAGAGTATTCTATTCTAATATGTTGTTCATGAAGTAATTCTAGTTCGTCAACAGTACCTTCATTGATTAATAGTTTAATAAAACCGTGACCTTTTTACTAAATTAAAAGAAGCACGTAGCACGGCGTAGTTCAAATTGATTTTGACAAATGACTTGAAGATAAGATTCAGTTTACGTAATCGTTTTTAATTGCTCACATATGCAGAGGTCATCGGATAACATCTGTTTTATGATTTTCTATTCTAACGACTCATTGGGTGCGTCAGTTTGTCTGATGAGACCTTATGTTATTTATAGCGTTAAATTATACTTAAATGAATGTGTTGGTTGACCCTGAGTTTTCCGGAAAGAAGGAACATCTATTTTTGGGGTTCATAAAAGACTTACTAGGATTATCGTTATTGGTTTATAAAAGTCGGCAGTTTTCTTTGCGCTACTGTTTCTAGTGTAACATCATAATTTCCTTGAAATTATTATTCGTTATATACAGATTGGCAATTAGGTTATCACATTAAACAGTGCAGCAGTTTTAACAAGTTGTTATAAGTCTGTTAATATAATGAGACAAACAATTTTATTATAGATATAAATCTCAATTTTTCAAACAAAATAAATAGCTTAAAAATTGGTACGACATAAATAACACTTGGTAATAAGGCACTAGACACGCGCGGGGCGATAGTATCAACAATTCAACACAAACTTTATGGTATTGTTAAAAAATAATCACAAATTAAGTTTAATGTTGTTAAATACTAAAACGAAAAAAAGGTCCCAAGGCTAGAATGTTAATTGTTATTAATTACTTTAATTGTGTATGTATAAATACGTAATGTAGAATACGTAGTTTCAATAAATATGATAAACTAATCGCCACACTGTATAAACTAATGGATAATGAGAGAGTTAGCTTTTAAACAGTGATATTCACTATTTCCTCGGATTTATAGTTCTATGACAACATTTTCGCTTGTGTACTTAGCTTATGTAAAGGCATACATGCATGAAAATACATATCTTTCTGTAGAAATATCATACAGAACTTTATTTGTCTCTTGTATTTTTAATAGTGATTCGCACTTGAGACAAGTTTATGATGGTGTACATACATATGTATGAAGGTACACATCATAAACTTTTTGTTATTGTAAGCGTTTATTTTTAATAACTGAAGTAGGTGTTATTAATCACTCAAAGAAAAAGACTTGTACCGACCACCTGAGGCAGTTTGGACTTCAATGACCTTAAAAGTAAGCTTTGTATTTTTGATCCTAATTAACGACTTTCATCGAAAGAAATAACAGCTATTTTTACATTTTATAGGTTGGCAACTAAGGAGCTGTGTTACAAATCATATGTCGACGTCCTGCTGATTTCTTAAATGTATCGTAAAAAGTATATTAAATGGTATAACTTTGTATATTTTAACGCATATTTCATTTTTTATATTTTAACGTAGGCTATACCAGTTTTTCTACTTTCGTCTAGTAATAATTTATAATGGTCTAGTAAAACTTGAATTAGGGAAATTAATAGGACAACCTTGTCGCTAAGGGTCATACACACGCGAAATTTTGTGTTTATTAATTGGGATAATTAAAAATCAAATTGGATAGTAAAACGAGAAGTCTAAGATGTAAGGTCAACGTAAGGTTGTTGCTGCCTACGATGTATCTAAGAATCGAACACGTGTGAAGCGTAAAATTGCGTAGGCCCCGCGTAGCAGCGCGTAGACAGACACGGCGCGTAGACGCAATGCATACGTCGCGCCGCTGAAACCACGTGAACTTTTATCGCTGTTATTGAATAAACGCTTCATGTACAAGTGGCTTAGGGATATCGTAATTGTTAGTATTGTTTTTACACGAGACATTGAGAAGGATTGGCCATTGAAAGTCCTTCTTTACAACCATCTGATTCAGGTCCAGTTGAAAACTAACGCCAGGCACAAGTTGTCTGACATTTTTTGCTGAACTGGGCCTTTTTGGCGCAGATGTGCGGCACACTTTCCTGATAATTTCTTACATCGGACTTTTCACTTTTGTTATTTGTTTTTATCTGAGGGGCAAATCTCGTAATTTTAAGAACGTTCACAGTCTGATCTGTCAAAACCTGTCAAAAATACTTCTAATTTCCCTACATTTTTGACAAGTTTTTGACATTGATTGTCGCTGGGATTGTAACTAGATTTTGAACGTTTTTAATTACGGGAATTTGCCTTCAGATAAACCTATAATTATTATACTGTATGCTTTTTAATCTGTGCTTAATAGATATCTTTTCTTTCTTCTTTCTTTGATTTGTTAGTTAGTCACTGGAACAGTGGAACTCTTGTTTTCCCACGTCCTAAACTGGACTGTGATACGGTAATATTGTTAATTGAGCTTATCTTGTTTCCTTTGTGTCTTTCATAATTTCAATTAGTCGTCTATCTATAAATAAAAAAGTTTCTTCCGAACATCTGATATCTTCAAAGATTACCATAATTAACGGTGCTAAAAGGTGACTAAATTAATTTATGCTAAGCGAACACTGCTATAGATTTATGATAGTGAAATGACAGTGTTGATTAATAGGTAGCTTTTAGTAGATAAGTAGAGGCAACTGGGAAAGACTGAGGAAGTTACAGGTGGACTGTGTGAAAGATGATATGGCTAGAAAGTCATCTCCGTAGTCACCCTGACTAACGTGATGACGAATAATAGAGAAGTATGGAAGACATGTTAGATAAGGCGGGAGAATGATGGTGAGTAGAGGGAACAGCAGTGCGATTCTGTAACCATCGCACCGTGGAAACTTAAGTGAAGTGAGCGTGGAGTGAGCTGTCAGTGTCATCCCACCTGATACTAGGGATTGACCATGAATACATTTATTGTCATAATCGAGATTTTAATAATATTTTTTATGCTAATTCTATTGATCATTTTATATAATTTCGAAGCTAGTATTTTAATCGTCAAAACATTACTAATTCGTGGGGTTTTGATAGAATACTCTTTAATATGTACACCATATAAATTACGGGTGTAAACATAGAAATTGGAAAAAAATAGTCCTTATATAACGACTAGTCTAGGAGAAAAAGAAAAAAAAAAAACAAAATTGATAATCTGACTAAGATTCTGTTTTGCTATTTTATTTTAAAACTGAACTGCTTTTCTGCTTTGAAATTTTATAAAATGATCAAAATAATTCCCTTCCCTTGCGGGTTCGATTCCCGCACGGAACAAATATTTGTATGACCTACAAGTAGTTGTTCCGGGTCTGGCTGTTTGTGTGTGTGAGTTTAAATGTTTGTAAACGCACCCACAATACAGGAGAAACTCCTAGTGTGGGGCAACGTTTTTTAAAAAAAAAAAAAAAAAATTAGAACAAAAAATATTATTAAAATCTCGAGTATGATTGTATATGTACGCTTGGTCAATCCCTAGCATCAGTGGGATGACACTGACAGCTCCCTCCACGCAAATTTTCACGGTGAGATTTTTACAGAATCGGCCGCCTGATTATAAATTATTTCACCGAATAAAATGTGCCCTACATGTTTTTCCAAGTTCTTCGTTTTAGCATAGTATCACCAGTATGTTCCCACTGCTGGGACAAAGGCCTTCTCTCTGTGAGAGGGAGTGGGCTGTAATCTACCACGCGGGATCCGTGTGGGTTGGTGGATGTCATACTCTTCGATTTTTTGGTTCCAGAACATGCCTTTTCGTTTCGTTTTCTCAAGATGCTTTCCTTCATTGTTTTGAGAGCAGTGCTGACTAAATAATTTGCACGAAGTAAAGCACCTGTCTGGGTTCGAACCTACGACCTAGAACCCGTAAGACGCGACCGTTACCACTGGGCCACAACTGCTTTGCCTCTGACTGCTTTTATGGCATCAGAAAGGGATCCAGAATCGGCCGGTGTCCTTTTGCTAAGAATTTGGAGCTACTGTTGGAAAAATAAAGAATAGAATAGAATACTCTTCTCTTCTCTTCTCTTTTTTTAGTTTTAATTTGAGGACACGTGTCTCGATCGGACAGCTCAGCAACATTATCAGCAACTAAGTACTTCCCGAAATGAAGTTCTATAGAATTAGCTAAAACCTTGTAAAATTTTTGTCACAATTGAATTAACTACTAATTAATTGAATACATAGTGTGTAACCCTCATCTTTGTAATCGACAACATAAGTGAACAAATCACTTGCTTTGGACTGAGCAAATACGAGTAGGAAGCCATGACATGTGTTTTTATGTATAATTAAAATGACATATTGGGCAAGGACAAAAAACGTTTACATTAAGTAATTGGTGGGTACATGCTTAATGGATTTATGTCTGGCTTATCGTAGGAGACAAATCATTTCTTTTTCCTTGGTAGGTATGATTATCTTATCTATTTCATATTGACTTTTGGCTATTTAGTATTAGTAGTGTATTTTATGCATTTTGTAACGAACGACCAATTTGTGCAGAGTAACCAATTTGTCGTCTTTCTCTTTTTCTACTCTTTAATAAGAAATCTATTCTTGCTACGATTTTTTTTCTGTTTGGATTTTTTCCTTTCGATGTTCGACCATCCAAGTCATTGTATGCAAATTAAAACTTCTTAGAAATACTTTCGATTTTTTATCCGCATCAAGTATCTGTAATCCATCTACACTGTTGTTGATATCTCTCACTTGAAAGTTCCAAGATACTTGGGTTCTTTCACTTTCTCTGTTTGTTTTGATCATGAGTCATACCGTTGACCGACTTAAATGAAGCTGATTGATTTATTTATTACTTAAAATAACTTTTTGCGGAAATATCGCCATACTTGTTCAAAAAGGAAGGCAAATCCAAGGTGTTATTTTGTGTAAAGGTTGATTTAATTGTATAGTCAAGCAAAGAGTTTTGTGGGCAATCAATAAGAAAAACATCGCTTACTCGATTCCCAATTATTTTACCTCAGATTTCTTCATCACAGTGACCTTTATTCTCTTTACCATAAGGTTTATATCAGAGGTAAAATAACTGTGAACGGACTTTAGTACCTACTTTGTCGGACAAGCTCCGTAACAATGCGCCCTAATGCCTGTTCCAAAAGTATTTCATGATGGTGTGAACGACCCCTGCTCAAGTTAAATCCCTTTAGTGAGTATTTACTCTTATGCAATCACTCCCTAAAGGAAATTAGTAACACGCATCTGTATTAACCCGTCGCGCGCCAATCAGCAGACACAATATAAATTTTATTGTTATCTGTAAACATGGTGTACATACGACGTTTGAGAGGTTAAGAAGGATCCAACTTCATGTCTTTTTACAACAGGTATTGCTTGAATAATATTATTCAATTGTGATTTTAAAATCATTGACGAAAATTGAGCTTATAAAATGTTGGTTTTTGTCAAATAAACAGCTTGTTTAAGGTGATTTCAAATTAGAATTTTTTGTTTAAGTATTCAAATAATCAAATCAAAGCACTCAATTTATAAGTGGCACTACAAACTGGCATCCACAGGTATGTTTTGTGATCGAGTTGTTTACATTTTCATTAGATATCTTTGGAACAGCACTACTATCCTATAATGTTCCCACTGCTGGGGCATAGGCTGATATTTCCTCCACCGTTTTGAGACTATGATATGCCTTCACTAACCATGATATATCATTAAGTTTTAAAACGAATGACATATCTAGACGAGCTTTGTCAGAGACTTGGGTACTCAGTACATACAATATACAGTACAGTAGGTGCCTGCATACTTATCGGTTTTGTCGGCTGTACTTTTAAGGATTAATTCGTTACATTGGACCTGTCATTGCACCTGTAATTTTGTTTACGTTATTTCGCTAATTGTTCGAGATGAGGGCTTCATTTCCGTATTTATTATGTTGTGTAATTATTTATGCTAAAATAGACTAGTCAACTTGTTGGTTTATAAGTTAAAGTTCAGTAATACTTAAGTTGGTAAAATAATAATTTTATAAAATAATTTTCCGTACGCAAAATACGCGCATTGATGTGGAGTTGCGGACACCAGCCCGTGTTACCTATTACCTACTTAAGTAGGTATAGAACAAAAGGCATGAGACTAGAGACCTAGACAAAGTGACATTCTATCAGAGATAACGATGATGGAAAAGTCAAAAATGTGTGGTACTGACATAAACTACCGAAAAACTTATGCCATTCTCGATGAACGTCGTTGTAGAAATACGAAACTCAAGTTCAAAGTTCATAAATTGAGCCTCCTTCTGGAATAAGTAAAAGGTTATTGATATAAGAGATGAAGACAGTATATTTTTGTACAGAAGGTAGGTGATTCCAAACATTCAACAACTTAAAATGAAACAAACCACCAATACACGCATTCCATACAACATCACTACATAGTATAAAACAAAGTCGCTTCCTGTCTGTCTGTCCCTATATATGCTTAGATCTTTAAAACTCCATAACGGATTTTGATGCGGTTTTTTTTAATAGATAGAGTGATTCAAGAGGAAGGTTTATATGTATAATACATGCATAATATAGTAGAGAAACACTGATAATTTTAGAGGTTTCTAATGTAATGTCGTAAATAAACACATTTTTTTGCGCTTACATTGTAAACGCTGGCTGAACCCGTCGAGATAGATCAAAATAATGTACTACAGTATTGTACACCTTAAAAAGGTCTACAAAAAAGTCTGCGATGGTGTATGTCTATCTCTTAGGGATAACCCACAATAACCATTTTTTATCCTATACTTTTTACGAGAAATAATGGCTCTAAAATTATCAGTGTTTCTCCATTGCACCCGTGCGAAGCCGGGGCGGGTCGCTAGTAAAATATAATAAAACATTTTGCAAGTAAGTGCACTTTCAAAGAATGACCACTAAAAACAAACAACAGCCCAGTATGGACAAACAATTTCGCTGTCTTTCATGCGGTGAATCGTAAATGCATAATGAATCATGGCAAACGTGCCACAGGTTAAAAAAACGAGGTCATCGGCCGAGCTTCGCGAAACTTCAATCTGCTGTCACAGCTGTTTGCTTAGTGTAGGGATGGCAAACATTTATACGGTCAGAAAAATTAAATGTTAAGCCAATTTACGTGTTATACAGGGTCAAATTAAATTAAATCAATTTTTTATTTTTTCATTCAATTAATTTAATTTAAACACGTATAGCGATTTCAGACAGAATTGACACTAAAATGACAATATGACAGTCATAATTTCCCTGAGTTTACATTGACAAGCATTCATCATCTGCCTAACGTTTTCCCAACTATGTTCAGGTCGGCTTCCAGTCTAACTGGATGCAGCTGAATACCAGTATTTCACATGGAACGACTGCCTACTGGGTAATACGATACCCCTTGGTAAGACTGGTTGTCAGACTATCGGGCTACTGACGAGCCGTAACGAATGTCAAAGATCCATGAATGACAGCCGGGACCAATGGCTTAACGTGCTTTCCGAGGTACGGAGGATGTCTTGGTATGTGAAGATGGTCACCCATCCACGGACCAACCGCGATAAGCGTACCTTAACCTGATCGGTCGACCCGTGCGGCTGTTATTACTTAGCCACAAGCCCCTCACATTGAGAAGCATTACGTGCATTTTATGAGCTTAAAAATTATTGCTCAATGGGGCAAAAAAACTATGAACATAATAATAATAATAATATTCCACTACTTTCATACAACGCCATCTAGTCCCAAACTAAGCAGAGCTTGTGCTATGAGTACTAGACAACTGATAAACATACACATATAATTCTAAATATATACATATTATAAATAAATTACACCCAGACAAAGAACAAATGATCGTGCTCATGACACAAGTCCTGGGTGGGAATCGAACCCACGGCCTTGCGTATAGTAGTCAGGGCCACTGACCACTAGACCAACAGGCCTGCCAAATTATCTTAAACTGAAGATATTTTCATAAAAAAGATCGTTTAAATATAATTAATTTACTCGTTTCAAATGATTTATTCAAAACGGTTACTTAAATTCCCGTACCGATAATTTCATGTTGTGTCGCTTTGCTATCCCTGGCTATAAGGAAAATCAATGTATTTAAATTATACTAATGTAATATTGGTAAGTGTATGTAATTGTGTGAAGTGACCGTTACCCATTGATTCATAACTCGGTAACCCAGATTTGGGATAAACAATCACTTTTGTATGACGGACAAAACATTTTTTTTTTTTGTAAGCTAAATGGGCACGAGTACTCGTATGATTACATTAGAAACTCGATTATCCGGCCCTCAGTTATACGGATTCGAGTTATATGGATTCGCGATTATCCGGACTATCAACCACGACCAATAAGTCTACCTACATCGTATGTTGAAAAATGTATCTCTTAATAATTTCTTCATAAACATAAATTTCTTAATAAACATTAATTTTCGTTGATATGTATTTAAGTAGTAGTAGTAGTAGTGGTAGTACTAGTTGTAGTTGTAATAAATAATAATAATAATAATATTCCACAACTTTCACACAACGCCATCTAGTCCCAAACTAAGCAGAGCTTGTGCTATGAGTACGAGACAACTGATAAACATACATATATATTTCTAAATACATACATAATATAGATAAATTACACCCAGACAAAGAACAAATGATCGTGCTCATCACACAAACATTTGTCCTACGTGGGAATCGAACCCACGACCTTGGGCATAGCAGTCAGGGCCACTGACCACTAGACCAACAGGCCTGTCAAAGTTGTGTTTTTAAGTTGCACTTTTTAAAGCGTACTGTCAGTCCTTTTACACCTGCAGCCTGTGGGTTAACTATACACAGCGGACATACAGCGATCTGCGCGTTCAATACAATAACGCGTTCCGGGTTCCGGGTGCTCATGGGGCTGCCGCGCTACTGCAGCGCCTCCGCGATGTTCGCGGCGGCTGACACAGACGGCTTTGCGGCCATCATGCGCAAACGGTGCGCATCTATCATGCGCCGCACGCGCGACAGTCCCAACACCATCCTGCGCGCGCTGGCGGACCGGTGGGACTCTCCGATACTAGCTCGCTGGATACGGCTGCACGCAGTCGTTTAGTGATTTGCCACCATCATCGGGAAGTCCACCCGGACTTGCCACTATTTTCACTATTTTTTATTATTTTTTTTATTTTTTATTTGCCACTATTTTACTAACATTAGTTTGTAAGCTCGCAATTTTACTAAGAAATATGGATGTAATCTCAGGATGAATCTGAATTAAATGATTTATTATTATTATTATTTATTGTTTTTAATAAACACATAACATTATCTATGTATTACATATGCACAAAATCTGCTTTTGTTCATACATTCAACTATCCGGATTATCGATTATCCGAATCCTTAACGACAACAATTATTAGTCCGGTTAATCAAGTTTACACTGTAATAGAGAATTGGTAAGTAAGTACTTAAAGGTATTTCATGAATATATCGGCATTTATCAGAAATTAATTTGTTCCTTTTCCTGCTAAGTGGACACTATTCCAAAAAGGAAAAAGTTTGTATTGCGCAGATTTTCAAATAATTCTATGAAAATAGAATATCTGAACCATATCAAAGAAAGATTATAAGAAGAATCATAAAAAATCAGAATCATAAAAAATCAATCAATCCGCCTAGTCATTTCTCAACTACGTTGGGGTGCAGTTGAATACAAGTATTCTAGACGGAGTGACTGTATATCGAAACATGAAAAATACACACATAACACGTTCACAGGAAAATTTTAGTCAAAATCATTGTCTCCATCTGTCAACTAAAACGCAGCTGCGGCAGACAGTCAGACGCTACACCAAATTAGTCATCTCAATGTTAATTCTACCATTTTATTTATATTCCGATCCGTTATAGCGATAAACTCACTCCAATTTATAACTCTGATCTACAAAGCTGCTGCTAAAAAAAAAAATAAGAATCGTATTTTTATCTTCAAACCCACACATAAATCTGCAAATTAGCTAGAGAGATGTTTAAAAAAATATGTATTAGATTGACATAATTTATGTTTACGTACCTTTTCAGAAAAGAATTGATTTATAACACTACTTTGGTACTAAAACGTTGACAGATCAAAAAATTAAATATAAAAATTAAAATCGACTTCTCTTAACTTCCTTTCAACGCTAGCCAAAGACTGTATATGAGCGGATTTGTCGATTAATATAAACTAAATATAATTAT